>PYUH01004003.1:546953-614439 GCA_016808085.1 Suaeda aralocaspica
GTGGTTACTTTGTTTGACACAGCTTTCCCACGAGAAAACTTGTGCCTAGTAGGAAAATTTTGCCCATCCCGAGTGTGATGTGTGTAATGCCCTTATAGAAGATGAGGAACATGTTATCTTTAATTTGATTGTAATAAGGCAAGAAAGGTTTGGAATGATCCCAAGGTCCAAACATTCTTGCAAGCTCCCTTTTGTGATGGATTGTCTAAATTGAAATGTGTTCTAGAAGTGCATAGTCTACCTTGGAATCATTGGAATGTTATCTTTCCTATGTTTGTTTTGAAATATGGAAAAACCGCAATGCTCATACCATAGCAAAGAAAACATTCCTCCTTCATGGGTCACGGTCAGAATTGCATCATGATACTGGAAGCTTATTCTTTGGGCGTTCTCATTATAATCCGGGTTGAGCACTGCACTTGGCGACCTCCTCCTCCCATGTCCTATGTACAAGTTAATGTGTAGATGCATCATTTGTGGATAGGGAAAGTTTAGTGGCATTGGAGGTGTGATGAGAGATCATTAAGGAACGTGGATAGTTGGCTTTAAAAGAAATTGTGCGTTCTTACCACAGAGGTGTTAGCCATTTAAGCTGGAATTCGCGCGGCAGTGGCTGTGGAGATATTTATGAGTCCTTGCTTTGGATTGCAGGGAGCTTTACCATGCCCACCCCGAAGTGCAAGCGAAATATAATGCAAGGAACATAACAAGATACGGACAGTTAGGAGCGAAGGAAGAACAACATATTATTAAACTTTAATTAAATATTAATAATAAAACCACCTCGCTTGCTTACAAATGAAACAAACTACAACAATATTAATAATTTTAGTCCAAAATAAATTATTGAGGTCAACAAAACATAAATTAATCAGAAAAAAAAATCCTCACTCTCATTCTTTGTGTAAGCACCAAATTTTATTCAATCCCCAGTAACTGCATATTCTAATTTCTACTAACAATTCCATCTAAGTTTGTTTAGTAGTTCTTTATACCTTTTTTCGTTCAATTTGTTGTCACTCTTCTAACTCATTACTGGTTCGTTATTCCATGTTAAATACCCTAAAAACATCTTAAACGTTTTCCCTCTCTATCTTCAATAGAACAAAGTAAGCAATCTTTATGTTCTTTTAAAAAACTTATTCCTTATTTTATCCTTTTTTGCATATTTCTATGTCTAATTTGTTTACCATCCAATATAACATATGCATCTCTATAGCACTCAAAATGAAATTATACCATAGTATCTCTCCTCACTCCGAAAATGAAATTGTATTTATAGGTAGACATATATTTGGCTTAGTTTATTGAAAGAGTTCTTTGAGTTGAAGTAATAAGAGAGATTATCTTACACTTAACCAATAATCTATAATGATTAGTTAGTAGTTAGTATAAATAAACACCCCAATTTGCAATAGAAAGAAACTAAAAACAATTTCTCGTTTCATTTTTTTTTTTTTTTTAATTTTGCATTGGATTTGAGCCCAGAAAATACAAAACCATTTTTCCATTATTTGCATAAAAACTTAACCTCATCTTCTCTACGCTTCTCTTCTCTCTCTATCTTTTTTTTTCTTCCTTTCTTTCTCTCTCTTTCATCTTCTTCTTCCAAAGTGTTTGTTGTCGTCTTTTCAATCATCTTCTGATTTTTTTCCCCAATTTTCTTACGATTAATCAATGTTAGTGTTTGTTTTTAATGATCTTCAATTTTCGCCTAATTTGTTTGATCAATTAATCAATTGATAATTAATTAATCTTTTGATTTTGATGGATGTTAGGTTGTTCGTTGATTTGATGATTTCGGCGGTTGATTGTTGAGAATTGTGCGCACAAAAATCGAGTGATTTCTTTCTTGCAGGTTAGTGGCGGTTTCTTGTGATGTAGTGTTTTGTGTATTCGTTTCTGGTAATTTCCCTAATTATTAGGGTTCTTCATTTAGTAGTGATTGTTCTTGCTTTGGAGTTTGAATTCATGTTTCTTTTGTGATTTTGCGTCATCAATTGTTATTTGGTTTCATTAATATATACCTCTTTAGTTTTGTATTATAGACTTGTATAGTTCGTTTAGTTATTCAATTTGTTGAGTTTAGTTGATGTTAAATTTAGTCATATAGTTTCAATAAGGAGGATTAATCGCAATAATCTAAAGTTGTTAGAAGAGAGCTGGTTCGATTTTCGTAGGTGGATAATGTATGACATGATATGATGTCGTGTTTTCTGTTGATTGGCATAATCACGTTAGACAGAGGTTGTTTCGAATTTCGAGGTTTGTTTCGACTTTGTGGTTTGATAATGTGTCGCGTGTGTAATGATGTTGTGTTTCTGTTGATCGGCATGGTCGAAGTTAGAGTGAGGATTGCTTTGGTTTTCTTGATATGATAATGTGTTGAATTTAATATTGTTGCGGTTTCGTATTATTGCATAATTGCAGTTAAGTGGAGTTTGCTTCGATTTTCATGGTTTGATTATGTGTGTATTAGTGTTTTGTTATACGATGGTTGTGGTTTGTACTTGCTCTACGGTGACAGGTGGAAGAAATGGAAATTGTTACTGTTTTTGTTGGAACTTTATTTAACTAGAAGATGGGTTTCATGCAGGGTATTACAAATTTTGGTTTGTATAAGGTGCTGTTCAGTATTTGAATGGGCTGATTTGTGCTTTTCATGGAGGTGTAGAGGATGGCCAACCACCCTCAAGCGGCTTGAGATTATCTTGTGCAGGATCGAGCAGTGTTTCAAGTGACATTAGAGCGGAGGATTCCATAGCTGCTGGCTCTTTGAGGGATATAATGGCCAGACCTAGACAAAGCCAGGGGGGGGAGAGGTGTGGTTCAAGTGGATGATTATAAAAGCTAGAGTTGTTCGACTTATAGCTGGAGCCGTACATTCTCTGGGTATGAAACGTAGTAGTTAAGCTTGGAGGAGGAGTCTGGTATACCGTTGCACTCTGGTGCAATAAAGTTACTAATGAGGGAGGTTCGTAATGGGAATGGGATGAGTGTGTTACGATAGTGCAAAACATTTGTTTAGAGGATGAAGCAGTTATGAAATCAGCAAAGTTTTTGATCTTGGAGCAGAAATTCTTTGAGCTTTTAGCCAGTGACAAGACGAGGATGCCTTAACGACTTTGAGAACTGAAATTTCACCCCTACAGATCAGACAAGTCGAGTACATGAGCTTTCTTCTTGATACTTCATCACCGCAGCGAGCAAAATGGGTTTGCTCACAAAGACTCGATGAAACCAAAGTCGCGTCAGAAGTGCTTGATGACCTGGAGAAATTACTTCCTCCTTCAATCATGATTTCTACTAGAAGGCTGGAATATCTAGTAGAGCAAGCCTTGAATTTGCAGCGCGGAAGTGCTTATATCACAATTCTTCAGACTTGGACATGTCATTGTATGCTGATCATCACTGTGGAAGAGACAATATTCCCAGTCGTACTTTGCAGGTAAGCATGTTTTCCTGTTTCCTTTGATGGTGTGAAGCTCTTCCTTGTTATCTTCCTCCTCTTTCACTGGGTTCTGTTTTAAAACAAGTTACATCTCTCTTTATGGGAATGTGAATGTGGATTTTGCTTTAGAATAGCTATTTGCTGTTATAGACGATTCTATAACATATTTGTTGCTGTATGTTACTTATTCTCATTTATGAGTTGTTATTTGGGAAGTTGTTATGAGTTGTGATACTTGATCTTATCAATTATTGTTCTATCACCGTACAGTTAGGATTACCAACCATTGTTTAGCTGTCTTAGCCATACCTAGTAATGCAAAAGTGGAATTCTAGGGTTCTTCAATGTGATGCTTCACCAATAAAGGCTGTTTAACCTGTTGTTATATACTTTTAAGAGCATACTTGATTACAGGCTGATGGCTGGTAAACTGTAATCATAGGACAATTTTTTTAGATCTATGAATTGAGAGTCCTGTTGGCATTGCCGTATTTTGGGTGGTATATTTTGTTTGAAATTATGGTTTTTTTTTCTAGTTGAAGAGGTTTAGAGATCCAGTGCAAAGCTTGTTTGACTGTACGGCTATTTTGTTATGGAGCTTCAACTACTTTGTAAGAATAAAGAAGTCTGATTAAAGAGATTAAAGACTATTGTATTGAGTAAATGGTTTTTGACTTGTTGCAAGACTAACAAACTGATTACACATATTAACACTTTTTCTTCACATTTGAATATATATAGATGGGACCTTAATATAGTTCATAAGAATGATGTTGCATTCCTAATATTCGAAGACAGCTTAAATTTTCGTAAAACTTGATGCTGTGGTATCATTATGTTCTCTTTGCCCTCGGTTTTCAAAATTGATGTTCTTACATTGTTTTGAGGCAAACTACATTAGCATACTCAGTTGCTACATCAATATGGTAGACTTCATCATTCATAATATTTTAACATATAACCTGGGATATTTGCTTGCAACCTATTTACTAAGTTGGTTGTGGCTTTTAGTCCCAATTTTTTACCTGTTCATCTTGTTATGATTTTGATGAATATCATTTCTATCAGTCATGATTGTTCTCTGGATGGGATGTTTAAATTAACCTTTATTTCCAATTTTATGAATTGAAATATTGTGCTGTTCTTTTTTACTGATTTATGAACAGATCTTAAAAGAGCACAAAGATGAAGTGTGGTTCTTGCAATTTTTCATGATGGGAAACACTTAGCATAGCAATCTAATGATAAATCAACTATCATCTGGGAGGTAAGCCTCTCTGTCTCTCATTCTAGTCTATTTAACTTTATTATATTTGATATGTAAATTTGGATTTTTTCCGTGATTCCGGTTGGTTCTTTTCAAATTGTGAAGTTGTAAGTGCTATTGACCGTAAAGAGTTTGAACAAGATGATGAATATGGACACTCCCACTGTTAAAATTTGCTTAGTTAAATGAAACAATAAAAGCATTGAAGATGATATTTACTTTTTACGCCCACACCGTCTTTTTTTCTTTTATCCATTTGCTACAACTTTCACCAGAGTTGGAGCCTTCCAAAACACTTCATATAGCTTAGCATTTGTTTTGCTTTGACTTCACTGGAAAACATGATCAAGTCTTACTGATAAAGGAGTCATATCTAGGCTGTAACTTATTAGAGACTGTGTGGTAGTGATGTCAGAACATGCAGTCCGGGGAATCAACAATGGTGGAACCAGAAAAATTGTGTTTTTGTTTGTTTTTAAGAGCCCCCCCCTCTCACCCCGCCTCTGGAATCAGATATCACACGATTTAAGAAGTCTGGATTTTTTTCTGTAATTTATATCTCTGGATTTCCTCCACCACACAAATAAAAATAACAATTCAAACAGTTCATTGTCCTATGAAGTCATGTAGACCTGTGAGGTATAAACCCTGGGAAGGACGGATGGGCAAGTATGAGAAATGTCATAGGAGAGATATTCATTTTGTATTTTCTTGATGAAATTTCCTATTTATTTTAGGCAGACCTCTAGATGTACTTAGATAAGCAAAACTTGGTGATCTCAAGTGCAAATCAATGAATCAGTAGCTTTGGAGGTCAAAGGGAAGTCATGCATAGTGTTCGTTGGCTTTACTAGCAATTAGTTCTTTGCCTACATCTAGCTAGTTGCATCAAATTTTCTTCTAGACCCTAGTATAAAAAGCAATGAGGTTATTAGTTGTCCAATGTTTAGGAGAGTCTTCAGTTTTTTAGGAGTGATCTTTCCCTGTCCACTTGGGTCAAAGAAGTTTTTAGTTGTTATATGCTATGATGTATCTGCCTATCTATAGGCATAAAAATGATGCTTTTCGAATTTAACAGACCAAAAAAATGTTTTTATGGCTACAATTTGCGAAGATTTAGAGAGGTTTAATCAAGTGGAATAGTGGTCTTCTCAGGAGTTATTCCAGGTCATGGATCCTTGATTCTAGGCTTGACTAGCTGGGAGTTAGGCTGCCCTGACCTAGAAACATTCTACTTGCCTTAATCTAAATGAAAAGGTTTTCTTTATCCAATGCGGGCATGTTATAGTGTGGCGTCTCAATCATATGTTTGCATGTGCTGGTTGATGGTTTTCTAGCTTTGATACTCGTTTTCACTTTTTCTGTCCTGTTGCTTTATGTTGATTCTTTATTTAATAATGTGTGTTATTATACTGACACTTCACCCCCTGCTGCCTGCCTGTTATCTGTTATACATAGATTGGATGGAATATAATCATAATATATGCTTGGAAAGTTGTTGAGACAAGAACTTTATCTAGACTAGTAATTTGAATCTGGCACAATGGACCATGAATGTATGTACATGTCTAAGTTGTATTTGGTGCAGGTGGCTCTAAGTGGCAGAACGGTTTTCAAAAATCAACATGTGGGACCAAAAACCAGTTTTGTCAAGTTGCGGGAGCCCAGATGGTCAGCAGCTTCTCAACTTGTGGGACAGAGGAAACTGTACGGCGATGTGGGATGTTTTATCTGGTGAATGCCTTCAAGTTTTATGAGAAAAATGGTTCTTTGCTGCTCGTGGCATGGTCACCTGATGGGGAGTCTGTATTTGCTGGTTTTTCGGATAAGAGTTATGCATGTGGGATCTGAATGGGAAGGAGTTGGAGTGTTGGAAGGGGCAAAAAACACTTAGATTCTGATCTGGCGTAAATGAAACTGTGGCAAACAATCATAAGCATATGCAGAAGAAACAGGAATTCTACTGCTGGTAGGGAAACAAAAAGTAGAAGGTGATTGAAGAGGATCAAGCAATAAAACTTCGTTTTCCCTTTCGAACCGAAAGTTTTTACTGGTCAATCTGATTAACGAAGAAAACATCTCTGGACAATCGATGGGGATATCAAGCGTCGTTGCCAGTACAAAGGCCACAAACGTCCAGGTTTTTAGTAAGGTCTGCTTTGGTGGGCTAGAACAATCTTTCATAGCTAGTGGGAGTGAGGATTCAGGTATGACTTCTCATTTTCTCTTCAGTCACTTGGCGTCTTGGCTTAATTGAAGTGATAATTTACAAGTCTTTGATCTTATTTGCCTGGCTGTAATTCTTTTAGGTTAAATACAAGAGGGCTACTGAATCTGGGTTAAGTATTTACGGAATTGACTTGTTTTTTTTTGGTCGAGCCACTTTATTTAAGTGTTGTTCATAAGATGAGTGCTGAAGCAAGCTTGATGCTTATTTTGGTTTGTGTGCTGTTTATGGCTTACCAATGAGAAATGTGGGATTTAGCACTTCGAATTATTTTTTCAATGTCATTGCATCTGTATGATGCGTGTGCATTGTGTAAAGAAAAAGTTGTATTGTTTTATCCACGCGAGTTGTGTGTTGTTTTGCCTAGTCAAGTTACCTTATAGTTACTATGCCCCAAGCATTTCCATAGTTACTGCTTTTGCTCTTTCTCCAGCTTCTGTTTCTAGCCAAAAAGATTAATTTTGCTCGTCTTCTTAGTTTACGTCCATGCTATCTTTATATTTTGTTTCCCACAGCTTGTTCCTAATTATTGTTTAGTCACCACATTGTAATCTGTTTTGCAAGCTATAAGAGAATAAGGATTGGCATAGAAAGTGTCAGAGAGGAACTGTATTTGTAAGGATTTTGGTACAGAAGTGTCTTTTAGACTTGTAGCCACTGCTGCATTATCTAACTCATTAATTCCGGCCTCTAGGCAGTCTTAACACTATCTTTATATTCATGTCTGTAGGTTTATATTTGGCGTCGAAGTCAGGACAACTTGTAGATTATTGCCAGTCACTCTGGAGTTGTCAACTGGTGAGCGGAATCCTGGAACCCACAATGTTTAGCAACAGCCAGCGACGATCGTCCAAATACGGATTTGGGGTTTGAATGAAGCCAATATGAGGCTAGGGTTAGTCAGGAGCAATGGCTCCCATCGAAGCAATGGAAACCTATGAAAGCTTTCACACAAAGCCATTGGAAAAACGAGGCATGATCTTGAATTTCTTTCTGATATGGATATGGACTACACCTTCCAACCATTAGCTTCCTGTAAATTTCTGTTCAACTTGTCTCAAGTGAGTATTCATGTGGTCAGTGAGGATAATGCTGTTATTGTGACAATTGTTTAGGCATCTGGTTTCCTTCTGAATTCTGATTCTCCTACCCTGTTAATGTGCTGATATTCTTTTAGTTGAATACTTGAAAAGGATCTCATCACAATTGTTTTCAGGGATACATTGAAACTGGGTATAGAATATTTTAGTACGCAAATGCTCTTAATCTATCATAACTACCCCTTTGAAACATACTACGTGGTTTACTTTCTTTTTGTATTCCATAGTCCATAATAAATTGAAGGGAACGTAAATGTATAAACATAAAATCTGAGAAGTGAGAATAGTAGCAAATTAGAGTCTAGGATCAAATATATCGGGTTACTTTTTATGATGAGGATATCTCCGATGATTTATCTGTGGAATTCTTTGAACTGAGTTGCCTGATCTGTTTCTGTCGGATTAGAAATTCTGATATTTCTGTTTAAGATAGTAACGTAGACATGTAGGTCATTCGCTTTAGGACATATTTGAGTGAGATATGTTTAGTGCAGTTTTTTTTGTAAATTGATAATATATACAATTCAACCTTTGTCACCAACTTTGTTGATTTATGTAACTTATATTTAGGAACTGAGTATTCAGTACCCTTCAGCTGTGACTGTGATGACTAGCTTTTGCATATATCCTCTCTTTTGTTAGCCTTTGTGCAAAATAACTTTAAGAGCATGCTATCAAGAGCTCAGGTGATATTCCTCAGGCATTATACCTTAGGCATTATCTTCTACTTGCAATCCAAATCTGGTGATTATATAGAACCTTCTTCCTAGGCAACTAGAAAGCCGAGAATAAGTAGAGAAGTTGATTTACAACAAGAAATCTCTGATTCAGTATTACATTATTATTATTAAGCAACACTGAAAGAACTAGCAGCACTCTCAACAACTTTTTTGCACCCTTGAACCATCTCTTGTCACCAGCCTGAGCCTTGCAGATGTAAGCTTACCATCCTTGACAGTAGCTGTAATTATTTGGTGTTTACCTCCCTCATCACCCTCAGCTGTTCTTGTCATACTGTACATGCTGTAGTACTGCTTTCCACTCGATTACCGGTGGTGTGCTTTCAGGATGTTTGCACTCTGAAACCACATCCATGATCGCACACCCCACACCCTGCACACCCAGTATTGCTTTGTAAACAACTGCCTCCAAATCAGACATGCACTTATTTGACTCCCCTTCCTATATACGGCGGTTACTTTTACTCTATTGTCCTTCACTGGCCTCATTTTTCATTCTCAAACTTGGGATTTTATGATCTATCAAAGTCTGTGTCTACACTTGACCAGAGTACACGTCCCGCCAGATTTTTACCAACCAGCACTCCCGTCTGACCCATTAACCGCTAGGACTTCGTCCTTCCCAAAATGTAGTCCAACCTGAACAATAATGCCTTTACTTTTTACGAACCCCATATGTTCAGCTACTGTGTGTCTTAATCCTACTTCTAGTTTTCAGTGAGATGCCATGACCAATTCGGAGAGTACCAACGCCTACTTCGGGGGTACAGATTGCTGGCCCCGAATTAGCCCTTGACCCCCAATCTACCGCGCGGAGAGGTCCTTCAGCCCGGCTTCCTTCAACAAAGTCCTCGGTGATGGTTCTTCTTCGTCAAAGTACATGTGGCATTATACCATTGCCCACAGCCCCCCATCAGTCGGCCCCTCGGTTTTGACATCGTTCAAGTTGTCCCCGCCCTACCTCTTACCATTCTAAATCTCGATCATGTTCCTGTCGTACTATATCTTTTGCTCACCGGTCTCTTCCATAGTTTTTTGATTTTGGGACCAGTAATTTGAAACCATCAATTGAATGGGTTAACTCGCAGATTTATCCCCCCTCCCTCAAACTCCGGCGCCTCGTCCAGGCGTCTTTGCCTGCCCCCCCCAAATACATTGGATTGCAATCCATAAAATTTTCATTGTGGTGTTAAGAGAAAAAATCAGAAATTGCAGCACATTTAACGATTGACACCCCCTGTAAATTGCCGCATACAATTCACTTTCGTCTCCGCTAAGGTTAAACTTAGGATTCTTTGTTAGGCTTGACATTCAATGAGAGTAATTAGAAGTGGGTAGTTTTTTAGTTCTTATTTTCACCAGGGTTGCAAATTGTCAATCACTGGCTTGATTTTGTTCTAACGCTACAATTATTTTCAATGATTTTTTCAGGTGATGCTTAGTGCCTGGAAGTACTTCTAGGACTTCTAAGTCAGTGTCTATATAATTTAGTTATTTAAGTAAGTGGTATGCGAATGATATCCCAGTAGATGGAACCTAATGATGAACACCCCTCATATATACTGTTTAACTCCTCTGAATTCGTAGTTTACACTCTAACATGATACAGTTCCTCACTGCAAAAATAAGCAAAACTGTTTGTGTAATCACTTTGAGTTATTAATTTTTTGATGTTTTGTTAAAAGTTTGTTTGTTCTTCAAATCATTGATGACCAACCCAGCCCCAAAAAAAAAACCATCATCCCAGTTTTCATAGCCCCCCCCCCACATCCAGTAGTCTGTGTTTTGTTACATATGAGCATATTAGCAATATAATTCCGTTACTATCACCCCCATGATATACTAGTCCAAATTCATGTATAAAAAACTCTTTCCCCCAATTTTTACAACCCCACCCACCCACCTGAACCGTCCGGACAAGACAACTACGTTACGTCTGATATTTATAAACGCGCCACCAAAAATTGAAACACTTGTAGATTATCCCCGGTGATTTCATCAAAACACCCCATAATGGAATCAGAAACCCCTTTATTCCCCCACCAATAAAGTACCAGTCACAATAAGCTATGCCCCCCATACAGCTACGGCCAGAAACCCTTAGAGCCCAAATTCAGCAGTTGCCCACAACAATCAGAGCCAGTGCATCTTCCAGTGCCCCAACCTTCTTGAGACATGAGTTGTTTTGGAGTACTTGGGCTCTCATTTTATCTTGTTACTTTGGGCTTGCAACAATAGGCGTTACCTGGGCTTCGAGCTGAACAGCCCTGGTATGTATGCGGCCTGGTTTCGGGCCCTGGCAGCGCTGGGCTAGTCCGATGGCATTCCGCACTGGTGTGTACGAAACATGCCTTGAGGCCATTCTCCCTTTCTGATTAGTATCCCTTGCACACATGCTTTGTTTTACGGCTTTTGTTATTTTCCTCTACTGGGTTGTTTGGAAACGGTGTGTCAAGAGAAGTTCAAGATAGTGGCCCCCCCCCCTATCAAAGGCGAGTTAGTGAGAAGAAGAAATTTGGAGGGGATTTGTGTTGCTGATGTTAAGATTAGCTTATGGTGGGCAAAGACTAAGGTAGTGAGCGATTTCATGGTTCCACGTAGTGATGGACTTGTAGTCCCATTCATATACATATGGTGTATTTCCGAATCAATTTTACAGCAAGGTACTAGGAAAGTCCTCGTGATCTTATAAGTTGTCCCCAGGGAATTTGGCTTCTATCATTGTTTCCATTTCGCTACAGTTGGGTGACAAAAAAAAATTATTTTTTAGAGAAGTCGTGCAGTTCCAAATGGTTTGGAACTGTTGATTGGGAGAGTAATTGGGCATCAAGTACACGAACCTTTTTTGAAAGTTGTGGTGTAAATGTGTAATTACGATGGAAATACTTAGCAAGAATAACATCTTGAGCAATGCTAAGAGTCTAGGACTCCCTTGGCTTAACTTTCAACCTAATTTCACCATACAAGCTATGTTCATCTTTCCAAGATTCCTAATATCCAAACCACCTTGGTCCTTTTGTCTATATAAGTAATCTTTAGCAACTTATAAATAAAATTTGGACTTCCCATATTTCATTCCCCAAAGGAAATTTAGGGAGATTTGCTCAAGTTAAACATAGGAATGGAGGACATCGTGTATTTAAATCCATGTGGACTAAAATTTGCATGTGCCAAGTAAAAAATATACTCCGTGCTTAAGTAAATTCGAAATGCGACATGATAAAGAGATCATAACTTGAAAATTTAGAATAATCACTTTGTTTTGGTATACGGAAGTGAAGTAGATGTTGTTTGCACTCATGCCCACTATAATTAACCATAAGTTCTTAGGGAATTAATTAAATAAATGCTTAATTATAATATGTTGGTTTTAGAAAAGTAGATGTGATTATATTTGGATTGTCGGTTCCAAATTAAATTTTAGAAGGAAAGCATAAGAGATGACTTTCTTTCTTGTAATTGATAGTTGATACGGGTTTTTCTACCAAAATAGCTAGTTTAGCTAAAATATTTATCAGAATGACTATTTTTTAAATTTTAATTACCAAATTAGCTATACTATTGAGTCATTGACCAAATCCCTTAAATGATATATGAATTTTACTCTCTCTCTCGAACCGAATTTTAGTAGTTTTATTTTTAAAATAATTTTTTAAAGAAAAAAAAAATCCTAAAAATCTCAGTATCGTCACTTTTAGTTTCCTTCAGTTGTTGCAGCCATTTCCCCATTGAAGGTACTTGGCACTTTTGTTAATCATTGATGGCCATCACGGAATATTGAGTCTAAAAAGGAAGAAAGCTATTAGTCAAACCTAAAGGTTTTGAGTTATCATTGTATTCTCTAATTTTGTGGTTTATTTGTTTTTTTAATAGCATACTCAAATGTTGCAACTAAGAAAAACGAAGGGAGTATATATATATAGGTTAAGTATTGGTCGACAATGAATACACAACCAAAGAGGCGACTTTGTTTTTAAAAGGGAATTCTCTGTTTTTCCCTTGTTACTTTGTCATTAGTAGGAGTAATGTTTCGGTGTTTGAGTGTTTGTTAGTTTGGGGACCTCTAAATGTTTTGTGCTTTAATTTGATATCATATGAAAATGATTATTTTGTTGATTTATAATTTGATTTCATGTAAATATTCATCATTAATCATTAAGACAGGTGAAGATTATATATATATATATATATATATATATATATATATATATAAAGAGGATCATGTGAAAATTGTTTTCACCGTGAAAACTACAAAAAAAGGGTACAATAGAGGTATAAAGGGTACACGTACTTCATTGATGACATTTTCATAAATAATAAAAAAATTGTTGTAAATGTACCTATACCAGTTTAATCTTAATATGTACCGCTTTAAATCTTATATGTACCCTTTTTTTGTGATTTTCACGGTTTTCAACAAACTTAAGGTTTTTAATGAATCCTTACTATATATATATATATATTAGACTTTGGAGCATGTTAAAGGTGCAAATTTTTCTTAAGCATTTCAACAAACACTTTAGTGCAATAATTTTTTATTAAGTAGTAAATAATGGATTTACTTTAAAAAAAGAAAAGGAAAAAAACAAAAAGCAAACAAAAAAAACGGAAAAAAATAATTTTAAATGTCAATTTCTTAAAGAATTGAATGTTCAATGCATTTGATTAGAATTATAGCTAATTTGGTAATTAAATTAAAAAAAATAGTCATATTGATAAATATTTTGGCTAAACTAACTGTTTTGACTAAAAACCCAGTTGATACAATGAGACGATACTTTAATTTATCAGTTGAGCCCACTTAAGACAATAATTAATGTGGATTAAAATTAAACAAAGTTAGCCTGATGTAGTAATGATCGATTATATTAGGAATGACGCCCTTGCATTGAAAGTCTTCTTGCGTTGTGCACTTGTGCTTATCAATTACCTTATTAAGCACTCAATAATTTAAATCGATCTATTTTTAGAGGTACATAAGTCAAACATCTTGCAAAACTTTGATCTATCTCCTTATTTATTATTCGTATATCTTTTAATTGGGTTAGAGATGTAAAACTATTAAACTTTCATGTAATAAGGAATTAAAACACTTCTATAGTTCTATTATTATCACTCCACACTTGTGAGCTCGTCTCTCAAAAAGAAGCTTTATAATTCACCATGGAAAATTTTTCAGTTAGTTAAGGAGGTGTAATTCATGTTCCAAAGTCTTTATTACTATACTATTTGTCACGTCTCCCAAGAAGAAAACTGAGCGGCAAATTGTGTTGCAATCACGTGACATTTATCGATAGATAATATAATTATTCATTGTAAATTTATAATCCTCCTTCTTAATTGCATGTTATAGTTGAAGAGGACAAATTAGGTACCACCCTGGTTCGAAGGGATACCTAATTTTCTTCTATCATACATTTTATATACCTTGATTCTAATTAATGAAGTTAATACTTAATAGTAATGATGGTACCCCTACGTACATTGAGTGTGTATTCTACCCAAGACCACCGCTGCCTTACCCAATAAATCCAGCAAATGTGCTTCGCGGGGTGACATGACAGGAAAGTCAGGAATTGAGGATGATTTGATCTATAATGATCATTTTACACTTTCAAGTATAAAATTAGCAGGCTCTCGTTTAGTCGTTTACTTAACTAATTGTCAAAATTAAACAATAATGAGAGTCAGGGATAAATGTATTTCAAGTGGTTGGTAATTATATTCTTACATACCTAGCGATATACAAAGTTACAAACTTAAGCTAAAAAAATTGCTCATTTGATTTTGCGAAAAAATTAAGTTCAAACCTAAATAAGCAAATTATTTTCCTTTTATACAACTGGTTGTACTATAGTCATCATCCAATTAATTAGTTTGTTATTCTGGTTCCAAATAACTATAGAAGTGGAATGCTATTTATCGTTCAGAAATACCAGGTGCCATCTACACTAATGCCCTTGCCCCCAAACCACTACCAGCCACTGTACCTCCACTCGTCCATCACACAACCACCGCCAACATTTAATAATAGAAAAAAAAGAGAAAAAAGGGCTTTATGTTGGCCACATATGCACGATCCATGGCATCGATGTCTGGCCAGGTGCAACAACCATGGTGGCTACGCTTGGCGCTGGTGCCATGAGTCGTGCGTTCATGACAGTCGTAACTTCAACCTTTCTCTTTTTTTTTTTTTTGAAAAAAAATAAATAAATAAAGATTTCACAGTTTTATGATGGTGGTTATGATTGGGTGGTGCTGGTCGTTGTTGTTGTAACGGGGGTGGATGGTCTATCTCTCCTTCTCTCTCTTTTAAAAAATGTTGGAGTAGTGTGGTGGTGTATCTGGTCCAGTAGTGGTTGTGGTTTTGACGAGGGTAGTGATAGTAGGTTGGTGGTAGTAGCGATGGGGGTGGTCATGGTTGTTGTGATGTGTGGAGTGACCGAAGGAGGGTAAGAAGGGAAAATCAAACAAAACTTTTTAGACAATAGTAAGCATTTTGGGACAACAAATTCCATATGAAATTCTAAAATCCATTCTTCACTTGTCAATGCCCACTCTATACTCTATAGTCTATACAACAAGATTACCCAAAAAAAAAAAAAAAATATCCAACTAACTAATATACTCCTTAATCAACATTAACAAACTCCCCAAATCCAAATACCAAATTTCCAAAACAAACAAACCCTCCGTATATTAAAAAAAAAAAAAAAAAAAAAAGTGTCCACGTGGCAGTGGGCCCCACTTACAGTTTCATTACCAGCTATCATCTTTCTCCCTCTACCACTTTCCCTCTCTTTAAAAACACTGAGACATTGTACTTCAAAAAATTCAGCATCAAATTACACCATTTCTCGAAGAACTTCCGCCATTATTCCACTGCCAAATCTCCATTTTAAGTTTTCCTTTTTTTTTTTTCCTGTTTTTATTTCCCCTTTTTCTTCGTTTCTGTTTTCGTCTTTCATTTTATACTCTGTTTTTCATCTATTTTCGTCTTTCATTTTTCTTTTTCTCTTGTTTTTCTTCAATCACTTTCTTCTTCTTTTACGTGAGTAAGTGTTTGCTAATTTTTCTCTCTCTACATTCTCTTTAGTTACGTTCCCCCAAATTTGTACATTACTGCGTTTTTTTTTTTTAATGAATTTCTCCAAGTAATATTGATATTTTTTTTGATGATGATTAGGTTAAATTCGAATTTCATTGGTGAGAGTTTGTGCGTTGAACAAAAATCAACTGATTTTGTTTTTCTCGCGGGTTAGTATTCAGTTTCTGTGTTTTGTGTATTCGTTTCTTGTGTAATTTCCCCTGATTATTAGGGTTCTTCGTTTAGTTAGTGATTGTTCTTACTTTGGAGTTTGAATTCATGTTTCTTTTGTGATTCTTGCGTCATCATTTGTTATTCATTGCATTAATTAATTATCTTCTTTAGTTTGTTTGATTTTAGAGTCGTAATAGTTCGTTTGAGTTTAGTTAATGTTGAATTTAGTCATATAGCTTCAAGATTATTCGCATAATCTGAAGTTGTTAGAAGAGAGATGGTTCAATTTTGGTAGTTTGATAATGGGAGGAATGTTATGATGTCGTGTTTTCTGTTGTTCGGCACAATCGCAGTTAGACAGAGGATTTTCTTGATGTGATTAATGATCGAATTTAGGTTGAGGATTGCTTCGAAATGTGTGGAATTTGATATTGTTGCGGTTTGGTATAATTGCATAATTCGTTGTTTTGTTTTTCATGATTCGATAGATAATGCGGGGCGTGTATTAGTGTTGTGTTATACAATGGTTGTGGTTTTGTACTTGCTGTATGGTGGGAAGTGGGAAGAAATGGAAATTGTTACTGTTTTTGTTGTTATACTAGTAGATGGGCTTTATGCAGGGGTATTACATATTTTGGGTTTTGGTTTGGTAATTATGTAAAGATGGGTTTTATGAAGGGCTGTCAAAATAATGGATTGAATCAAAAGGCTGATTTGTGGTTTTCATGATGTCGTGTTTTCTGTTGATCGCAGTTAGACGCAGAGTTGCTTCGACTTTGGTAGTGTTTGATCGATAATGTGTTTCTGTTAAGTTAATTAGTAGATGGTTAGTATAAGGTTGCTGTTCAGGTATATATATGTGTTTAGTCCTACAAAAGATTAAGTGATAAAATTCACTACGTACAGCATCTAGGAATATGATCGAATAGCTACAACTGGTGTTGCGCAGAGGCTTTTCCTTTTGGTGCCTGATTAGTTGAATTTAGTTCTTTAATTTCAAGTCCACGTAAAAAATGGAGAGAAACCGATAGGAAAGGAGGTCCAATGTGTTAAGTTGTAGTGGGAGATATAGCACAACTCGTCCAAATGTTTCAGTGATTTATTAATAATAATATTTATTTTAATTGTTCTGCAGGATGCCAGGATGCCTAACTGCCATTGCTGTTCCAAAAGCTTTGATACTGAAAATGGCCTCAAAGCTCATGTTAAAATGTGTCACAGTAAAAATAAATACAAATGTAATTATTGCCCGCTTAAATTCCAATTCCCTTCAGATGTGTCCACGCATATACAAAATGTGCACAATGGTGCCCCCCGAAACCAATGAAATTTGGTTCTGGTTAACTTCTGATAATAAGAGTAACACATCATCAGCAGCTAGTTATCATGGGGAGTACGTATATGCTGGCTTATCAGATAAAAGCTTGCGCAAGTATCATCTGATTGGTTCGAGTGGGATGATTAAAAAGCTAGAGTTTGTTCGACTTATAGCTGGAGCCTTACATTTTCTTGGGTATGAACGTAGTAGTTTAAGCTTGGAGGAGGAGTCTGGTATACTGTTGCACTCTGGTGCAATAAAGTTACTAATGAGGGATGTTCATAATGGGAATTGGGATGAGTGTGGTACGATAGTGCAAAACATTTGTTTAGAGGATGAAGCCGTAATGAAATCAGCAAAGTTTTTGATCTTGGAGCAGAAATTCTTTGAGCTTTTAGCCAGTGACAAGACGATCGATGCCTTACCGATTATGAGAACTGAAATTTCACCCCTACAGATCAAGACAAGTCGAGTACATGAGCTTTCTTCTTGTATTCTTCATCACCCGCAGAGTCAAAATGGGTTTGCTCACAAAGACTTGCTGAAACCAAAGTCGTGGTCAGAAGTGCTTGATGGCCTGGAGAAATTACTTCCTCCTTCAATAATGGTTTCTACTAGAAGGCTGGAATATCCGGTGGAGCAAGCCTTGAATTGGCAGAGCGGAACTTGCTTATTTCTCAATTCTTCAGACTTGGACATGTCATTGTATGCTAATCATCACTGTGGAAGAGACAATATTCCCAGTCGTACTTTGCAGGTAAGCATGTTTTCCTCTGTTCCCTTTAATGGGTGAAGCTCTTCCTTGTTATCTTTCCTCCTCTTTCACTGGGTTCTGTTTCAAACAAAGTTACACCTCTCTTTTAAGGGAATGTGAATTTAGATTTTGCTATTTGATGTTATAAACGATTCTATAACATATTTGTTGCTGTATGTTACTTATTCTCATTTTATGAATTGTTATGAGTTGTGATACCTTGATTTCATCATTATTGTTCTATCACCATACCTAGTAATACAAAAGTGGAATTCTAGTGGTTCTTCAAATGTGATGCTTCATCAAATGAAGGCTATTTAACCTGTTTGTTATATACTTTTTAAGAGCAATACTTTGATTACAGACTGATGGCTGGCAAACTGTAATTCATAGGACCATTTTTGTAGGACTATGTAATTGAGAGTCCTGTTGGTATTGCTGTATGCCTGGGTGGTATATTTTGTTTAAAATTATGGGTTTTTTCCTAGCTGAAGAGGTTTATAGATCCACTGCAAAGCTTGTTTGACTGTACAACTATTTCGTTATGGAGCTTCAACTGCTTTGTTAGAAAAAAAAAGTCAGATTAAAGAGTTAAAGACTATTGTATTGAGTAAATGGTTTTTGACTTGTTGCAAGTTAACAAACTGATTTCACATATTAACACTTTTTCTTCACATTTGAATATATATATAGATGGGATCTTAATATAGTTCATAAAGAATGATTCTTGCATTATTCCTAATATTCGAAGACAGCTTAAATTTTGGTAAAACTTGATTGCTTGTGGTACATTATGTTCTCTTTGCCCTCGGTTTTTAAAATCTGACGTTCTTACATTGATTTGAGAAAACTACATTTACATGCTCAGTTGCTCACATCAACATGGTAGACTTCATCATTCACAATAATTTTAGCATATAAACCTGGGATATTTGCTTTTAGTCCCAATTTCTTTCACCTATTCATCTTGTTATTGATTTTGATGAAATATCATTTTCTATCAGTCATGATTGTTCTCTTGGATGGGATGTTTAAATTACCTTTATTTCCAATTTTATGAATTCTGTAAATATTGTGCTGTTCTTTTTTTACTGATTTATGAACAGATCTTAAAAGAGCACAAAGATGAAGTGTGGTTCTTGCAATTTTCTCATGATGGGAAACACTTAGCATCAGCATCTAATGATAAATCAACTATCATCTGGGAGGTAAGCTCTCTCTGTCTCTCATTCTAGTCTATTTAACTTTATTATATTTGATATGTAAATTTGGGATTTTTTTCCGTGATTCCGGTTGGTTTCTTTTCAAATTGTGAAGTTGTAAGATGCTATTGACCGTAAAGAGTTTGAACAAGATGATGAATTATGGACACTCCACACTGTTTAAATTTGCTTAGTTAAATGAAACAAATAAAAGCATTGAAGATGATATTTACTTTTTACTGCCACACTTCTTTTTTTCTTTTATATCCATTGCTACAACTTTCACCAGAGTTGGAGCCTTCCAAAACACTTCATATAGCTTAGCATTTGTTCTTGCTTTGACTTCACTGGAAAACATGATCAAGTCTTACTGATAAAGGGAGTCATATCTAGGCTGTAACTTTTATTATGAAGACTGTTGTGGTAGTGATGTCAGACACATGCAGTCCGGGGAATCAAACAATGGTGGAACCAGAAAATTGTGTTTTTTTGTTTGTTTTTAAGCCCCCCCTCTCACCGCCTCTGGAATCAGATATCACACGATTAAGAAGTCTGGATTTTTCTGTTAATTTATATCTCTGGATTTCCTCCACCACAAAATAAAAATAACAATTCAAACAGTTCATTGTCCTATGAAGTCATTGTAGACCTGTGAGGTAATAAACCCTGGGAAGGACGGATGGGCAAGTATGAGAAATGTCATAAGAGAGAGATATTCATTTTGTATTTTCTTGATGAAATTTCCTATTTATTTTAGGCAGAACCTCTAGATGTACTTAGATAAGCAAAACTTGGTGATCTCAAGTGCAAATCAATATGAATCAGTAGCTTTGGAGGTCAAAAGGGAAGTCATGCATAGTGTTACGTTGGCTTTACTAGCAATTAGTTCTTTGCCTACATCTAGCTAGTTGCATCAAATTTTCTTCTAGACCCTAGTATTAAAAAGCAATGTCCACTTGGGCTCAAAGAATGTTTTTAGTTGTTATCTGCATGAATGTATCTGCCTATCTATAGGCATAAAAATGATGCTTTTCGAATTTAACAGACCAAAATTGTTTTTTATGGCTACAATTTTGCGAAGATTTAGAGAGGTTTAAATCAAGTGGAATAGTGGTCTTCCTCAGAGTTATTCTCAAGGTCATGGATCCTTGATTCCTAGGCTTGACTAGCTGGGAGTTATGGCTGCCCTGACCTAGAAACATTCTACTTGCTTTAATCTAAATGAAAAGGTTTTCTTTATCCAAATGCGGGCATGTTATATGTGGCTGTCTTCAATCATATGTTTGCATGTTGCTGTTTGATGGTTTTCTAGCTTTGATACTCGTTTTCACTTCTTTTCTGTCCTGTTGCTTTTATGTTGATTCTTTTATTTAATAACTTGTGTGATTATACTTGACACTTCACCCCCTGCTGCCTGCCTGTTATCTGTATATACATAGATTGGATGGAATATAATCATACAATATATGCTTGGAAAGTTGCGTTGAGACAAGAATTTTATAATTTTGAATCTTGGCACAATGGACACATGAATGTATGTACATGTCTAAGTTTGCTATTTGGTGCAGGTGGCTCTAAGTGGCAAAACGGTTTTCAAACATCAACTATGTGGGCACCAAAAACCAGTTTGTCAAGTTGCGTGGAGCCCAGATGGTCAGCAGCTTCTCACTTGTGGGACAGAGGAAACTGTACGGCGATGGGATGTTTTATCTGGTGAATGCCTTCAAGTTTATGAGAAAACTGGTTCTTTTGCTGTCTCCTGTGCATGGTCACCTGATGGGGAGTCTGTATTTGCTGGTTTTTCGGATAAGAGCTTATGCATGTGGGATCTGAATGGGAAGGAGTTGGAGTGTTGGAAGGGGCAAAAAACACTTAAGATTTCTGATCTGGCAGTAACACTTGATGGGAAACAAATCATAAGCATATGCAGAGAAACAGTAATTCTACTGCTGGATAGGGAAACAAAAGTAGAGAGGTTGATTGAAGAGGATCAAGCAATAACTTCGTTTTCCCTTTCGAACGATGGAAAGTTTTTACTGGTCAATCTGATTAACGAAGAAATACATCTCTGGACAATCGATGGGGATATCAAGCTCGTTGCCAAGTACAAAGGCCACAAACGGTCCAGGTTTTTAGTAAGGTCTTGCTTTGGTGGGCTAGAACAATCTTTCATAGCTAGTGGGAGTGAGGATTCACAGGTATGACTTCTCATTTTCTCTTCAGTCACTTGGCGTCTTGGCTTAATTGAAGTGATAATTTACAAGTCTTATCATATATTTGCCTGGCTGTAATATTCTTTTAGGTTAAATACAAAGAGGGCTACTGAATCTGGGTTAAGTATTTACGGAATTGACTTGTTTTTTTTTTGGTCGAGCCACTTTATTTAAGCTGTTTGTTCATTAAGATGAGGTGCTGAAGCAATGCTTGATGCTTATTTTGGTTTGTGTGCTGTTTATGGCTTACACAATGAGAAATGTGGGATTTAGCACTTCGAATTATTTTTTCAAATGTCATTGCATCTGTATGATGCGTGTGCATTGTGTAAAGAAAAAGTTGTCATTGTTTTATCCACGGAGTTTGTGTTGTTTTGCCTAGTCAGAGTTTGTTTGTGTAAAGAAAAAGATAATGTTACATTATCTTCTACTTGCAATCCAAATCTGGTGATTATATAGAACCTTCTTCCTAGGCAACTAGAAAGCCGAGAATAAGTAGAGAAGTTGATTTACAACAAGAAATCTCTGATTCAGTATTACATTATTATTATTTAAGCAACACTGAAAGAACTAGCAGCACTCTCAACAAACTTTTTTGCACCCTTGAACCATCTCTTGTCACCAGCCTGAGCCTTGCAGATGTAAAGCTTACCATCCTTGACAGTAGCTGTAATTATTTGGTGTTTACCTCCCTCATCACCATCAGCTGTTCTTGTCAATACTGTAATGCTGTAGTACTGCTTTCCATCGATTACCGGGGTGCTGCTTTCAAGGATGTTTGCACTTGCAACAACTCCAGAATCGAAACCACCCTGCACACAGTAGTTCACCAAATGTTAACTCAGACATAGGCCTTTATTTTTTTCTTCCTACTATTAGGGGTGATTTATCTCTATTGTCCCACTGGCATTTTTACTTCAATCTTGATTTTTCTGCTATCAAAGTTGTAGTCTACATTGATAGAAGAATTTACCTCAGAATCAGTCTGACCAAAGTAGGCTTGTTTTCCCAACAAGTAGTCCACCTGAAAATCATTGCATCAGAACCCATATGTTTAGTTACGTTAATATTTAGAGTGATGGCATGAAATTTGGAGAGTAAAGTTTGGTGTTACAGAGTGGTGAAATTACCTGGGAGAGGAATTGTTCAGGGGAACCAAAGTCGGTGATGGTTTTTTTGTCAGTAGGGCTAACCATGACAGCTAAGTTGCTGGTGGCATCGAAGTTGTCCTCGTACCTCAAAACTTGACCTGGGTACTCTATCTCTTTGCTACGGTTCCATTTTGATGGGACCAGCAATTTGAAACCCTCACCATTGAATGGGAAAAACTCGGTGTTTGTCTTTGGCTTCCCAAATACATTGGCTGCAATCCATCAGAAATTTTCATTGTTGGTAAGAAAATCAGAAATCTAGCAATATAAGAGACATCTGAAATCCGAATACAAAACTTTCGTCTCAGCAAGGTTAAAATTAGGATCTTGTTGTTAGGCTTTGACATTCAATGAGATTCATTAGATAGTGGAGTTCTTATTTTCACCAGGGTTGCAAACTTGCAATCACTGTTTGACTGTTTGTTCTAATTCAATTATTTCAATGATTTTCAGGTGATATAGTTGTAATTACTTCTATGCTTCCCTAAGTAAGTGTATATATACATTTAGTTCTTTAAGTAAGTGTAGGAATTATATCTAGATGGTCCTAATGAGAAACTCATAATATACTGTTATACTTCCTCTGAATTCTTAGTTCTTACACTCTAACCATGTATACAGTATATACTGTGATATGGACTACACCTTCCAAACCATTAGCTTTCCTGTAAATTTCTGTTCAACTTGTCTCAAGTGAGTATTCATGGTGGTCAGTGAGGATAATGCTGTTATTGTGACAATTGTTTAGGCATCTGGTTCCTTCTGAATTCTGAATTCTCCTACCCTGTTAATGTGCTGATAAACATACTACTAAAATGCCTGAGACAAGTAGCAAATCAGGGTGTAAGACCAAATGAATTCTATATCACATTTTACATTGTTTGTCTGTATGAGTTCTCTAGCTTCGCTGAAGGTAAAAGCAAACTGATCTGCCTGAATCTGTTTGTCAGAATTAGAAATACAGCTATTCTAAATTTTGGTAGATAGTCAAGTAGGTCATTTCGCTTCAGGTCATATATGAGTGAGTTATCGTTTAGTGCAGAGAGTTGTGTTTAAGAACTGATCTGATGTATCAGTACCCTACAGCTTGGGACTGTACGTGGTGACTAGCTTTTGCATATATCCTCTCTTTTGTTATCCTTTATGCTTAAATACCTTTAAGAGCATGTATTCAGGAAGCTCTGGTGATATTTCTCAAGCCATTGTATGCTATTTGCAATCCGAATCTGGTGCTTATATATAGAACCTTCTTCCCTGGCAACACCAGTGGGATAAAACTAGCAATAGAGCCTAAATAAGTAGAGAAGGATGATTTACAACAAGAAATTTCTGATTCAGTTTTACATTATTACTTTTTAAGCAACACTGAAAGAACAATAAACTTCCTTGCACCCTTGAACCATCTCTTGTCGCCAGCCTGAGCCTTGCAGATATAAAGCTTACCATGCATCCTTGACAGTAGCAGTAATTATTTGGGTATTTGCCGCCCTCATCATCATCAGCTATTCTTGTCAATACTATAATGCTGTAGTACAATTTTCCATTGATTACTGGAGTGCTGCTTTCAAGGACGTTTGCACTGTTGGAAATATCAGCGGAAGAGTAGTGAGTTTAGCGATATTAGGAAGTGGTTTATTTGATATTGAAGATTAGAATGTTGTAGTTGTTGCTTTAAGTAGAATGGTAATTAAGGGAGAACTTTTGATGCGGAAGTGTTGGTTTTTATTGAATGGGAATTGCCTTTTTTTGTTACGTTATGCAAGCTAGTGAACTTGCTCTATTTATAGGTGCTTATGTTGGTTCATAAGCTATCACTAGATTATTCTAGTATACTAGGTCTAGAATTTTAGCTACATTTTAATACAATGTTGTAGAATATTACATTCATATCTAGTTAAATTTAAGATCATTCTAGGCCTTACTATTGTAGATGCATTAGAGATATTACTCTTTTAACATGCACTCGCAACAACTGTCTTGGATTTTCCGATAACGAAGTTAATTATGGTCTGCATTGATAGAAGGATTTACCTCAGCATCAGTCTGATCTAATAGGCTTGCCTTCCCAACAAGTAGTCCACCTGAAAATCAATGTATTATAGAACCCATAGGTAAATATTTAGCGTGAAATTTGTAGAGTATAAATTGGTGTTGCAGAAAGGTGAAATTATCTGGGAAAGGAATTGTTTAGGGGAACCAAAGTCAGTGATGGATTTGGTCTATTTGTCTCCCTCCTAAGACCTAATTAAGATCACCTTCTTCATTTGACTAGCCTCACTTGATAGATTACCCTCAAAATGCTCCTTCACATTCACTCAATCTCTAGAGATAACCTACAAGGCTTATTTACTGATTACAGGAATACAGGGGTCTTATTATTTAGAAGCCCTGGTTTGAAGATTGGCGGAATCAACGATCAAGTAGCTCATCCAATGGCAATATGAAGAGTAGGGTGCCTCCTCCCCCACCACACCGGAAAAAAAAAAATAATTTATGCATATACAGAATCAATTATGGAACGCAATATGAACCACTTAAACACCATTAACCATGGAATGGCCACATAAGGTCTCAAAGAGGGAATATATTGAATTAGCAAACAATAATTTAACAAATCCTCACTAAATTAATTAGCCTTAAAAAAAAGTACTAAAAAAATGAGGACATCATATTTTTTCGAGAGCTACTAAACAAAATTAATTGTCACCAAAATGAAATTTTACAAACTATTGAAAATACTCAAGAAAACTACAAAACAATTAAGTCCAAGAAGTACTAGTGATTAAAGAAAACAAAATTAAAAGATATGTTATCGAAAGGAAAATTAACACAACTAGATATCTATCTATCTATCTAATTAAAACCAAATACGCAATAAAAGATATGCTAAATATATATCGATCTTAGTAAGGAGGGAGTTGCACCCACATAGGTGGGTTGACATGATCAAATCGAGAAGGCCCCTCATAAACTTGAGCAACAAACTTATTTTCTTCCAAGCTAAAGATGCCCATATCCTTTCCCCCTCCGCAGGGTGGATCGAAATAATAATCGTCACAATCGTCGGTAATATAGATACAATTAGGTTTACAACCACGTTGATCCGATGGGCATGCATCTACAAAGAAAGTAGAATTGTGACCTACAAATAAAGCCCGATCTCCTATACTATGGATACGTGTTGCTTTGCCATCATCAACATTGACCTCAAACAACTGAACCGATTGTGTCCAATACTTGAAATCATTACTTCTCATACAAGCATCCGGCGTATGGCATATCTCTCTATGTACTACCAACAATGTGGTTTCTAATCCCACAATGTAGAACTTGGTAGGACGTTCAGTCGTAAGACCTTGGGACTTCAAATCAGCGATGACTCGTGCTTGCTTTCGGATCTCACTGCCACTGTCGTAGGCTATAACTTTTGAAAAATAGTCAATAGAATAAAATTTTCCTCTGAAAAAACAGAGGTCACAAATAAAATCCGCCTCAGGTGTAAACCACTGGTGTTGCCCTGGTCTCCAAAAGGCGACATGGTAATAGGGGCGGAACATCATGGCAACTTGGAAATCATGGTCAACTGGAGGTCTATTAGAAAAAATAAACTTTCGGAATAAAGATCTATATGCATATGACTCGTCTACTATATCTTCGTCATCTTCTTCTTTGTCATGAACAAAAAGTGTATCCACATTAGGTGGTTTTATAACTTTAGAAGAGAACACATCAAAAAAGTGGACAACATTCCGTTTCATAGTCACCGAAATAAGCCACCCTTTGGAAGAGAAGTATCTGCGGTTGTCATTAGGGTCTTCGTCAAACTGTGGTAAATTTATTTGACGAAACATTCGTTTCGAGAGGCTATAAAATCGGCGGTATGAATTATTACCAGGAGGATCAACCAACATCAACCAAGGAAGTTGGAAGTTTTTACGTGGACAAATATACCGAATGTCTTCGGTCACATATTTCCATAAACTACAAACTTGTTTAAAACTTTCATAATCTTCTTGATTTTCAAGATGTTCTACTGCAATTTTTCGAATTATTTCATATGGAATTTTCTCAAAAACATCCATTCTTTTTTTTTTTTATTATTATTTTACTACAAACACCGAATTAAAGAAGCTTGTGGGGGAGGTGATGGAAGGAACAAGATGTATAGGAAAGAAGGATATTAAAAAGACAACTAACGATTTAATTATGGTAAATAAATAAACAGAGACAATGATTTATAGGCCATCAATTGTTGTTAAACCTAAGTTCAATAGGTTTTACTACCACTGCTAGACAAATCCACAACCATCTTTACCAAATCTTACAGAAATTTTTAGTATGATTTTATTATATATATATATTCATTAAAATAAGGAGTATCTCATATATAAATCATTAAAGAAATTTCGTTCAAAGATTTTCTTATTTTAGGGAGTGCTCTCGTAATACCCATCATAAGTGTTTTAAAAAGTAATAAGTCTCCGGTAAGATTGTCTTATGGTAACACTGTCTTATGGTAAGACTATCAATTATTAATGGTTTTCTTTAACTATTTGGTTTATTGATTAAATTAAAATATGTTGTCTAATAACCTAATAGACTTACCAAATAAAACAAGATGTATATAACATTATTTAATATTGAAAACACTAATAATTAATGTAGTTTTTGGAGGGAAAAAATAGAAGGAGGTTTTGATATGTGTCCATGTTGTTGTTATTATTATTATTATTATTCAAAACTACAACCAGTCATAAATATTACGTACCAAAATCTTGAACATATTGGTTATTATTATTTTTTTAATATACATATGCTAAGGCCCTGTTCTCAATCCCCGTGTTTGTTGTTTCATATTTTCAACAAAAATAATTTAAGTACAGCAAAAATAATTTAGTAAAAATCAGTTTCAATCCTTAAGGAAAAATTACAACAATCTATTTCGCTAATTAATAAGGAGGGAGCTGCACCCACATAGGCGGAGTGACATAATCCAATTTAGAAGGACCTTGATAAAAGTGGTCAACCACTTTATTTTCTTCCAAGCTAAATACACCTCCTTGGGGTGAAGAATAATATGCTTCATTACAATGGTCAGTAAAATAAATACAATTAGGTCGATAACCACTTTGTTTCGATGGGCATGCCTCTACAAAGAAAGTAGAGCAGCGACCTATAAATGAAGCTCGGTCTCCTATACCCTGGACTTGTATAGTTTTGCCATTATCAACACTGACCTCAAACAATGTGGTTTTAATTTGTTTGTAATCCTACAAGGTACGGTAAAACTTGTGGAGTATATAGTTGGATATACCTTGACTTCTTAAATCAGCAACAGTTCGTGGCATGGTTGCTTAGGGGTACGATTTCCGTAGGCGATAACTCAGAGTGTAATGATCAATGGAGTAAATTTCTCCCTTGAAAAAACAGACATCTTCAATCTGCTTAATATTAATCCACTGGTGTTGTCCCGGTGTCCAATACGCAATAAGTAGACCACGGCATGCAACCTCGAAATCATCCTCAGAAGAATAATAAGCTGGAGACTTGTGAGAGAATATAAATTTATACAAGTGGGCTAATTAAATATGAAAAGCCAAGGTATGGAATTATGGAAACACTAGGTGGTACGATGAGTTGGGAAGTGAATACCGTGAAAATAGTGAATAAGAGCTTGTTTCCTAGTAACACTAACTAACCATCCTTTAGAAGTGAAGTACCGTGCGATGGTCTTCGGGGTCTTTGCCTAGCCGCGGTAATTTGATTGTACGAAATTGGTCCTTAGAGAGGCTATATAAACAATCTTCGGTATAGATTATTATCCGCGGAATCAACGAGCATTAGCCAAGGAAGTTGATAGTTGTTACGTGGCCAAAGATAGATATTGATCGAGTATCATTGGTTTCGGATCTCGAAAGAGAACACACTTATTGTTTAAACGTTTCAAAATCTTGTTGATTGTCAAGATGTTCGAGAGCAATTTTTCGAGGAATTCCTGTTGGAAAATTATTAGCAAAATCAGCCATTCATAACTGTTGAGGAACAAAGGAGGTGAAAGATGTTTATAGTTTAGTTTTTGTGAATAATGAAGTATTATGAAATTAAATATGCATTATAGACCACAGATTTAATTAGCGAACAATTATTGATATGTGCTAAAATTAGAATAAAATACAGGATGTAATTCTGCTTTGGTTTATTTATAAAAGGTCTTATTTTCTTCATGTAAAGTTGTAGACTACTCAACATAATAGGAAGGGTCGAACGGTCCAAGTCTAGAGGTTTTTATTTTCGGTTAAATTCAAATTTTTACCTCACTTCCAATTATTGTTGCACATAGTATGAACTATAGGTATGTAAACAGAATATCAGTAATAGTCTGTATTTTTTTTATGACACAAGACAAAATTAGGTACTCCTTACATTCTCTTATCTATGCTATATTTAGTGTGTTAATATTAAGCGCCCATTATTTAGTGTATATTGCAAGAATATAATAAAAAAGAATTTGTATTTGTCCTTTAATTTTTGTTTTTCTCTCTCGTAGTATTTATTCTCAACACGACAACACCACCTTGTTTTACTTAATAAAGTTTATGCTGACCTTGACCCCTTCAATCTTAGACATTACCATGTTGAATACTTGAATGGCGGCGAGCTCCAGCAATGAGTCCATGATGTGGTAATTTCCCAATTCTAATTGTGGAGTATAAAATTATATCCCAACTTAGGAAGAAGCATGTCAAAATTACGTTTTTAAGTGAGGACTAATGTAATTTTAACACGTCTCAGCCTAAGCTATGGCGTAATTCAGGAAATAAAAGTTAAAGGGAATATGAAAAGGTCACCCCTTCCCAAGGTTGAGACGTATGGAAATCACCCCTAGCTTTAGGCGCCTGTTTACTTCAACTTAAAATCAGTTCAGTTTACTCAGTTCAGTTCAACTCTTCTCTTATTTTATTGCTCGTTAATCCTCCATAAAAAATTTGCAGTTCAGTTTGGTTCATTTCGGTTCGGTTCAATTCAGTTCAGCTGTTTTCAAGCTTTCAGCTGAAGTAAACAGGCCATAGGATTGACACGTCCCAGCTCAAAATAAATAATAATAATAATAATAATAATAATAATAATAATAATAATACAAAAACGACTTGAAGTGTTAGTAGTGTGAAAATAAGGTGGTGGTGGCTGCCCAAGTAGTGTAAGGGTTGGAGGTTGTGTTGCACAATTGCACAAAAAATGCCCCTAAAATTTTTGCGGCGGCAAAATATGAGAGGCGTTCCAATATGATATTATATATAATCGATTCCGCAGGCAATCTGTGTCATGAAAATATGGAATTTTAAGAGTTTCATGAAGACATGGTAGCTATATCATCGAACCCTCCGGCGATGCCTCGGCCGCCGCCGCCTCTACCGGGTGTCAACAAACCTTCAGTCCAGCAAAGGTTCGGTGACACCCCGTCCAACGGTAGAGGCGGCGGCGGCTGTGGCCGAGGCATCTCTAGAGGGTTCAATGATATAACTACCATGTCTTTATGAAACTCTTAAGATTCCATATTTTCTTGACATAGATTGCCTGCGGAATCGATTATATATAACATCATATTGGAACGCCCCTCATGTTTTACCGCTGCAAAAATGTTAGAGGCAAAGGGGTGGCAGTGGGTCGTGGTGGCTTAAAGGTTGGAGGAGGAGGGTGAGAGAGGAAGGGATACAGAGTTAACATAAAAAAGGGTAATTATGTGAGTTTATATAGTATTTTTAATTTGGTGATATAAATATACCTAGTGAGTTATCTCAATTAAATTATATAAAATATTTCAATGTCATATTACTCATATATTCCGTAGTTACACATTTATAATATAATTAAATTTTTTAATAGTTAAGCAAATCATAGTAAAGAAAAAAATTATGGAAGTTTGTAATAATAAATTCTTTCAATTTGCAGGCAGATTTTTTATTATTTTTTTTATATATATTCCAAAATCCAATATACATACATACATATATATATATATATATATATATATATATATACACACACGGAAAACCACTGAACAATATATATAAATACCAATTTAATAAAACGAATGAAGAATTTTCTAAACGACTGATGAATGGCCTTATCGGTCGACCTATCACAACCATTTTCTTTCCAAATTATTTTTTATTTTTTAATTCGATTTAAATATATTACTCACCTTAACTCAAATCTCAAAAATATTTATAAATTACTATTTTAATTAATAATTACACCGTACCCCCGTATTATAAAGCAAAATTACTTTATAATAATTCTACATTTTTAGTTACAACAATTAAATATCTATTATAAGAATTAAAATATTTAATTATTACAACAACCAAAAACATGTAATAGAAAGCAATACTACATAAGTTAAGCTCATTATTTTTGTATACAATACGTAATGGAAAAGCTAGAGGTGAAAATCGACCTCGGAAAGCCGGTGGTGAAAATCGATATCACAAGACTCAAAACCTCGTGAGTCGTGACTAGATGTATTTGGACGTCATGTCGTCGTAGACTCATATCAATACAATATATCATACATAAATGGTAATCGAAATTTCGTCTAATCCCATATGATCACATCACGTGCCTACTAACCTCGGATTTACTTCAATTAATTTATTGTGCTACAATTAATTTAATTAATTTGGATTTTTTTTTGAATATTTTTCAACACTCTTTTTCTTTGGAATATTCATTTTCAATTTCTTCTCTCACTTACTCCCTTTTTTTTTTTTTTTTTTTTTTTGGAATCATGAAACACTTGATTCAATCCACCTTCAACGCAATTAAGGTCTTTAATTTTATTTTGTTTGTTGTTAATTTTATGTTTTATTATTTCGTTATGAATTTTTTTTTTTTTATTTGAGTTTGTATTATCATAATTTTCTATTTTTCCTGATTACATTTGTTTAAATTTGTTCCAATTTTTTTGCTGTTCTTTTTAATTTATTGAAACCCATTTGTTCAATTTTCTGGGTTTTTGCCTTATTTTCTAACGTTTGATTCAATTTAATTGTAAAGATTGGATTTTTTTTTTTTATAATTATTATAAATTTAGTGGAAAGTTTGAATTTTTGTTTTTTGGGTTCATTTTGATTTCTTCAATTTGTTTTTGTTTTTTGGTGCAATTTGATTTATGCAACTCCTTGCGTTTTTTTTTTATTTATTTTTTATTTTTATTTTTTAATGCATGATATAAGATATTTGCCATAGCATTCAATTCCCGCATATGGGTTTTGAATTAGTGTAATTAAGGTGGAAATTTCAAAATTTGTGTAATTAAGGTTTAAATTTCAAAATATATTGGTTCTTTGGTTGATTCTAATGATTATTTATTTATTTATTTAAATTTTTGTGGGTTAAGCTCAATTTCATCCAAATGAATTAATAATAAGAGCTCTAGGGCAAAAGATAGAAGCAAAAATATGAACTTATTATTGGTTCACAAAAGATGAAATGCATTAGATTGTCATGTTTCAAAATTAAATAATAGTGGTACTAATATATTAATCACTACCAGATGGACTCATGGACCACATATGTATGGTGTATTTAATTAGGCAATACTAAGTTGTATTGGATTTGAGGAATTAGAGTTGTTGGTTGAATAAGTTACGAGGTTTTTTTTTTTTTTTTTTTTTTTTTTTTTTTGGGGGGAATAAGTTACGAGTTATGAATTGCAAAGGTGAATGGTTTCGTGGTGTAAATGGAAGAAAGGGTTTTCTTTAACAGGCTAATTAATTAAGTGTTCGAGTTTAAGTCCAATTTTCTCTTTGTATATATGGGACTGAGAAAAATGTACTGTACTAACATTACAACACATAATGAAAACACCTTTCCCAGACTGTGATATGTTTAAGATCAGACTTCTGGTTAGGCCATGTAGTTGCTATGACTACTTGTGATATATCAGGCTTTAACATTTGAAGAACCTTCATTGAGATGTGTCAAATATGCTTCGGTTATGTTGGGATCTTTTGTGGAAGGTCCGTCAATGTGTTTGACGCACCTAGTTGATGAACTACTTTTTTTATCCCCTTGTAATGCTTATTTGATATGCAAGAATACATGTCGGTTTCTAGATTCTATGCATGTGAATAGAGCTCCCTTTGTTATGTGTTTGACATACTCGTGATAATTTTCTGTGATGTATTGCAGTCAAGTTCGAATGTGAAAAATGCTGCCATTTCTAGTACCCGTGCCTCATACCTTATCAGATATACTAGTACTGATGCATCTGTGAATTCAGCGACTGAAGCCAAATTGTGGTATGTGTTTACAATGCTGACTCGATTTTGCAAGTGTATAGTTTGTTACCTCCCTTTCTTAATGGATAGTTTAACTGAAGTTGATAACTAAAGTAAACAAAGGCTAGCTAAGACTTTCCCATTAGTGCTTCAGCTGCACGGATTTCTTGTTGTCACCTTATTCGGGCAATAGCAATAATCTTACAAAGCTTTAAAGAAAGAAACTTTGCTTCTAATTTTATATTTTTCAGTATAGTTTCTACACTCTTAGTTGCAGTCTCTCATGTATTCACTTTTCTCTCCGGATACCTTTGATCTACTTGTCTAAATTATGCGAGCCACATAAATGTTACACTCTCATGTTTATCTTGATTCTATGAGGTGTAGTTTAATTTTACTCGTTACTGTCTAGAATCCACAATTATTAGGCATTTATCCTTTTAATTTTTTCATGGTATTAGTTTCAAAGGGCATAGTATGCTGGCACCTTTCACGGCTGGGTGGCAAACCACTGATACAAGTCCATTGGTGATAGATAAGTCTGAAGTATATTCTCCTTATCCTTCTGTTTAACATATGATAGTGTCTGGTAAATCAAATAAGGTACTCAGATATTTATGATTCTATACCCTGCTTATGCAATGCCTTTTTTTTCCCAGGGTTGCTATGTGTACGATATCAATGGCAACAAGTATCTTGATTCTCTTGCTGGCCTGTGGTCCACTGCCTTAGGTACTATCCTTGATGAAAACAATCATATCTTTGCTGCTTCCTTGGATGCATGTTTCTGGTGGTCTCCCTTTCTTTATCTTAACTACTAACCTTTGAATCAGTCTTCTGCAAATTTATTTTTTCCGTTAATAATCTAAAGATGGTTTATACTGAGAGGCCTAGTACTTCGTATTTTGTTTGTTTGAAATCTTGGTGTGCTTCTTTATTTTTCAAATGGAGTAGGCATAGTATTTCTCAGTTTGCAGAATCCTTTCATCATTATATAGCTTGTGTGAGAGCCTTTTAAATAATGAAATAAACAATTAGGAATTTGATGATCATGTCTTTGGAGTTTGGATATCTAAATCAAAATGATTATTTTCCGGTTTTTCTATTCTTTTTTTTTTTTTTTGTGTTGCAACTTGTTAGTTGTGACCATGTCCATTTACTGGACTGATACATGCAGGAGGAAATGAATCTCGACTTGTTGATGCTGCAACTGCACAGTTGAAGAAACTGCCATTCTATCATTCTTTCTGGAATCGTACTACCAAAGTTTCTTTGGTAAGTGGTATACCTTAAAGCTTGTTGCTTTCTGAACATGCCCTCATTTTAAGTTTATTTATTTAATTTCAAGGCCTTTTTTCTTTGATTTCCTTACCTTTTTCAAAATAAAAACAGGGCTTTTGCTTTGGATTTTGAGCACTTGGTTTGCTAATATTAATTGTAAACTAGCAGTTCCTAGATTCTGCATCTAATCTGCTTGATCGCTGTTTCTGGTTGTCTCCCTTCGGGTGACAATATATCTATGCAATTTGAAAAAGGTGTTTATTGTGGTACTTTGATCATTTTGTCAGGATCTTGCTGATGAGCTTCTAGAAATGTATACAGCAAGGAAAATGGCAAAAGCTTTCTTTGTTAATAGTGGATCAGAAGCCAACGATACTCAGGTCAGTTACCTGTGAGGTGTGTCGTTGAATAATACTACCATGAATCTTGTCTTATAAAAGAAAGGGTAGAGGCATATAAGAAAAGCAAGATGCCATTGTTATAAATCTGGACCTTTGAAGTGAATGTGTCATGCCTTTCAATTGGATGGTCCAAGTGGTAATTGGGTTGCAGTGTCACACCCAAAGTTTACTTTTGTATGGAACTTAAATGAGTTGTAAAGGAATCAAACATGGTAGGGGCAGTAGACCCAATGGTTTACTGCTTTATTATATTATGGGGAAATCGGGAAAGCGTTATTTCTGACCTCTCATTGATCAAGCTCCTCACTGACAAGAGTCCAAGACATCATGAAACAGTTTAAAGTTATCATAAAATTGGCCTAGACTTTCATTTAAGAGGATTGCTCTTGTTATACCACTATACTTGTATATGCATGATGATTGGTCATTCAATTGTAAATGCTGACATGTGTGTCAGACAGTCTAACCACTTTTTCGTGACCTGAGTAGCTGGGAATTGCACAGACTGTATTTAGGAAAATGTCGGAGATCAGGGAAGAGCAGGGGCCTTTCTTGGAGATGAGTAGATGACACAAGGGATAGAGATACTGTAGAGCATATAAAGAAAGAAGAGATGTTGTGTTGCATCGACTGTTTAGTCATATTTTTTTTCTTGCTAGTGAAATCTTGCTATCATGTAATGAATATGATAGTTTATGAGGCCTTTTTTGTGAACAGGTGAAGCTGGTTTGGTATTACAATAATGCACTTGGAAGACCAAATAAGAAGAAATTTATTGCTCGATCAAAATCGTAATTTTCTGTGTCATTATACTTCATCTTCATTTGGATTTTTGGAAGGAATTAACTTTTACTTTTCTGTACATTTGACAGATACCATGGTTCTACTCTCATAGCTGCTAGCTTATCGGGGTAAGTTTTAGTTTTCATAACGCATAGGTGAGTTGTTCAAGAGTGCAGTGATACTAACTAACATGCTAATTTGGATAGGCTTCCGGCCTTGCATCAACAATTTGATTTGCCAGCTCCTTTTGTTTTGCACACTGACTGTCCTCACTATTGGCGTTATCATCTTCCAGGTTGCAATTGACTTCTTTGTTTTGTGATTGATCTGCAATCGATTTTTATTATGTTCCTTCTTATTTTATATATAATACACTTCTTGTAATAGGTGAATCGGAGGAGGAGTTTGCAACCAGGTTGGCAACTAATCTAGAAAATCTGATTCTCAAAGAGGGGCCAGATACGGTATTGAAATGTTATTATTCAGTGTCAATGATTCGTTCTATAAGCTGAAGCCTGAAAATAAACATCTTTGATGTAATGTGATTTTGTTATTTCAGATTGCTGCATTTATTGCAGAGCCTGTCATGGGAGCAGGAGGAGTAATTCCTCCCCCAGCAACCTACTTTGACAAGGTTTGTACTGATCTTTTAGTATTAGTCTGTTATGAAATTCATTGCATACCACCATTTAGTGACACAGTTTTTGTCATCCCATTGAATGCAGTGAGTTAGACTTGGAGGGAAAGGGAAATAACATTTTTTAGGGCAATTGTTTTACTTCACGGAAAAAGTTGCTACATCTAATACCATAATGACACATTGATTTTTCCATTTGATGTTTTTTAATATTCTATCTAGAGGGTCATTAGGTGTCAGTAGTTAAAAACCTTGGATCACAGGGTAAGGTATGCGTTGTATAATACTACAGAGTTCATTGGTTCACCTAGTAAATCAAACAAATGAAGTTTGGAACAATCATATAGCACAATGATAGTAAGGAAAATTGCACCAGTCTTTGCTTGACTAGAAATCAGTTACATCTGGATGCAGACTGCTAAGGTTACCTCTTTAACGGCACAATTTTGATGCAGCAATAAGGGATTGATGTCCTTGTTATGTGTTTGCATGTTGTTGCTGATTGTGCAAACCTGTGACTGAAAACTTGTTTAGTTGGATGGTGATTTTGATTGTTGGCTACTTGGCATTATTGAATTAAATGATGGCAAATTTCTTGAGATACTATCTATTGTACAAAGTATATCTACTTGTCAATTTCAATTTTTTTACAGATGTTTATTTGATCATGTTTTATGTACTTGGCTCAGGTTCAAGCAGTAGTGAAGAAATATGACATTCTCTTTATTGCGGATGAGGTATGTCAAATATGTTCCCTTTTTTATTTTACATTTGAACAAGGCTAATTGAACAATGATGTAACAATGGTGTTGTGTTTATTTGCTTTCATTCCTTGATTCATGCAAAGTTCCATTCTCCACTCTCATAATTGTATTCTTTTGTGTAGGTTATCTGTGCGTTTGGGAGACTTGGAGAAATGTTTGGCTCTGACAAATACAATCTTAAACCAGACCTTGTTTCATTAGCCAAGGTACACATTCCTTTTCGAAATCTTATTGTTACATGCGTGTTTTACAGTGCATGCTCTTAATTGTTTATTTCATTGGTATTATAGGCTCTATCATCAGCTTATATGCCCATTGGAGCCATTCTTGTAAGCCCTGAAGTCTCAGATGTTATATATTCTGAAAGCAACAAACTTGGTACAGAGCTATTATGTATGCTGTAATTACTTTTAGAAAGTTATTACTTTGTCAGTACAAGTGACATTGATAATTGAATTTTAGGTACCTTTTCTCATGGATTTACATACTCTGGTCATCCGGTCTCTTGTGCTGTTGCACTCGAATCACTGAAGTTGTACAAGTATGATCCTCCTACATGTAACCCCCCATCCCCAACACTTACACACAACAGCACTGTATAATGGATATGGACATAACTTTCAAGGCTCATTTGTAAGCTGTAATAAATGTTGGTAATGGTGATGAAATGACTTGTTTTTGATTGAGCTGAGGTCTTAGTTTGGCCTTGATTCCAATATCTCAGTTCCGAAATGTCCTAGTGACCAACTGATGCACATGGCATGAATGTTTCTAAGTTCAGAACTATTGGCACATCAACTGATAGCTATAGATTAATCTGTGTATCTCAAATAGGTAAAATCTGATGAGTTTGTTGTTGCAGGGAAAGAAATATTGTTGAGCGAGTAAGAAAAGTTGCACCCAAATTTCAGGAAGGGTTGCAAATTTATGCTGATAGTCCCATAATTGGGGAGGTATCAATCGATTCTTTTGTTTTTTCCCCTCGGTTGATCGGTTGACCAAAGTATGTGTTGTTGCTGTTTGTTAGCATTGAACAATTTTTCTGTAATTTTGTTCTGCAGATTAGGGGAACTGGCTTAATTATTGGGACTGAATTCACTGACAACAAATCACCAAACGATCCATTTCCTCCTGAATGGGGCAAGTTTATACTTGATTTTATTTTATCCTGCTTTCATTTGCCTACTAATTACTGCCACAATCACGTTGATCCCAACTCTCATGCTTATGTCTTTAAAAAAGAATTTGTCGGAGGCTTGGAGTATGCCTGTTATTATTTCTGTTTATCTCTTACTGCATTACCTTGTGTTTTCTAATCTATTTTTTATCATCTCATAGCCCTAGTTATCTTTGTATAAACAGGAATCGGTGCATATTTTGGCGCACAATGTCAGAAGCATGGAATGTTGGTTCGTGTGGCTGGTGATAATATTATGATGTGCCCTCCACTAATAATCTCCGAGGAAGAAATTAGTGAGGTAAAAAATTCAATTTCACTTCAAAATTCTTTTGATTGTATGTATGATGTGAGTCTGTACCATAAGTGCGCCTTTTTATGCCTACTAATATTGTTTTCTGATCACACATCAGTTGATCATCAAATATGGAAAAGCACTCAAGGATACCGAGGAAAGAGTGAAGGAGCTGAAAGCTCAGAAGTAGCGAGGGTCATTGTTTAGTTGATAATGGTGAAAAAATGACTTCAACATTCTAGCATTTTGTACATGAAAGTGGCATTGAGATGACATAAGCCGTTTTAAGAATGGTATATTATTATAATTAATAAAAGCATCATTATCCCCTTTCATCAATGTCCAATGCCTTTATTTACATCAAAAAAGAAAATTTTACTCGTATCATATATGGGACTAAAACTTTGATTGATTGAATAGTTTAGCGATTGCATATTAGCTGCGAGTTGTTAATTAGACAATTTGTGGGCTAAAAGATAACTAAAAAATGGGCGAAAAAAATCTAGATTGGCCAAAGTAGGATCCATTGTTGGAAAATTTTCAATTTAACATTCTTGCAACAATCTCAAATATGCCCCCCTAAAATGACCAAAGTGCCCTCAAAGATAATGTTATCCACTTATCCTTCTATATATGATCTCTTCTAGTGACAATTTGCTTACGTTGTACATGGTGCAAAGACTAACAGCCTAAAACAACACTACAATTTTCATTCTACAGTGAGTTAACATGTATCAGTTTAAAGCAAAAACAGCTTCAAGAATAAACAGCAGAGGTTGCTCTAAGTGTTTGATTTCTTGTTAGCTTTTCTGCGAGCGCGGCGCTCTCTGGAACTCATAGTGTTCTGAAACCTCATACCTTCTTCATCTTCTTTGTCATCCAATTCTCTGAATGATTTCTGAACAAGCATTACATTTATACATACTTATCATCATTTCATTATATTGTTCAAGTAATACACTTAAAGAGAGATCAAACAAATTAAATTCAAAAATAAGATATGGTGTGATGTGAAATGAATTAGTAAAAGATATAGGTATGTACCTCACGAATTTCAGCAAAGCTAACAGCATAGAAAGTGGCTGCAGCAACTGCTACTATGCCCAGTACTGGCACTACTATCTGTGTTGCTATTCCATCCATCTCTTTTTATTTCTTTTAGTGTTGTGTGGTTGCTATGTTCTTAGATCTTTAGGTGATATATATGTATATGTTGGATACATATGTCATTTGGTCACTAGTCTTCTGTCCTCCTTTTTATTTGGTTTGGATTGTGGACGTCAATTGTTTAACCTTTTGAGAGTACTCTCTTTGTTTCTAAAAGGCCGACTTACTTATTTATTATTAGTGCAATTTTGATCTTGTGCTAGACATGAGTCCTAGCTAGACTCCTAGTCATAAGGGAAGGTCGAAGATAACTTAGATGTTTTTCCCGCTGTAAATTTTTGTGTACTTATTGATATTGTTCTTCATTAACAATCATCAATTCATCAAATAGGATAGAGTGCTGGTTACAAGGTAAATCATTTGCTTGTGATCGAATTAAGCAATGAGACGTTGAGCATTTTAGTGATTTAAACTATTTTATTCACATATAAAAATAAAGTTTTGTCCCTAGGTTGTAGATAGATATCAAAATATGTCACACTATTTTATTTTTTATGTTTTTTTTTTGTTAGTGGATGCAAGACACGTAAATTAATAAATGATAGGTAGAGTATATAGTTGCAACTAAAAAAAAGGGAGTATGTGACATTTGTTTTTTTTTTTTTTTTCTAAATTTAATTTTGGTGGAAGGTAGTCACAAAGCGCGAGGTGAATATCGATTTCATGATTTTCTGAAATTGGAAGTGAACTTCATACCAATTGAATTGTATTTGCAGAAAATATATAATCTTAAACCTAACTGTTACAAAGATTGCTATTATTGGAGAATTAGTGAACTACATACTAAGAACTTAATATCTCTATTATAGACCTCAAAATAAATCATGATTTCTATTTGGTAAATTATTAAATTGGTAAGTATTAAGCAAGGGAAAGCCTGAAACAGCAGTGCATGAGAATATGAAAAACACACGTTATCAAAATATTCAGGGTGCATAATGCACATGCATGCATGTGTGGAGGATGTGTATGATGTACGTGGGTACCAATAGAAACGTGTTAGTGCATCTAGCTATGGGTCATGCTATATTTTGATTGCTTAACCTAAACAATGAGAATCTATGTATGTTACACGTTTTTACGGTACAATTAATTAGATAGATTTAAAAAACGATTAGAAGCAATATAATCTTGTTTAATAACTAAAAAATCAATTCTTGTACGGAGTATATCATCATAAATAGCTATAAAAAAATGTGTTTTTATCAAGTTTAAATGACCGATCAATGATCATTATCTAAAACAAGTTAATAGAAGAGATTATTAAACTGTTATATGTTTTTTGGTCGATAGTTGATAAACGATAAATAAAAGCAATTAGTATAATAATATTTTTGTAAAAATAAAAAGCTAATATGATCATCACTCAATTAAATTTTCAAATTGATCAACAAGTTAGGGTATGAAAAGACATACTTTCTTGTACCAAATTTATATATTCCCTATTAAAAAGCAAGTCGTACACAAAGCATATGCCTTTCTTATAATTGGGAGGAATGAAACAACAAGGTCATTGTCAAAAGATGAGAGGATCTCTTGGAAAATTATACTTATAGTATATCGTTGAGGTTGTTAATTTGTTGGTTTAGTCTTACATGCAATATGCCGCACGGTTATCAAATGGTGCGGCACCCTCAAATTCTAGAGTTTTAGAGAAACCTAGCCACTATTGGAGTCATCGCCGCCGCCGTTTCTCCCTCCCATTTGCGTTCTTCTTTCTTCTCCCTTTCTTCTTCCTCTTTTCTTCTTCCTTTTTATGCAACTGGTCAACTTGGGTTTGTGAATGAATTTAGCAACTACAACTTGATTCTTCACTTCAACTATATAGAATNCATGCAATATGCCGCACGGTTATCAAATGGTGCGGCACCCTCAAATTCTAGAGTTTTAGAGAAACCTAGCCACTATTAGAGTCATCGCCGCCGCCGTTTCTCCCTCCCATTTGCGTTCTTCTTTCTTCTCCCTTTCTTCTTCCTCTTTTCTTCTTCCTTTTTATGCAAATTCAACTGGTCAACTTGGGTTTGTGAATGAATTTAGCAACTACAACTTGATTCTTCACTTCAACTATATAGAATGTTTGATGTTTAATGTGATTTCAAAATATTTTAGTATCTTAATTAAATCTCTATTATTTAATTCAACTTTTTAATACAAGTTCTTAGTTTATTGTAGAATTAAGATTCTTATGCTATTAGATTTCTTATAAGTAACATTATTCTTAAATTTGTAAGTTTTATATTCATATTCCAAAAAAGTAACCAATATGAATAAAGTAAGTAACCACTGTGTCTGCAATTAGAATATGTAATCATCGTTATTCTGATAAGTAACCACAATGTTACTAACAAGTAACCTCAATATAATTACTAATTGGTAACCATAATGCTTCTAAAAAGTAATCATCATTGCTCATTACAAGTAACCATAGTATTACTAACAAGTAAATCATAATTATCCATAAGTAACCATAACTCGTCTAAAACGTAACTATCATCGTTCAATTATGTAACCACGATTTTAATAACAAGTAACCTCAACTTAATAAGTAGTTAAGTAATCATCATTGCTTAGTCAAGTAACTATCAATATTCAAATAAGTAACCATGTAAAATACTATTAGTAATTAACATGAGTATTACTATTGATTCACCATCACTTTATTATTTAGTAACCAATTACACTTTTAACTATCAACCACAAATTTTTAAAAAAGTAACCTATAAGTAAAACTCGATTTCAAAATTTGTAAAAAGTAAAAAGTAATTCATATAAGTAACTCTATATTTGTAAAAAGTAACCATTGCTAATTATTCAAATTTCAAATAAGTAATTCATACAATTCAAATAATTAAAAACCATTGCAATTATCATTAATAAAAAGTTGTTTAAATAAGTTTATAACGTGAGTAACCATCGTTGTTCAAATAAGTAACCATCATTATTCAAGTATGTAACCATTATTATACTACAAGTAACAAACCCATAATAAAAAGGTGATTTTCACATGCATGGTTACACCTTTATTTGACGGTGCAACCTGCTGGACAGAAGATACGCCCTAATTTGTTATTTAGCCAATTAAAACGACGACCCTACTTTGTTTAATGATGCCGAGTATTAATGTTACATGACTTCATGATTAAGCAAAACTACAAGTTTTTTGAATTCAATGCATGCATGTCTACTTTCATTTCTTTAATGCTATAATAAATAAAATTTACCAATTGCAATTGTACAATGTCACACGTTTGTCACACTTAATTTCCATTTAATTATGCTACTCTCCCCGTTTCATTTTATTCTTCACATTTTATTATTTATACCTATTTGCCAATGCAAATTTTGTAACGCTTATAGCTTCAATTTTGTATTTGTAAAAATTATAAAAATTTGATATTCTAGTAAAATAAATCAAAACGAATCAAACAATACCACATATAAATATGTGTTTACATACATATAAAATACAAACAACAGTCAAAATGTAAAGAATAAATTGAAACAAAGGGAGTACAATGTGTGTATATATATATGTTTAAGATATACATAAGTATTAATGTATACTATGTAGCATGTACCTATCTTTCATATGTTTACGGCAAACTATAAGATATATATAATAATGATACTCGTATATATATCATAAGAATGCTATAGTAGCATAAGGTACATTCTTTGTATGGATACAATATAATATATTAATAAGTATACCAATATCTTCATTTATATATATTCATTTCATTATTATATGTGCAATAAAGTATTCGTTTTTGTTATGTCTATTTACAAATTGAATAATGCTTATTAAGTAATTGACTAATCTCAAACTTATTAGAGCAGTACATTATCAAATTGATTTTAATTAAGGGAACATGAGCTCCACAGAACACCAAGAATTTCGACCATTTTTTTGGTACTAGGGAGTCACAAGGACGGGATGAGAATCGATCTCATGACCTCCTGGAATCGGAAGTCACAAGGGTTTATTTCGACCAAGCTATAAGTTTATAACTAAAGCATTAAGCATGGCATGCATGATGCATATATCAAGGGTGATACAAGAGTGTGACACAAATCTATAAAAATGCCATTTAAAAATAATTGGGATTTAAAATTACTGTTTAGTAATTTAGAGGCTAGATATTATCTTGATGCTAGATAAAAGATTGCTTAGTTAATGTAATTCATATTTAAATAAAAGCCACATAACTTTGTTTTCATTATAAGACTTAGTTTAATCACCTCCATGTATTAAAAACTTAGGTTATATGATTATAAAATATAATAATAAATATTATTATATTAATAAAGTCTGTGATTTTAGGGTCTTATCGGCTTTTAGTGAGAGAGAGGGTTGGAGTTTTCTTAAACTAGTGTTATTGTTGAAAAGAAGATTCTAAAGCTAAGGTAGGTGAATAGGTGATCAATGTTATCGTACATGCATGATTTTGTGCCTTATGGAATTAGACTACATACTACGATCACTCCATACGTAATCATATTCGTATATATGTTAGTATAATAATACAGCCTGCTAATTACCAAAAGAAGTTCAATCAAAGTATCATATCAAACTCATAAATTGATTAGCTATTCAAAAAATATCATTACAATAATATGCAACAACTACATCAATCACTTTAATGATCAGTTCTCTTTAGATGCCATTATTGATTAATAACAAGCTAAGGTGGCTCAAACATGATAAATTCCTTCAATGATATGTGAATTCTACTATTATCGTCTTTGTTAGAGTTTGTTGAATAAAATTTTAAGCCTTTTAGGTTGATTTTTAACCCAACCATCTTTATCACCTTTGTCTAGTTGTCAACAAAGTAAGGAAACTTAGGTGTTGTAATTCAAACCAAAATTAATGTAAAGTCATATATTCAAAAGTCAAAATAATATTGACTAACTTGTTGATTTTATAAGAGATCATGAATTCATTATTCATGTTCTTGTAATAACCAATAATTGATAAGTCCTGACCCCACTTTATTATTCACTACTCGACTATTTTTTTTTTAAGAAAAGTGAGTAATTATAATAATGATAATAAATATAAATAAGACTCCCTTCATTTTAATTTATTATTTATATTTTGACCTATGTAGCATGGATATTTCTTACGGGTAGCTGTCCTTGAATCCTATTTATCTCCGTTTTAGGGATAATTTCAATTCTTTATATTATAATTAAATGTACGTATTAACATTATTTTAAAGATTTGCCTTTCTCAATCCTCGTATCGGTATTCATTTTCGACCCCATTCTCAATTCAATACAATTTAGGTTTTGACTATAGACACACACCATCATCTAAGAATAATATGAGTATAATATATTACTCCGTAGTATAATAATAATATAAGAAGAACTTCTTTTAAATCTTCATCATCATCTATTCATGTTCTTCTAATTATCTCAAAATTCTTTCACAATCTTTAAATTTTCAATCTTTATTATTATTTAAACCATTAAATCATTCAATTTAAAGACACCCCATTTCTAGATTCTTCAAGCGATTTCGGGAATTTTCTCTTTTTTTTTTTCTCCTATACTTCTGGTAATCGTCAATTCTTCTCTCTTTCTTTCCTTTTCTTTTGCTAATATTTTGTTTATATTTTTTTAATTTTTATTATTTTTTTAAATGAAGGTGATGATTTTATTGAGTATATTTCGTTTATGGGTTACCAACAATTTTCATTTTTATTTACTTTTTACCCTTTAATTTTGCTTCTGTTCTTTTCATAATTTTTGTTTATAATAGCAATGCATGAAGTAAATAGCAATATTTCTGAATTTTTTTGTGCTTTGTTAAGTAATTAGATGCTAAATATTGCATAAATTTGTTATCTTTTCACTATAAAGTTATGTAATTTTATTTCTATTATTATTGAATTGGGTTAATGTTATTTGTATTTGTATTATTTGATGATTTTTTGAATGAAAATAGATAGAAATAGTTAAATATTTGTTGAATTTACTTGGGAATTTCGTGGAACAATTTATGGACAACCCACTTAATATTTCAAATTGTTGTTACTTATGGAATAATTTGTAGAATTAAGTGTATTTAAATTACTGAAAGATAATTTTGTGAGTTGTTGTAAAATATTTCAATGTCAATTTGAAATTATAATCACTAATGCATGATTTTGTTGATTTTTTTTTGTCAAAGTGTTATTGGAAAATTCCACATTGCTATGATGGTAGATTACTTCCAAAATTGGGTTTCTGAGTTGTTGAAAGATTATCAATTTGAATATCCTTGGATTCCTTGTACTTCTGTATTATGTGGAATCTTCAGCTGCAAACTGGTATGTATGTTCTCATTAGTCATTATACACCATTGTTAGAGTTTAGTGCTCCCATTTCGTTCGTTCCTGTGTGTTGATTCGATCGTCTTTGTATAGGTATACGATTTATCACACTTAATCAGTGGGAGTTGCTTCAAACACTACCCTACCCTTCAGAAAGTAAAACAAATTGAGTGGGATAACAGGTTCTGTACGAATGATTTGCTGTTGATCAATAAGGTTGTTCAGGTTTTTGGTTTTTTCTAACTTGAATTAATTGTGTGTAGGGCTATATCAACACTGCATGCCGTCTTTATTACAGGTTTTTCAGTTTATTTGGCGTTCTGGTCAGATCTCTTTTCTGATGATCAGCAACGCGGGCTTGTTGTATTTCGTAGTTCACCACTGTCGACATCTATACTAGGGGTAAAGTTTGTTTATTTTGGTCTCAATTGTCTTATTTTCTGTGTGCATCAATCCTTTGTTAGTGTTACATTTGTTTCAAATAGTTTTGGTTTCGTGATTTGAAGTATTATGGTTAATTCTTTCATCGAATTATTACGTTTTCCTTAAACCCATCACTGAGAACATCTTTTTGGACGGAATATTAGGGTCATCCTACGCCACTTGACGCAGCACCATAAAAACTTAGGGTATATAGAGTATGATTGATTTGCATTGAGAAGTTTTGTGATCTTTTGATTATGCACTGTGACTAGATGATCAAGGAATCTCTCATTATTAGTGATAAGAAAACAAAGACCATCATCATCAACAATCGTCAACGATTCTTTCCTTGAAGCTTTCACCTATAATCCTTTGCTTTCCTTTTTTCCTAGATGCTTTATTCAGTTGGCCATCATACAGTTTTTTTTGGTTAGTTTTGACTAGAAATATAAGAGTTAACCTGACAGTTGAGCTACAAATAAGCTGAAGAAAAATAATAAATAAAAGACATTACCGACAGTAGAGACATGGAGACGAATAGGGTGAGGTGTAAGTGATGAGGAAACTTTTCTTTTACTGTTTATTTGGGGTTAGGATCCTAGACTAGTGCTGTTTGTTTAGAACTCTTGCTTAGGTAATGATAAGAGAAGCCATGTTTATTTACCAGTTAATTTAAGATCTCTAGTAGACCTGGAACTGTGACACTTAGCATGGATTTACTGAGGTCAGGTGAAACTTTTTTATAACCTAGAAGTAGCAATTGTTTAAACTTAAATGTGTAAGGGTGTGTATGTTGACTGTATATCTTTATTTTTAAGTGTGAGGGTTTAGCAGCTGGAGGACTGCAATCAATTGTGAGCTCTTTCACTGCTTAATACCCTGGTCTGCTGTTTTTACTGATGGCTGGTACCGTCTGGATACGGTCTACAGATAAGGACTGGTTTAAGTGGACTCCTGCAGACCAGAGTACTTTGTGTTGCTGATGCCTCTAATCTATCATATAATGCAGGATTCTAGGAGAACTATAAGCTTTCCACTTTTATAAGAAACAGACTATTGGGCATCTAAGGACCTCATCAAGATGGATTTTACTAAGGTGCTTATTTTGAGATGGATTTGTGGGAACACATTAATGGTTAGAATTAGGATTGAAGATATTCTGAAGAAATTGAAGGCTTAAAGTTGTGGATGGTGAGTATAAATTAGCAAAACCTTGTTTCGGGCATGTAAGATGGAGACCGCAAGATGCACCTGTAAGAAAAGTAGTGTGCTTGGGATCATCCAGATCTAGTTGAGAGAGCGTGAAGAGGATATGGATGGAGGGAGATAAGAAGGATATTAAAAATTAAATTTACATGAGCAAGTGGCACTTCATCTTATTAAATGAAGGGAGAAGATATGGCAATAGTGATAGATGATTACATGGAAACATTGGATAGGATTATTTGGTTCATTTAACCGATCCCACTAGCAGGATTAAGGCTTTGATTGTTTGGTTGATATTTTGAAGTAGTCCACTGATGGAATTTCCATAGATAACTTGGGATGATGAAAGCTGATCAGTTCCGAATCCTCTTTGACACTTTCACACTCTGCATTTATTTGTTTATATCACCTGGAATTAGGAAATATGGTGTGTTTATTGCTTCCTACTTATTTAAGACAAGAGTATGGGGATCTTTTCTATGAATATTTGCTTAAGGACTGATGTTATCTTGCTTAGATAAGTGTTATTCATCTCCTGTTGACAATGTTGAGGTACAATTTCCAAAACTATCTTCTGACTCATCTATATTGACAGGTTTCAGTTGGTTACTTCCTTTCTGATATTGCCATGATATTTTGGTTCTATCCTTCTCTTGGTGGAATGGAATATGTAAGTAACATGCTGAATTTTGTTTCATTTTTCCTTAATGTACACTAATGAAATTGGAATACAATGTGTTAAGCACGGTTCTTTTATTCACTAATTGTATTTTACTATGTTTTGTGTGTGTGTGTGCGCGTGCGCGTTAACCATGGCTTTTAGTTTAAGCCAAAAGTTATCAACACATGAACACTTGTATATCATAGAGAGGCAATTGCAGAGTGTTATTCGTTGCAGTTTACGGCTTTTGCTTTTATTTAGAGAAAACATATATTAAGAAAAAGTTATCAATCTTGTATTTACAAAATTAAATACTGTATAGTACAGTACCAATATAGGTCTTCCATGTCCAAACTTTTTAGCCAAAAATTGCTTTTGACATTTGTAATGGATAATTCTGCAGGTGCTTCATCATCTTCTTTCAATGGGAGCACTAGCATATGCTATGCTTACCGGATGGGGACAAGTTTATACCTATATGGTTCTTGTTTCTGAGACAACAACGCCAGGGATCAATTTGAGATGGTAACTTTAACATCAGTTTTTTGAATGTGTTGATTACAACTAGAGTTGAGTTTATGTCTTCCTAGTTCCTAGTATGATTTGAAGCTTCTGTTGTTGAAGGTATCTGGATGCAGTTGGGATGAAGAAATCAAAAGCCTATGTCGTCAATGGTGTGGGTATATTTATAACTTGGCTGGTAAGTGCTCCCTTATATTGTAATTAGGAAAGTCCCTTAAATAGCTTGGCTTAATAAGACCATGCAGTTTATGTTCGTCTAGACATTAGAGATAAAATCAATAGAATTTTTTGAACTTGACCATTTTATGTGCTGAGCATTTATAATTGCTTCCTTGATTTTGTTTTTTGTTCTCTGGCAGGTTGCTAGGGTGTTTCTATTTATGTATGTGTTCTACCATATCTATGCGCATTACGATCAGGTAAAGTAGTTGAGGTCTTTTAGGTTCATATGCTTGCATTTTATTGTACGGATATCTCAGCTTGATATTACTTATCCTGTTATTGCAAAACATGGAGCTGGTATTCTCTGCTTAGATATTGCCACTGGTGCTGCATGCCCTTGCAGCTTGCTTCATACCGAGTATTCTATTCTGACAATGCACATCCATTTTGGGGACTGCTTTAGAGCATTTTCTTGAAAAACCTGTGCTATGAATCAGCATAGCTTTAGCACTGAAACACTAGAAATTGGACTAGCATGGAGATTAAGATAAGACGTTGATATTGATGAATGGTATTAATCATGCAGAAAACAATGATATTCAAGCTTTCTAATCCCAATACAAGCTTTTGAGTGGCTTGTTTTACTCCCAATAAGAAATTAACTTTCAATAACAATCAATGTTTTTCCCTTTCTAATCTGTTCGTAGTTTCTAATAACAACTTATTCTGCATTCCCTAAAGTGCCCGTTCCTTTTATATGAGCTCTTAGCAACCTACTAGTTGGAGCGAAGTGACCCTAGAAAAGATTAATAACTTATGTCATGGTAGGTGCGCGATATAAATTCTTAGGTTCACCTAGAAATTCTAAAAGCTATCTGCTCCCATGGGTGACATTGATCATTGGATTGATTTTTGATCTTTAGAAAATTATAAACGACAAAAATAGTGATCAATGAACAAAAGAAACACCCTTGATAGCACCTTGGAGAACAAAAGAAACTTTTATACCATGCACATCAGCACGTGTAGTCATGTATGTGAGAAATAGTTTTATAGAGAATACTAGAGAAGACATTTCAGGCCAGATGACTTCAATTGATAAGATATTTACCTTCCTGTATTTTTATTTGCTGTCATGATAGGTTAAATCTTTTCTCTGAATCTTGCCTGTCTTTCAGATTAACCAGGTGCCGAGTGTAGGATATTACATCATTTTGATCACCCCTTGTATTCTAGGAGGCTTGAATTTGATGTGGTTTTCAAAAATTACGAAAGGAATGATCAAGACACTGGCAACAAAGACGGATTGAGAAAGGTTGAAACAACATTTTTTACTGCACTAATCTGTGCAGACTCGTTTGTAAATGGTAGAGGGTGTAGCTAAATGAAGCTGACAGATAATTTTACAGCAGCAAATTCCGAAACAGTCCTGGTATGCAGTTGATTTGATTTAGAAAGGGGTTTATAAATAAAACATGATTATTAAACGCATACTTGGTAGTTGGTGTAAAATTGTACAATTTACACAATCAGAATTTTTGGTGGCGGTTTTATCTGAAGCGAAAGTCTTAGGCTTGTATATCTTTATTGGATGTATATATTTCTATATACTCATATAAAAGTTCGGTGTATCTGTAACAACAGATGAACTCTGGTATGCACTGTAGGCATTCAAAAGCCAATTTACTGACCATGGTGTAACTTCATTTTGATCGTTTAATCTATTACGTATCATCATCCACGCTGTAGGTTTTTGGCCATTTTTAGCGCTACTTCAAGATAGTTTTATATTGTTTCTACAGTCTTCCGTGTTAATTTCTCTCTTTCCCTTTTATAGGTCATAATTTGAAAATATTATCACTTTAAAATTTTTGAGTTCCTACAAATAAATAAACAAACAAATAATCTCCATAACTCATGAATCAAGGGTTCCATTAATTCAATAAGTTGGAATGCAATGCTATGATAAAGATTAAAGAACCCCTAGAGTAATCCATCTCATTTCCGATGATTACATTCAGCTATACTATGTTAAAAGCTTGAACCAAACACCCCCTAAAAAAGGTAGATTAAAATCTTGAGTCATAACGAATCCAAGTCAAGTTAATTCCCATGTATTGCAACTGCAAAGACAAGAAAAAGGTTTTAAGTGTACTCCATAAGAGGGTGCTAACTATTGTATATTCAAATTACTTGATATTGTTGAAAATCAATCACTTCAAATTGAAGGAGAAACTCTAACCAATTAAAACATCACTCGCTCTCGCAACGAGTCATTTCTCATTCGTAAGAAACTGTGAAAGATATTTCTTATTCATGAAACCATAAACGATATGGATGTGATTAGGTATAAGTGTCGCATGGACTTTGAATTCCCAACCCTAACATCACCTTTGTTAACCCAATTTTAACTAAACTAATTGTGCCACCTTAAACTTACGTTAAAACAACACTTGAACATACATCAATTCGAATTAACCTGGTCATAAATCATAATGTTCTATTGCTAACAATAGAATAAAAGTTAAGTGTTGGACCAATATCAAGCAATTTGAAACATTGAGCTACCATTCCATCTCTACCAGTCAAAACGAAAACCCACTTTCATTCAAGACTTCTACATATATAGCTATAGATGGATTGCCCTTCGCATCACTCTCATCTTCTCAAACTCTCATATTCTCTTCATCCTAACCATTCGTTTAGCAGCCGTGCTCAGGCCACTTGCAACTGCTCAGTCATTCAACACCATCAGGTATACACTTTGATCAATATGTAAACAGGTATTAGAAGTATATAATAAATATTTGTGCACTTGGATAACAAAAATTTGATTCTAACAATCCCTTTAGTATTAACCCGCTGTTTGTCAACTCTGTGAAAACTATCAACTCCAATTCTCATAACAGATTTTTCTACCCACAAACAGCACAGAAATCTTTTCTACCAACAGAAAAATCTGAATAATTCCTTCATAATACAGAGGGAAAAAACCAAATACATGTTTTTCCCCCACTTCTTCATTTCTTCGTCAGCACATAATCTGTATAATATGTTTGTCTACAGATTTGGTAGTATAAATTTTGATGAGAAATACATAATTCATGACATCGAGGCACACGTAGAAACGAAATTGATTCATCAAATCATATACTCATAATTTCACAATCATATTATCAGGTGATTAGTTGAACAATTACAAGCATATTTGCACACAGGGGATCGAACAAATTCTTCATGCACGGATCCCTTCTGTCATCCTGCATGTCCTCTAGAGAATAAGAGTGACAATCAACCCCACTACATTACTTGAAGCTTATATTTTATCATCTATTTATCAACGAATTGGATGATATTGAGTGATGCCGCGCTTTGGAGGAAGCTTCCTCAATATAAAAAGGACCAGAGCAGAAGGTAATATTTCTACCAACTGAGAAGCAAAACAGTCAACAAATTAAAATGCAACACGGTAACAATCAATCCTTGAATCTCTTATCATTAAGTAAGACATAAAATCAAAAGATCAATCAACTAATCGATACAAAAATGTCTGGAAAATTAGGGAGGGGTTTGCTAAATAAGAAAAGGTGAATAGACCGAACGTCAAACTTACCAGATAATAAGCGAAATTGAGAACTGGGTGATCAAGAACATCAAGATCAGCAGCTTTATCAAAAGCATTGAAGCACATCTGCAAAATACATTAACATGAAACAAAGTAAAAATAAAAAAAAAAATAATAATAAGGTCTTTTTTTGAGAAGAGGCATTTTGGTATCAGCGTCTTGTAGATCTAAACAAATCTATTAAATGATCAAGTTTCTAGCTTTTCAGTCCATACTGCATCACATATAATTCTTTCAAACGAATACAAACCAGCCATCCATATTTTTTCACAGCTCCGTTTAAGGTAAAAACTCAAAAGAGAGTATATACTTCCAAGTATTAATAAAAAGACTGTAGGACCTTCACAACAAGGTTTAAACTCAACAGATAGAGCATACCCCATAAGGTGTGTTAGCTTAGAAAAAGAAAACACAAATCCCAAAGAATACACTTTACATCTGATCTATAATTTTCCAGTATAGTAGAGAGAAACATCTATTCTTAATCCCTTCTCTTATTTATTTGCATCCTAACATCATCGATGTATTGCTAGTCATCTCTCATGCTAGAGAAGCAAGTTGCATTATTCTATCAATTTACCAGTCTGTTAAGGAAGTCGAGAGCAATGCTCACTTATTAGAGTATAAAAAATGTAATCAGTGAAATCAAACAAATTGCCTCATGGCAATGCTGCTCTTACCATGACACATCTAATGAGGAAACATGTGAAACATATTGTAGTCACATAGCCAACCTGCAAAAAGTGCACAAAACAAAATTATAATCAGGCATAAGAATTAAGCAATGTCAAACGGAACCAAAAACAATGCAGCTCAGAGCTGTCAAATGGGGACCACAAGTGAAGCAGCTACACACCTCCTGCAGCTTCTTACGTCGTCCTTTTGATTCTACGGGAAACCGTTGCAACATTAAGAAAAGCCTGCACAAAAAGATCATCAACAACAGAGAAATGCATAGAAAAAATAAACATAACTATAAAATCGACAGAAGTCAATGCACGCCTAAACGAAATGATGGGGGATGGATAAACACTTCAGGAACTTGTTGCTTAAAGATTATAAAAATATATTTACTGCATATACAAAAGAGCACTTTAAAAACCAGGAGGAAAAAAAGGAGAGAAGTAGATAGACTAGAAGCAATAAGAAAATGCAATCATAACACTCACTCTTTCAAAACCAGGTAAGTTTACCCCATTACTTTGCAGTGATACTTAAAACAAGATGTCTCACAAAAGGCGAACACCAAAAAAAAAACTCAAGTAACTAAACTAATGCATTCTTAAATTAACCAAGATTAAGAATTCATTTAAACTAAAACCCTCCCAAATATGTCATTTAGACTTTCAACAATTCTACCCGCGACACAATTAACGCCAGCTATCTCGAAAGCCACAAAAAAGAGGAAGATGAGATGAATCCTCTTATGGACAATTCCTCTTTTGGACAAGTAAAAGCATGGAAAAAGGAGACCAATGTTCATCATGGATATAATCATAGCCCATCATGTATCTCATAAATGATTCAGGAAACTCAACATTGAGCCTATGTGATGCCAAGAAACAATCCAGCCCAATCAATCAAAGAGCAAGAATCGAAGGATTAGGGCATATAACTTAAGTGCCAAAAAAGAATGATAATCTCCGAGTCTTAGGCTCCAACTAGTTCCCCGTTTCGCGAGTTTTCGAAAACCTTTTTTCTCTAACAACCATCAAGTCAAGCCTGATTTCAAAGCTTCAAAAAAGTACTACAATAATAAGCTCCAAATAGATCTCTGTTTTGCATTTTTTAAAAAACTATATTCCTTTATCAACCATCAAGTCAAGCCTGGTTTGAGATTTGGCAGGCTATGTCTCTTAAACTCTGACCTAAACTCGAACCTTAAATTTCTATCAAGCTCAGCCAATAAGATGGTGTAAAGGTGTTTCTATCAGCAGCATTAAAGAGACAACTGTGAAGTAAGCAGCGAAGGAATATATAAATGTTAGAAGAATTATAACAATATTAGGATGCCAATTCTGGTTAAGCTCAACCAATAAGATGGTGTAAAGGTTATTCTATCAGCAGCATTAAGTAGACAGTTGTGAAGTAAACACTGGAAGAGTATATAAACGTTCAGAAGAATTAAAATGCCAATTCTGGTTATAGAGCCATAGGCCCAAGGCCATATTAGATATTATGACATCATATTCTAAATACATTGGGAGCATAGCACGTGCCAATCATTTGTCTAAACCTCGGTAACAAAGAAAATTCCTTCAATATGATCTCTATGAACTCATCTTCAAACTTTTTGAAAAATACATTATAAAAGGTACAATAACAAACCTTCCTCCATAGAGAAGAAAACCAAGAGCTGCAAACAAAGACACGCCTGCCGATAGACACGCATATATGGGAGTCAGAATAATTCAAGGGTAACAAAGCAACTTGAATCTTATAAATTATGCACTAGAAACAAACCTGCGAAAAACATCTTAGACAAAATTACCAGAACAGGGATTGGCTTCCACCACAAGATCAACCACAAAGCAATCTGTTTCAGTCAAATGATACATATAGTAACATAATCAATGCCAATTATAACAAATAAAAAATATATATAACTTCAAGTACACTGAGCTAATTGAATGAGAAAAGTTGGATAATGATACAGTTTAATGAAGGGGACTAGATCGAAAGGCTGGAAATTTGACTAAGGATAATGATACAGTTTAATGAAGCTTGAGCAGAGAGAGCCAAAAGGCAGTAGGTACATCATACATGAAATTTTTTCAAAAGAACTAGATAATTATAAGTAAAACAACATTTTAACTGATGGAGCATTTTGCAAATGGGCCACAAACCTACCCCAAATCCTCTATTTGGACCAGGAAAATAAAGTAACATTTTCAGTAATACTTGAAAATTTTATAAGTCAAATTAATATATAAATTGTCTTGAATGGCCTAAAGATCCTTCATTCATATATAGAAAAAGGAAAATCTTACATATTCATACTGATTAGGACTTCTAAAAATATCTACAATATTTTGACTAATCAAGGCAAAACGCATACATGTAAATCTTCCATTGTGTTATCATAAATTACCAAAAGGGAGAGACTAAAAGAACGCAACTATTCCAGTCCATAGGCTAAAAATTATACATACAATAAATGTAACATCAGATATTCATTACACCAATTATTATCTGTCATGCATATCTAAAGACATCAAAGTTGGTAGATGTCCTGAGAAATGAGAATTATAGAAAAGGCTAGGGGGTACCACTATATATCAAAAAGATTAACAAGCCAGGTCGTCGGTGCACCTTAATTTACTTTAAGAGGAAATGCTTGAAAGAAACACTTGTATGTCTCAACTTTAAAAATGGTTCACATACAATTGCACCCCGCTTTAGGCTACAATATACAATGCATCATGTATTGTCCAAACAAATCACTTGAGTTCAACAACCAAATCCAGCCTCCACAAAATAAAAAAAATAACAATCCGCAAGAGGAAGGACAAAGTTATGATGATCAAAAGAATGCTTAGATAGTTAGATTAGCTTAAAAGAGTTAAATGAAAGGACGGGGAAAAAGACTAATTGATAACAATCTCATAAGTTGAAGAAACTTCACCTGAATGATGTAGACCACTGCATTGATTGTATAGAAACTACGCCTAAGGCCATCAGTAGATACTGCACGGGCCTGGCACAGTTAAACATAAGTTAGGGTACAGTAAATATTAACGGTCCTCAACATTCAAAAGGAAGATGGAAGCCTTAAATGGGAAAAAAAACAAAGAAGCAAGTAAAGAGTCGAACCTGGTAATATATTTCAGCCCAAAACAAGACCAAAAGTGCATAGGTAGTGAAAAACGCGAGACTTGGCAAATCAAGTAAGATATGCTGGGTGATCTGAATTGCATACATAACTATCAATACACAATCTTAAACCAATGTACAATATAACATAAACAGATAACAAAAGAAAACTTCATATATATCAAAGCAATGCCAAACCTCAGGCTGCAAAAGCTGGACATCACGACGAAACACGAACACTACACATCTAACTGCAAATATATCAACATCTAGTTAATCACAGCACCTAAAACCAACCTATATCACCTACATTGAAAGGCATAGCTCATTATCCATACTCAAATTGCGAAATTCGATTAAATTACCTCCATTTACCAAGAAATTCAGAAAATGGAACACCTTCTGAGTAGTCCATCCATACTCAGGAACTCTCAATTGTATTCTCACCAATTGTATCTATATCACCAACCCAAAATCAATTTAACTTACAAAATTAATAATTCCTTCATAAACCCAACAATTCCACATCAACAAAAACAACAACAATCATTCAATTTCATAAATTTAGATTACAAATTAGCTCCCAAATTCAAATTCCAATAACAATAATCAAATTAATCACAAACCCAATAAAACCCACCAATTCATTTCAACAAAAATCAAGAAAAAACCAAACAATATACACCAAATTAAACATCAAAAAAAAAACCAGAAAAATCATTAAAAAAATTTAAAGAAATTACCAGCGCAACAACAGAAACAACCCCATATAAAATAGAAAGAACATGAAAAATTCGATCTTGCCAAAAAAGTGAATTATTGATTTCTTCCCACCAATTTGAAGCATCTCTTAGAAGATACGCTGTTACCGCTAACGAAGGGTCCAGCGTTTCCGCCATTAAAATTCACCCAAAAACTGGAAAATTTTAAAACACCCAAATTTTTCAGCTTCAAAAAAACATCAAATAAGAAATTATATCCTTTTTATTTTTAAATTTTCTTTTTTTACCCTCTGAAATTAATATTATTTATTATACTATCTTTTGCCCTAGAATAAATTCGCGGAGTTTATTAATGTGGGCAATTAACAAAATTTCGACTTGATTTAAGAAAATTTGGTATTTTTGGTTGATTGAGTATGAATTTTTGAATTAAAGAAAAAAAAAAGGCAAACGAAATTTCGTGAAGGAGAAAACGAATGATGGTTGGATTTTGAGTTCGGTTTTGTTTTGATTTCTTCTATTTTTTATATTTTTTCTTAAATAAAAATAAAAATAAAAATAATAATAATAAATCCGCAGTATAAATAAAAATGTATGGGTCAAAAAAAGGCTGGATTTTGACAAGAGACCAAAAAATATGATAATGATAAACGATACTTCGTCGATTTTTTGGTTTGATACGTGTGAGTTGCATATATGTCAATATATTTATTTGAATATAAATATGTTTTGTTGTATGTATGTAAAAATGAAAATAATTGGATGTTAACAACGTAGATGAATCAAACAATATGCAACGTGACTGAATCATATTAAATTTTAAAGATTCTCTTATTTTATGAATAATGCTGACATTCTAAACGTAAAACAGATGAAGTAAATTAAATAATAAAATATTGAAAGTTTGGGTTGAAGTTGGGGAATAATTGATGAGTATGAATGTATGATACTGTCATTGTCACGTTTTTTTAAATTTTTTCTATTTTTTTTAATCTATAAAAGGTAACTTTAAATGGAATTATTAAAAGTGGGAGCTTATGTTATTGATTAGTGTCTATATTAAAGTTAGAGTTACTCATAGTTATGTTTGCATTAAAATTAGAAAAATTAAAAATGGTAATTTATGAATAATTTAGTTACTTTGTTTTGGATGTAACAATTATGATTGAATCATATCTAATTGACATTATGGATACGTGTTTGAATCATTTTAACAATTTTTATAAGAAATCATCCTGAATTTCTAATTTTCTAATACTTTAGGATAGGGCAATAATAAAAATTTCTTATTGGTTGACTAGTCACCTAAAACATGTATCACATGCAAAACTTGCTAAAAGTTGAATATTGTGGAGATCTAATTTGACATGTTTAAATTTTAATAATTTGATACATTAGTTAAGGAACTTGTTTGGGTATGCTTTGATATGTCTAAGCTAAATTTTATTGTTCAACAATGATTTACTCGCCCTTTTTTTAGCTGTTTTTATAAGGACATCTACATCATTTGATGATATATACTTTATTTCTTTGCTTTAAATGACATATTAATATGATGGGACGTGATTGTTGTAAAATGGAAAAAAATCCTATATTGCAATCTATATACTCTAAATTATTCTACTATAATAACAACGAATTAAGACATTCTGTCAATCTAAAGTGCAAAAGGAAGTCTTATAGACTTGCATAATCTTTAAGATTATAATGAATTCATATCACTACCCTAACATATCCGGGAACCCTACCCCTGCATCATACTTCAAAACCCACGACCTTGTTACTTATTACCAAGTGAGGAAAATTACACTAATTGTAACTAAGAATTGACACTATTCACAAATCACAACGATTAACCTATCACCTCTTGTACAATGTGTACTTAGTTAACCTTGTATCGAAGCTTTTCGTAAGTAACTTTCGTCAGATGGAAATTTTTGAGCCAAATTCATCAGATAGAGCCTAATTTGCCTAAAATACCACCTTTTCTTGGATAACAAATAACTGTTTACAATTTTTGACTTTTAAAGTTGCATGCATCTAATTTCCTTGAAGTAGTTGACATTACAATTAGTGAAGCAGGAAGTAGTAATAATATGTTAAAAATAATAATTTCCATTGGAATAGTACACAAATTTGATGGTGAATACTTGTTTTGTGTCCTCGGCCTCTTGACGCCAACAGCAACAATCTGGAAATTGTACGTGTATAAATTCATTTATTCATATAAACAAATATACAATATTGTTTTGACGACGGTGGTTGTATACTACCTTTGCCACGTATATTAATTGACTATATATATCTATATACATCGTAATAAAAGACTTATTGTAATTAATCAAACAAACAAATACACATACATAAATTTAAATAATTGATTTTGATACTATATATCTTATCTATGAATCAGTTTGCACGTATGACATATATATATTATAGCATAGCATTTGATTTGAGGAATGCACCAGTAATTAATAAAATCGGTTAATCTCATTGGAACACAATGCATACTTGCTAGTAAAATTTAGGGTTTTTCTAAGGTATACCCATGAGTTCTTGCGTTTTCTAAGTTGTACCCAATGTTTTTCAAAATTCNACATACTTGCTAGTAAAATTTAGGGTTTTTCTAAGGTATACCCATGAGTTCTTGCGTTTTCTAAGTTCTAAGTAATACCCTTGGGCTAACCATTATTATTTAGTTGTGCCCCTTTTAGCTAATTTTAAGTTACAATTTTGGTTAATTTTATTCAATCATACTCTTTTGAAATTTCTTAAGAGATAAATCTAAATCTTTTGAATATTATTTACAATAAAAGAATTAATTAAAACAAAAATAACAAAAATTTTCAATGGAAAATTAATTACAAAGGGCACAACTTGGAAAATTAGGTGAGTTTAAGGGTACAATTGAAAATTTTGAAAAACATTGGGTACAACTTAGGAAACACAAAAACATACGGGTCCTAAAATTTATTTATATATAAAAAAAAAGTAAAAGTGGGCTAATTGAGGAACTTATAAGAGCCACTGTTTTTTTTTCTTCCAGCGCTCTTAAATGCTCCCTCTTCCGCTTTCTAATATCGTCATATTTTCGATTGAGGGTTTGTAGAGAGGAAGAGAGTCGAGTTTTTAGCTGATTTAATTGTTGGTTTCACTGTTGTTAATATACTTTATCACTCCCCTCACTGTTCGTTGAGGCTTGTAATTTAGATGCATCATGGACCCTTATATGAGCTAATTAATATGGAGTATTCAACTTGGAAACAAGAGATGGATGGAATTCAAAACCCTAGTTAGCGCTATATCATGTCAAAGGATCAACCCAACCAAAGCTTAAGTTGATGGTTAAAGCTCAGTTTATAAAATCTATTAGTTTATATAACTGTGTTTGGTAATTTGGTAACACCTATCTAATTGATAAAAGTTAATAACCCTATATGTCTAAAATGATATGGAGTATTTATAGAGATATTGTTCAATTGAACAATTTAATAATTTATGACTATGACAAGCTTGTTTCACTTAGTACATGCCTTTTGACTACTTAGTTTTTAAAATAACTTAATGAAACAAGCAATATATTGAGATGATTCATAAAACCAAGTACCGTTTGGTGTTTTTAGTAATTATGGTGAAATTTGGACAAGTAAGCAATTTCTTAAAGATGGAGATGTTTGAGCTAAATTCATCAAAAAGGGCCTAATTTGCCTGAAAGACCACCTTTTCTTGTATAACACATAACTTGTTACAATTTTTGACTTCTAAGGCTGCGGCTAATTTCCTTGAAGGAATCAACATTACAATTAGTTACAAAAAATTATCAAGGAACAAAGGAGGATGAGAAGCACAGAAAATTAATCGCAGCAACTCCAGCACGAAAATTTAGAAGGTATTTGGCCTGTCTTTCGGATATACTCAGCCTGCTGCTCTGCGTTTGCTGCTTTCTTATTCATCTTCTCGCCAGCAGCTGCCAGTTTCTCTTCTGCTTTGTGCCGTGCAGCAGCAAGCTTGTTCATAAATTTATCCTGCGCTTTCGCTTTCATTCTTTCCACCTCGACCTGACCAAATTAAACAATGAGTTACAGATATATAATAGCTTAGATGTCGACTACTGCACACTCAAAGCGGTAATCGAGTAGTTAAGGACTGCAACGTAACTAATCTAGTATACAAACTTGGTTCAAGCAGAAAAGAGTCTCTAACCAGCCATAGCTTCAGGTTGCATGGACTTGTGTTCTCTTCCTTCCTATGGCTAAAAAGGCAAAATAGCTGCCCATTTATACTCCTTTAGTTCAATGATCAAATACATATAACGTATTTCCCGTCTAACAATGGCGACAAATAGCTTCTAAACTTTTTAGGACTAAACCATCCTTACAATCTTATAGATTTATACCAAACTGTAAATGAGCCTTATGAACCATGTTACCCATAGGCGATAGTGCTAATGCTGCAACCGCAATAGAGCAGATTCCTGCTGCAACTTCTACTCTTGCCAGCATCATCTTCACCATGTCACTAGTGGGCCATCATTCAACCTTGGGCAACATGGTCTTGTAATCTGATAGCACCACTGTATTGTCCTCTTTATATCTATACCAAAATATATGTTACTCGGACTCTTCATTTCACCTCAAATTCCCAAATGTTGTTGTTCGATCATATAACTAAAAATGGCATGCTAAATTGCTAATTATACTGTATTTTTTTTCCAAAAATCCAATGATCGTATAGACCTTATTTCAGTCTTTTTCCCTCCTATGACTAAGTTCGTTAGGATTCTACATTAATATACACAAAGTTCGTTAGGATTAATTTTTACACAAACGGAAAAACCAAACAACATGGCTAGGTAATGACTATTGAGTACAGTAATCTAACAGTAAATTACAAAACTGAAAGCAAGGCTAAATTCCTAGATTTTGGCCAGTTATACCTTTTGCAACAGACTTATTGAGCATTTTTAGTGTGGGATGTAGTGCATAAGTGCATTACACCTCTAATTTCTTATTAATCCTACAAAATTATAGCCAACAAGACCTTTCTACAACTACGGGGTTTGTGCTAAGTGATTATAAATAAACTTTAGAGCGATGCAGACAAAAAATGAATACACTTTCAACATGAGCAGTATGGCAAACCAAATTTGGTAAAAAAACTAGCAATACACAAATGTTAAAAAATCATAAAAGCTAAGGTTACCTCAATTCTTCTCATCTCAGCCTCTGTTTTGGCTTTTTGATGATTTTCCCAAGCTTCAATCTTCATTTCTTCACGCTGAAATCTGAATAATTTTTGTTCTGTTAATTTTCATGCAGACAAAACACAATATATAAACAATGAATATTAAGAGAAATCTTGCTTTTTGCACTTGAAGTCAGATGATTTACTTTTCATGCGCTAACCAAGTTATGCCAACAAATCCCATCTAAATGAATTATAGACAGAAATTGGCATACGCATTAATGGCAGCCTGTTATGTTTTCCCTAGGCTATCCCATTATGCGATCTCAAACAACCAGGCTTCACAACGTATACATGTGTTCAAGTGTTGGAAGGGGATTATTTTGTTAATAGGTATTTGACATAGACTTGATCATGTCTAGAGCACTGCGCTCAGCAAAACAAAAATAAATCACTAGCAACTGCGATGGGATCCTAAACAAAGGAGTGGATCAGTGATATAACTATTTCATAATCTACTACAAGGGACTGATGGAACAACATAATGCCCTAAACTCCTAATGAAGGAGGCAGAACTGTTTCAGTAGACTGTAGACTTATCCATCATGTTCTAGCTAAAAGATACAGCCTGTAACGCAACACAAGATAGCAACAGAAATTTGGACATCATAGTATACCACCACATGGAAAGCAGAGATAGGGGCCATAAGAGGATACAGTACCTTGCCATGTACTTTGCTTTCTCAGCTTCCTCCCAAACTCCTGCTCTTGTTTCAACAATACTCTTAGAAGCTTGTTCTCTGGCTACTGCGTTCCCAGAAGATGATGTAGCTCTCTCTTCATCATCTTTACCAGCCCATGCAGCAATATTTAATTTACCAAGCTGCATGCCAAGTTCCATTATTTCTTTCCTTGTCTTCATGTGCATCTCTTTCTCAGAAAGATCCTTTCTCTGCAGGTTTAAATTGTCATTTATCATGTTTGTCTGTGCTGCTGATAAATGAGCTCTTTTCGGTGTTGATGACCTTGAAGAAATAGGGCTGTGCATCGGTGATTTCACCTTGACAGGAGTACCAGTTCTTGAAGGTTCTTGGCTTGCTATAGGAGTCATCTCTGTTCCCATATCCCTCATGGAAACAGATCTCGCAAATGATGTTGGCAGAACCAAAGCTGTTGACGTCTGAATTGATATAGATGAATCATGTTGACTGAGATGAACTACAAAAGATAAGCAATAAACTCATTTTTACAGTTGCTGTAAATGACAACTGTAGTGTCACAAAGTATTGAAAATAGGAAAATGAAGCTTAAACAGTAGTAAATGATAAACAAAATGCAATATATCTGTATTATTTCATACTTGCAGGTGCACCATCAGAATTCTCAATCACATGCGCTGTTTTTCCATGTAGATCAGCATTTGGGTACGGATCTGACTCCCAGCTAACCAATTTGTGTGTGGAGTTTGCTTTCTTAGCAAGACTTGAATCCATCCTCTTCATATCAGGCTCTTCAAAAGCAACTATTTTTTCGTCAGGAACTTCAAGTACAACTTTTGTTGCAGGTTTCCTACCACCATGGCCAAATATGTTAGTCTTCCTTGCCCCTGTCACACCATGTAGCTGCCCCTTAGGTCTGTTTGAAGTAGGACTTGCTATCCACTTTTGTGCATCATCCCATTTTGATGGTGCTGGCTTGGAGAATGGTGCAGCTGGCACTCTAGGTGGACCTCGCTCTGCCTTTTGAAACTCAAAGACTGATGATACAACACCCGAGTTCTCGTGCCCATATTCATAATCTTCCTCAAACTCAACATTTGACCCAATCTTTGAGCTGACCATAGTTTGATCTTTTGATCTGCGTCTTGTGATCATTTCTGAATCTGCGGTTGTTGAAGTTGAGCATTCAACATATTCACTTATAACATCTACATCCTTGCAGCTTACAGTAAAATCACTACCTGAATATATTTGCCAAAAGTAATATGTAGTTATTATAATTTCTACTATATCAATCAGAAAGTACTAAATGTATTACAAGTTACAACAGGATTCATTGATAATGTGAAGAAGGCAATGCAAGTTTTTGCTTTAAAAAATTGTGAGGCTGGTGCCAACTGTGATGAACTGACCAAGACTGACTAATTAAACAATAAATGGACGATAATACTGAAATCTTAGATTACTACCAACAGAAATTTAGAACTAATTATGCTAGAAAAGTGAAAGTAAAGATTGTTTAATTTGAATGAAAGACTACAATGATAAATGGCTTAAGGCCATGACTCTCTAAAGTAGGTTTAGCCTACAACTCTCCATTAGTGAGTTTAGCTCACAACACTCAAAAGTTTTCACTCCAAATTCTTATATCCCTCCCTGCTCTCCTTACTATATATATAAGCAATTTCCTACCTAACATTCTAAACTATTCTAAAATCTTCTAAGTTATTATAGAATTCCTAAACTATCCTTGGTCTGATATTTGATTCATTACACCAACATAGACCAAAAAAACGCCAAACATTACTCGCCCAAACTTGCAAATCGAAGTTCAGGAAAATCTGTTGCAGTTGAGCTAAATGAAATACCAAATGGAGCATTTTGCAATTCACTGCCTCTTCCGTGAATAGTCACATAAAGGGATTCACAGGTTTGTAAGTCAAATATCATCACTAGGCACAACATTTACGCAGAAGCAGAACAAACCCAACAAGTTTCTCCACGAAAAGAGACCTTTATGCACAGTTATGTCAAGCTTCCCAGTTCCCACCATCTAAAGTGATTTCAGTATGTTGAATCACTAACCAAATAAACTGGGGATCTGTTAATTTCATACCCACAGCCACAGCAACATAATCAAAGCCTTGATCCAAAAAGATGAGTTTGGTTGCATGAACCATGTAACATCTTCTTACGAGGCAACATCCTTGACTAAATTATATTACAACTAGATAGGTAAGTAAACACATCTTATGAAACTACCCTCATCCTCAAGCCCCTTTGTGGTCAAATGAGACACTTATCCAAGAAATCCTAATCAGCTTTTTAAGTGGCTTTCCACACTATACTTGTTCAAACTTTTGAAGACAGTTTCACCAAAATATCAAACACTACGAAGACAATTTGAGCAAAAGATGTCTTCCAATTAACCGCTTTTCACCTCTTAGATGGCGCTACCGCGTTACTCTTTACTTGTTAGTTTTAAGGATGAACAAGGAAGTTACGTCAAAATCAAATTTTTTGACCAAAACTGTTATAGGGGATAGATCATTTGAATGTGAAGCAAATACTTAAGGTTGGCTTAAATGAACCTTTTCATATGGTGCATGACAAACAACGGCACCACCCACCCACTGTCCCCCAAACACACACAATGAACGGATTTGTGCTTGGTTGTTCAATGATTGCAAACCTACGCGTCACCAATCCATTGCCCCCCTTGCAGTCCCCCAAACACACAACAAACGGATTTGTGCTTGGTTGCTCAATGATTGCAAACCTAGTCAGTAATGGCTGGCAGCTACCCAGCACACGGCCACAAATCTTTTGACACAATGCCTAAATAGCAACAAAACTACACTCCCGTCTCCTGGTCAAAATACAAATGTCCATCAAAGTTGCCAACAAACCAAAAGTTCAAATTTCCATTGAAAAACTCATTGCATAAATAAGTAAAAACCAATTCACTTGTCATTACCCAAGTAGCTATTCAAGAGTAAAAACCATCACATACTACTCAGAAGAATCTTTAGTTCCTTATTTAGCAACAACAACAACTTCACCTTTTATATCAGATTACTGAACTTTACCTTTTGTCACAGTATCAAATGATTACAAATTGGATTTCTACTACTATTTTATAGTACTTACAATTGGTCAATTGCCCTTTTTCAAACCAACATTCAACTATCATACAACAATATCTTTACTTCACTTTTAATTTAACACCATACTTAAAGTTAAACTTAGTAACCTAATAATATAACAACATAATTTAACTCAAAAAAATAAAGACAAAAACAAAGAAGCAAATTTAATACCTGGATCATCAATACTAGAGTTCTGAGATCTTAATGAATAAGATGAATCAACTTCTCCAAGAAGTTCTCTTTTCTTTTCTACCCCCATTAACATACTCCTCAGTTTTGCAGGTGACAAACCTCCTCCTTTCTACACTCAACAAAAATAAAATAAAAATAATACCAATAATAATAAAAAAAAGATTAAATTAAAACCCATTATCAGAAATTCAAACCCCAGAAAAACCCAGAAAACAATTGAAAAAATTCAACTAAAAAATGAAAACTTTTGCTGAAAAAAAAAAGAAGGGGTTAATTTTACCTGAGGTCTTTGAATTCTTTCATACTCCATTAAAGCAAAAGTTGAGGAGAAAATTGCAATATGTTAGAGCTAATTTTTTTTTAGCTTTTCTTAAAAATCTTACATTTGAATATAGTAGTTTTTTTTTTTTTTTTTTTTCAGTCAAAGAAAGTGTTTATCATACACTTTGCTTATGGTAAGTGTAACGGACAAATTAGCAGGAAAAAATGGAGCTCAGATTTAGCAGGCTCATTTTCTGTCTTCTTGTGTGTTGTAATTTGTACTGTTTTTAAGTAGACTGTAGATGGTACTAATAATTTAGTTTTGTCCTTGTTTTGTTTATAGCGTGTTCCGTTTTGAACCTAATTAAAACACTACTCTATAAATATAACAGTGTTCGGTGAAATAGTATAATTTTAAAGATAGAGGTAGTTTTAGTAGTTTTGGTTGAAAGTTAAAGAAAATGTAGCATTTAAGTATTATTTATTGAAAACTAATGACAATGACACTATTTTACAGTTCCTGCTTTACCGAACACTCATATTATTAACACCTACATCGACAGCTGACCTCTAAAAGCTACTACTTCGACAGCTAACAGTAAGTCAAAAGCTAACAACCAGCAACCACAATTAGTTTTGCCAAATATACCCTTAGTTTATTGATTATGGTATATGGAGTCATGTGTTTTCGGATTTAATTGCGAATTTAATTGTTGAGACATAACGTTCATGTAATATCTAAGTGAATTTACGGAAAAATGAAGTCATAATATCATGAATCACGTTGCCAAAAAAATTAAAATTGTACGGTAATACTCCATAATAATATCATCAATCGGGAATTAGAGGAAACCTAATGTTCAATGTAACTTCATTAACTAAACTTGAGTGATTATTAAGGTTCATGTTTAGGATTACTACTCATTAAAATTCATGATTACTATGCAAACTACTCATTATAATTCATGGTTACTATGCAAATTACTAATTAAAATTCATGTTTACAATTCCAATGCCATTATTTTGTTTCATAGGGGGTATTACTATAT
>PYUH01000273.1:0-72600 GCA_016808085.1 Suaeda aralocaspica
GGTGATTCGCCCATACTTCTAGAACTCACTTGATTCGAATCCTCCTAAAAACATAAGAGGAAAACTATATAAGAAAAACCTCTTTGACTAAACTTTACAGCAACTCTAAACTACTTTTATAGTGGATAAACATCCATAACTTCCTTACATGTCTCTATTCAATTCCATAACTTGTCTCTTATTTTCTTTTCGAAAACTTCTATTTTTCATTACTTTCCAAAAATGGCAGCTTTACTTTAATTATTTCAAGCCTCTTAAAACCTCTTTAAAACACTTATTTTTGCATAAAAACACCATATTAATATCCTTATAGGTTTATGGTTCGCTTCTATGCATTAGAATTTAATTGGAAACTGTAGTAATAACACTTAATTTACTTCTTATAAACATGCCTTAATAAAAATTACAAGCATTATTTATTTAATAAAAATCCTTTTTGACCTCTCTAAACTTCTGAAAAGCCCTAAAACAACATGGATGTCATATAATGTAACACTTAATTATATGATTATTCATGCTATTACATACTTTAAAACATTAATTATGAATTTTATAAAATCTGGACAGCTTATAAATCATACTAAATCATCTTTAAACTTCATAATCATACTAAAAATATATGTAGTGATCATAGATTTCATAGTATGATCATACTAGAGTAATATGAACACTTAAAACTTGTTTAACATGTATTTAACAAATTTTCAGATTTGTTTAATACTTTAAATTGTTAAAAACCATCTAACATCATATTTAATCATACAATCATATATAATTAAACTATGATCATACCACTTCAATCTAGATCAAAAATAATTTAAAACAATAAAACTCATACTTTTCAAACCCTATATTAAAATTTCATGATCAACTTTTGTAATCTATAATTACAAATCTAAAACATGATATATAATCATAAAACATTACTAAAACATGATCAAACATAATTTAATAAACATGCTTAAGAATTAAATTAATTAGAAGAAAAGTTTTTTTTTTTTTGTACCTACGAAAATCGAGAGGCAAAGGGGGAGGAAGGGTGGCGGCGACGGGGCGGCGAGGGCGCAGCGGGCAGCAGTGGCGGAGAGTGGCCGGCGACCTTCGGTCCTCTTCGTCGCTTCTCCCTTCGTTTTTTTTTTTTTTTTTTTCTCTCTTCTTCTCTCTTTGCTTTTGGAAATCCTAACTTGAATGCTTGGGAAATTCTGAATTTTGGTTTAAAGGGGTATTTAAAGCCCAAAAGGATTTAGAGTTGGTTTAGGAAAAGCCCAAAAGGTCTAATTGAAGTGGGATTAGTTTGGGCCCATATTAAACTACTCATTGGCAACCCATTAAAAACACTTTTAAAAGCCTTACAAAATATTTTCACACATTTTAAGACCTTCATAAAATTATTTTATGACCTTATAAAAATTTATTCCTTTAAAATAAAGTAAATAAAACTCCGNTTCCTTTAAAATAAAGTAAATAAAACTCCGTAATTAATTATTTTCAAATACTTTTATTCCTTTAAAATACGTAAAATGTACGTATAAATACTATTTTAATTTTATAACGTGTATAAAATTACGGGGTATTACAATGCAGGTCTGTCACCACTAGCAAGACTTTTAATCTTGCTTCTTTTTGCTGCAACACATACAGATTAGTAACATTCATTTGACCTGCTTCCCCCTGAGATAGGTAGAAGAGATCAGAACTTCACACCTGCTTCCCCCTTTTGGCCTCATCAAAATAGTTAATGCATGAACGCTTGTAAACAAACAACTAAACACAATCAGTAGTTAAACTATTAATTATATTAAGTTCAGCTAATATAGGTAGCTCTAACAGCATTCTAGAGATGCTGATTCTACCATTTTTCTTGTAAAAGTACCAAACCTACTTGTCTTGAATAGTTATTATAGACCAGCATTAAACCAAATTACATAATATCAATGTCTTTGAAAATGGGAAAGGGGAAACCAGTATAAGAGTTCAATAAAAGGAGGTATTAGCAGCAATAAGAGAAGATAAGAAGAAATAAAGGAAAACAATCAGCTCTAGAGTCATCTTTAGTCTCATCATCTTCCTCTTCCTCTGAAGCACTTGCATCATGTTCCTCATCATCCTCTTCTTCATTCTTCCCAAAGACCAGTTCAGCATCCTCATCATCAGCATCACCAGCAGCTTCTGATGTCTCATCCTTGTCTTCAGAATCCTCACCACCAATTATACCAGCTTTATCAAGATGAACCTCGATTATTCTGTAGGATTCCTGAAGTGCAGCACATAATGTAGTGACACTGTTGACCATATTCTACATGAGTCGATTCTGGTCACTTAGCTGCTTTACCAAGGCATAAGTTTCTTGAACTGATTTTGTACTGGTCCCAGCAAGACCAGCATCACTCTTCCCCTCATCCTTTATCTTTAACACACCACCTGCATACGTCATGCCGTTTTGACCTATTATCTGATCGGTGAGATGAGACACGGTGCCATAATCTCCCACCATAGGAATCTTCCAATGCCCAAATACTAAGGTCAGCCAGCCTCCATAGGGTAGAGCATGGTTTGCTTTCTCCACACAGCAGATCATATGACCTAACATCATAGTAGGGAGGTTGACAGGAATGTGTTCAATGAGGCAGTAAATGAGAACACTATCCATCAACCGTACACTCATACGACCTTGTGCTTTGGGACACACAATATTTGAGGCTATGGTATGAAATATCCTCATGATCTGCTCCTTTAATTGGCCAATGGTGTACCCCTGCTTGCTATCAGATGGACAAGTAAAGAGTCTAATCTTGATCTGTTCTGCTGTGACTCCCTTGACAGAGGGCCAATTCACTCAGGATTATACATCAAATCCCTTAGTTGGAACTTTGAGAATCTCAGCTTGTTGACTCATGAATTGAGAGTAAAGTTTTGATGATGACTAACACAAACAAGCTTAACTAATATATACTTTGAGTTCCTATGAGATTTCACAGGTTCAAAGAGTAAGGAACTTGGAGCAATATTGAAGGAACGTAACAAGCTAAACAACCAAGTTCATGGAGAAGTTCCTAGGCAGAATATTGCAAAGGAACACAGAAGAAAGAAAAGAAGTTCCTTGGTAACACAGTTATGTAGGAACAAGCTGCGAGAATAGATCTGTTCCTACAGGAACAGGCGAACAAAGTCAAGACATCCACATGAAGTGTCTTGGTAAAGAGAAGAGAATTTCCAAGAAGATTATAAGCATAATCTTCTAGGAACTTAGTAATTACATTGGAGTCTCAAATCAGATTGGAACATCAAACCTAAAAGCAAGTTACGAATCTATCCTACGAAGTGGTCTAGGTTAATTTATTGGGCTGATTTTGCTGAAGAATAAAAACGGCATCTAGGGTTTTTAACAAGTCAAGAAATGTTGTTAAGCATCCTAGATTGTAGGAATAAAGTCATGGGTTCATGGGCAAGAATAAAGCGGTTAAATTAGTCAAGTCAAAAGGCCTATTCTCCTGGTCTACATACTTGGGATAGTGGAAGAAATCATGGAGTTGTGGATGAGCAAAGAACGTGGTTGAAGACTGAAGATTACAAGCCAGAACCATTCTATAAATACTCCAAGAAATTCAGAAGAAGAAGTGAAGAACATCAGAGAACACATTGAGTATTTAACGAGTACATGTTTTGATGTTGTTGTTCCAGTCCAGTTTAAAAGGTCTTTTCAATGTATTAGAGTCAGAATTGAGTTGTAATTAGTGAGAAAAAGAGAAGTGTGAGAACTAGAGAAGAGTGGAGAAAAAGAGAAAGAGAAGCGAGAGATAAAGAGTGAGAATTGAGAATCAAGTTCCTACAGGAACTGACGAGGGAAATTAGAGAATTTAGGTTGTAATAGCTGTTACAGGCCTATAATAGAAGTGGAGTTTTCTTCCTTAGGGCCAAGGAAGTTTTTCTCATAAATGTACCTTTAATTATTTCGTTTAATCATTGTTCAGGTTTATGTTGATGATATAATATTTGGTGCTACAACGAATCCTTCAAGAATTTGCTAATTTTATGAGCAGGGAATTTGAAATGAGCTTAATGGGTGAGTTAAATTTCTTTCTCGGCTTGCAAATCAAACAAACTGAAAAAGGAACTTACATTCACCAACAGAAATACATAAAGGAACTTCTCAAGAAATATGGCATGGGAACATCAAAAACAAACCATACTCCTATGGGAACAAACTCCAGATTGGATGAGGATCCCAGTGGAACAAGTGTGGATCAAAAGTTATATAGAGGCATGATAGGTTCCTTATTGTACCTAACTGCTAATAGACCAAATATTGCTTAANTGCTAGTAGACCAGATATTGCTTACAGTGTTGGTGTTTGTGCTAGGTTCCAAGCAAATCCAAAGGAATCACACTTAACTGCTGTAAAGAGGATATTGAGATATTTGAAAGGAACAGATGACCTATCCTTATACTATCCTCACTGTGACACATTTGAGTTAACAGGATTTGCAGATGCAGATTACGCAAGTGACTTGGTAAATAGGAGAAGCACATCAGGTATGGTTCAGTTCCTTAGAACATGTTTAGTTTCTTGGAGTTCCAAGAAGCAAAACACAGTTGCTTTATCCACTGCTGAAGCAAAATATGTAGCTGCCGCTGCATGTTGTTCCCAAGTGCTTTGGATAAAACAACAACTAAGGGATTTTGGTATTATCTATGATTGCATTCCTATTTTTTGTGATAATACTAGTGCTATATGTATTTCTAAAGATCCAGTTCACCACTCACGTGTTAAACACATTCATATTCGTCATCATTTTCTAAAGGATAATGTAGAAAAAGGTTTGATAAAGCTTGAGTTTTGTCAAACAGAAAATCAAATTGCAGACATCTTAACAAAGCCATTAAATAGAGAAAGATATGAGAAGATGAGGATGGAACTCGGATTGATAAAAGTGCAACAAAAGCCATGAAGTTCCTCCAGGTACGTCATTATTTATAACACAGTTCCTATGTGCACTTCTCATCACAAATCTTGTGCGAAAGCATGTTCCCACAGGAACTTTAATATAAATCGCAAATGTCTATCAATATTATCCTTAGTGTCATGATTGCTTGTCTAAAGATGATTAATTAGATGGTATGCGATACGTTCCTTCTTTTCACGTAAAATATTTTTTCCTTAATTTTATTTTTCCTCATAAATTAATTTCCAGAAATTAATTTTTGTTTATGATTGTTTCATATTCCTACCCTATAGGATGTATATATTTATTTTTAATTTTTACATTCCATGAACAAATTTTGCTACAAATTACACGTAAATAGGGGGAATGAATTTAGAAGGAACTTGCAAAATATACCAAATTTATTATCCCACTAACATGCACCACTTTTCCCTTAAATACCCATCTAATCAACCCAATATTCACATCACATCTCATTCTCAACCGTCAAAACCCTTTCTCTTCCTTTCACTTTCACTTTCTCACTCTTCATAACCCCCAAAAACTCAAAAACCTAACCATGGATACTCAACACTCATCTTCCATTGACACCGAAATCCAAACCCCCACAACCAAAACTACTCAGCGACCAACCGAAAAAACCACTAACAAATATGAACCCAAACCTAGTTCCTCCATGACTGAGAGAAAATGAAAAAGGGACGAAGTCGAACCAATGGATGAGGAAGAAGACATTGATGTTGGTGAAGACTCTGGAAAAACGACGGAGGTTGAAGCAAGTAAGTATGTTCCGGGTTTGTTTTTAGACTTAGATTGGTGTAGTTCGGTGGGTTATGTGGAATTATTAGATGTTATAGACAATCAGGGGTGGATTAAATTACTAAGTGAACATGGAATTGATGATACGTATCCTAGAGCAATCCACGAATTCTGTGAAAACTATGGATTTGCTAAAGGAACTATCACCAGTTCCGTGAATGATGTTGAGATTTCGTTTGATGCTGATTATTTGGCTAAGTTATTTGAGGTTCCAAATGAGGGTTATGATAATTACTTTAAAGGGAGATATAATTTGAAGATTGGGAAAGTAAATAAAGATGAAATTTTGACAGAATTAGGAGGGAAGAAGGGAGTGAACAAAATTGATCATAATTCACTCTCGCCTCTTGGAAAATTAATGTTTAATGTTGTTAGGGGAACTGTGTTCCCACGAACACAGAAGAGGAATGAAGCTAACTTATTGGATTGTGCGGTTATTTATTGTCTTTTGTTCAATGTGCAAGTAAATTTCCCAAGCTTGATGATATCTCACTTGGATCACACAGTTCCAAGTGGATTGAAAGTTGGTTATGGAACTTTACTGACCAAAATTTTCAACAGCTTTAATGTACCATTAGAGGGATATGGGAAGGTTGGAATGAAGAAGGATCAGTACATTCATGTTACTCTTATGAATGGACTGAATTTGGGTGTTTTAAAAGGACAAACTCAGTGGTACACTGAGATTTTGAAGTTAGAAGAGAAAAATAAGAGGGAGGAAGAAGAGAGATCAAAAGTGAGGAAGAGTAGGAGACTCCTTAGCAAGTCTGAGAGTGAGCCACCTACAATTGATCTTGATGCTGAGGGGTTTAAAACTATTGAGATTGAGGTTCTAGTCCCTGGGAAGACAGAGCAGTTGGAACAGTTCCTCAAGGAACTGCAGGATGTTGAAGGTCATGTCTTTATGATGAGACAGGCCTTGAGTTCTTTTATGTTGTCTTGCGATAAGAAGCATGCAGAAGTAATGGCATGCCTTGCAGAGCTTAAAAGTGCGAAAGGAACTCCATCAACACCTGCTGAAACTGCTGCTGCTGAAGGCGAAGGAGGAACTCACGTTGAAGAAGATGCACCAGAAGACGAAGTTCCCAGCACTTCAGTTCCTATGGACACAGCCCCTACCTCAGTTCCTGACGAAACCTCAGCTGACCCTGTTCCTCTAAGCATCATCCCTGCCTCTTAAGCCCAATATGACCCATTCCTTCTTCATTGCACTCTCCTTATTTAAAATTATTCGATGTGGTTGTACTTTTGTTCTGGATTTCTTTTTATTTTCTTTTTCTTTTGTTTTCGTTGTTTCTCTTTTCTTTGTTTTAATAAAACTCTTATTAGTTATGGGTAGTGAATTTTTTTTTTTGCTTTATTTTATATTTTTGAACGTATCAGTCATACTTCTAAACTTGATTCTTTAGATGCATCTTGATGGCTAATATTGCTAGATTGCTGCTGAGCTACGTATTAATATTCCAACATTGGGGTCTCTACCATTATATGAAATAATGGTGCTGTGATGGTCAGTTTCTCAGGGAACATAGTTCTAAATTTTGATGATGCCAAAAGGGGGAAGAGAACGGCAACATACATTGCATAATAAAATCAAATCTGAATCCTAATTCTATCTCACTCTATCACACTCTATTAAAAACCTGCAAAGTAAAAGTTCCTATGTATATACTTGTATATAATCCTAGTCATAGTTCTTGCTTAGTGTATATTTAACTTAAATCAGAAAATCAAAATCAAAATATGTTTCTTTATATGTTTATCTTTTTCTACGCTTGTTTGCCTTGGTTTGTCATCATCAAAAAGGGGGAAATTGTTGACTCATGAATTGAGAGTAAAGTTTTGATGATGACTAACACAAACAAGCTTAACTAATATATACTTTGAGTTCCTATGAGATTTCACAGGTTCAAAGTGTAAGGAACTTGGAGCAATATTGAAGGAACGTAACAAGCTAAACAACCAAGTTCATGGAGAAGTTCCTAGGCAGAATATTGCAAAGGAACACAGAAGAAAGAAAAGAAGTTCCTTGGTAACACAGTTATGTAGGAACAAGCTGCGAGAATAGATCTGTTCCTACAGGAACAGGCGAACAAAGTCAAGACATCCACATGAAGTGTCTTGGTAAAGAGAAGAGAATTTCCAAGAAGATTATAAGCATAATCTTCTAGGAACTTAGTAATTACATTGGAGTCTCAAATCAGATTGGAACATCAAACCTAAAAGCAAGTTACGAATCTATCCTACGAAGTGGTCTAGGTTAATTTATTGGGCTGATTTTGCTGAAGAATAAAAACGGCATCTAGGGTTTTTAACAAGTCAAGAAATGTTGTTAAGCATCCTAGATTGTAGGAATAAAGTCATGGGTTCATGGGCAAGAATAAAGCGGTTAAATTAGTCAAGTCAAAAGGCCTATTCTCCTGGTCTACATACTTGGGATAGTGGAAGAAATCATGGAGTTGTGGATGAGCAAAGAACGTGGTTGAAGACTGAAGATTACAAGCCAGAACCATTCTATAAATACTCCAAGAAATTCAGAAGAAGTGGTGAAGAACATCAGAGAACACATTGAGTATTTAACGAGTACATGTTTTGATGTTGTTGTTCCAGTCCAGTTTAAAAGGTCTTTTCAATGTATTAGAGTCAGAATTGAGTTGTAATTAGTGAGAAAAAGAGAAGTGTGAGAACTAGAGAAGAGTGGAGAAAAAGAGAAAGAGAAGCGAGAGATAAAGAGTGAGAATTGAGAATCAAGTTCCTACAGGAACTGACGAGGGAAATTAGAGAATTTAGGTTGTAATAGCTGTTACAGGCCTATAATAGAAGTGGAGTTTTCTTCCTTAGGGCCAAGGAAGTTTTTCTCATAAATATATCACTCGTACTCTTTAATTCGTTTAAATTTGTTTAAATTCCGCATACAAGTTCCACACAGCAATTCACCCCCCCCTCTTACAGTGTTCCTATAGAAACAACACAGCTAGTTTCTTCTCAGATAAATTTACGGGAGTGTCTTTAACAAAGGAAAATAAGATCCATCATCTTCAGTATGAAGGTGTGAGTAAAATTCTTTAATCAGTGGCATGAAAACATCTAGATCTTTAGCAAACAACACAAACCACTTTTGAAAATCTAAAGCCCCCTTAACCTCAACCAAGAATTTTTGTGCAACCCAACTTTTTGCAACAGAAAATCCTACCAGAATTTATCTATCTTTCAAATTATAGAGAGGTTGAGGGGTAGTAGACTTACTTTTCTTTGATTTAGCACTTGAAGAGATAACAATAGCAGATTGCTTTCTCTTTTGCCCTATTGTGGGCTGGCCTGGTTGTGCTTCACGCATGATAGCCTTCCCTTTGGACGCCTCAGCACCCTTTCTGGAAACCCGAGCACCTTTGCTTGCTATTTTCTTTGTGATCTCTTTCTCAGTAGCTATCTCAACTTCCTCTTCATCTTCAGCAACTTCCTTGTTCTTTGTTTTCTCCGCTGGTTTGGGAGTGGTTTTAGGCGTGGGTGTTTTGGATTTTGTGGTTGGTGGTTTAGTGACCATCTTCTCAACTTTCTTAACTTTTTTTTATGACGGTTTCTTGGTACTCACTTTCTTTTCCTTCAATACTTCTCGCATGGCTGTGACAACATCCTCCATTGGTTCAGCTTCCTTTTCTTCTGATTCAACTTCTTCTTCCTCAACTTTTTTTTGCGACTTTGATTCGGACTCAGGTTCCTTCTCTTGTTCAGATTCTTCACGATTTCAGGTTCTTTGGATTTAGAGATCTCTATTGGTATTGGTGTGGATTCTTTGGATTTTGGTGTGGGTGGCTTTTTGGTAGCAGTTGATTTTGTGGATGTTGGTGTAGAAGATTTGGTGGTTTTGGCAGTTAATTTTGTAGTAACCTCTTTTGTGGTTGTTTTTGTGGCGGATTTTGGTGTGGCAAATTTTATAGTGAGAGCTTTTGAAGTTTCAAGCTTGGCGTTCTTTCGAATCAATGGCAGTTCTTCCTCTCCATCAATTTCCTCCTCCATCACAGACTCAATTACTATATCAACCATCTTCTTTGATTTTTTCGTGTCAATTTCAGGAGATTCAATGAATTTTTTCTCAACCACTCATGTGCTTCTTCTCTTCGACATGATGAGACTGAATTTTTCCTCTGCTTTGAGCAAAAAAAAAAAANCTGCTTTGAGAAAAAAAAAAAAAAAAAAAAAAACGAAACTTTGAACAATGTGAGTGACAGAAAGAGAAAGAACAATGATGAAACTTAATTTTTCCTTTGTTTTGTAAAAATGTCAGCTAGTTGATCTTCTGACCTACAAAACTCCAATTCTACATTACTTTTTTCAACATTGCCCCTTAGAGAATGATGCTTAATCTCAATATGCTTGGTTTTAGAATGTTGGACAACATTTTTCGAAATATTGATTGCAGTTCTGTTATCACAAAAAATGGGAACACTTTTGAAACAGATCCCAAAATCCTTTAGTTGTGACTTTATCCACAAGAGCTGAGCACAACATAAAGCAGCTACAATGTACTCAGACTTGGCTGTGGATAAGGCCACAGAATTTTATTTCTTAGATCCCCATGAGATAATAAGGGAGGAACCTAAGAAGTGAGCCATTCCAGAAGTGCTCTTCCTGTCCATAATAAAACCAGCAAAGTCAGCATCTGTGTATCCTATAAGATTCATACTGCTACCTTTTGGATACCACAAACACAGATCATCAATACCATTGAGATATCTTAAAATTCTTTTAATAGCCTTTAGGTGAGATTCTTTAGGGTTGCTTTGAAAACTTGCACACAACCCTATTGAAAACACTATATCTGGCGTACTGGCTGTTAAGTAAAGCAATGAGCCAATCATACCTCTATAAAACTTACCCTCAACACCCTTTCCCTTCTCATCAGGGCTCAATTTTGTAGAAGTTGGAATAGGTGTTTCATAGGATTTGTTGTCTTGCAAGCCATATCTTTTCAGCAACTTCTTGAGGTACTTCTATTGATGAATCATAATTATTCCATCCTTGGTTTGCTTGATTTAAAATCCTAGAGAGAACCCAAGTTCACCCATCATACTCATCTCAAATTCACTTTTCATCAAATCTGCAAACTCATTACACAAATCAGGATTAGTAGCTCCAAACAAAATATCATCTACATATATTTGTACCACTAGCAGATTAGTTCCCTTTTACTTTAAGAATAGTGTCTTATCGACTGAGCCTCTCTTATATCCATTTTCTAGAAGAAAACTGGAAAGTCTCTCATACCAAGCTCTATGAGCTTGTTTGAGACCAAAAAGAGCTTTGTCAAGTTTAAAACATGGTTTGGCAAGTCACTATCCTCAAATCCAGGGGTTGTTCCACATATACATCTTCTTTCAAATAACCATTAAGAATGGTTGTCTTGACATCCATTTGAAAGAGTTTGAAGTTCATATGAGCTGCAAAAGCAATTAAAATCCTGATTGCTTCAACCCTGGCTACTGGAGCAAAGGTTTCATCATAATTAATTCCTTCCTGTTGATTGAACCCTTGGACCACTAGCCTAGCCTTGTTTCTGACTATAATACCTGCATCGTCCAGTGTGTTCCCGAACACCCATTTAGTTCCAATAATAGACATGTTTTCCTTCCCGAGTACAAGATGTCAAACTTGATTTCTCTCAAACTGATTGATTTCATCTTACATGGCTAGAACCCAATCTGAATCCATTAAAGCAGACTTATAATCAGTTGGTTCAACATTTGGAAGAAAAGAATTGAAAGCACAAAAGTTTTGTAAAGTAGAATTCCTTGTTTGCACCCCTTTGCTAATGTCTCTAATGATAAGATCAGAGGGATGAGCGGACTTAAACTTGAAAAATTTGTTCATATCAAGGTTTACATTGGTGCCTTCTAATGTTGAACTGGTTCCTGTACTGGTTCCCCCTGTTTCGTTGTTGCTTTGAACAGGTGAACCTGGTTCCATAGTAGTCTCAACTGCAATGTAATCATGTGGGTGAGCCTCTGAGTCACTATGTCCTTCTCTTACCTCATGAGCTACTTGAATTTGTGGTTGACCAGACTCTTTCTCTCTAAGAGAGTTGTGTGGTGAGTTTAGTTCAACACCTTCTACTTCTTTAGCTCCTGTAAAGTTTAGCATGCCAATTTCGAATTCATCAACCTGCACATGCTTGCTAAACATATTAATTTCATCAAATAGAACATGGACACTTTCTTCAACACACAAGGTTCATTTGTTGAAAACTTTGTATGCCTTGCTGTGCGAAGAGTATCTAATGAAAACAACCTTATCACTTCTATGATCAAATTTATCCAAACTTGATTTACCATTGTTGTGTACAAAGAATTTGCACTCAAGAACGCGCAAGTATGCAATATTTGGTTTCCTTCCCCTGAGGAGTTCATAAGGTGTTTTCTTTAGTAAAGGTCTCAACATTACCCTATTAAAATATAACAAGCAGTACTCACAGCTTCAGTCCAGAAGTTTCGAGGTAGACCACTCTCTAGATGCATTGTTCTTGCCATTTCTTCTAGAGTGCTGTTTTTCCTTTCAACAACTCCATTTTGTTGTGGAATTACGGGAGTTGAGAAATTGTGAGATACACCATAATGATCATTACAGTAGGTAATGAAGCTGACATTATCAAATTCAAAACCATGATCAGACCGGATAGAGACCAGTTGATGATTAATCTTGTTTTGGACCTGTTTTATCAAGATTTCAAATTCTTCAAAAGTTTCATTTTTAAATTTTAGAAATATTTTCCATGTGTAACGAGAGTAATCATCAACTAACACAAACATATAACTATGACCATTTCGACCTTTTACACGTATGGGCCGACACAAGTCCATGTGCACAATTTCGAATGGTCTAGTGGTGCTTACAATCTTCTTTGGCTGAAAAGAAGACTTTAAATGCTTACATTTGGCACATTCATGAAAAATATGATCTACAACAAATTTAATGTTAGGTAAAACTGTAACTAAGTCCTGAGATCGCAGTTTTTTTAGCAAGGAAAAACTTACATGTCCAAGTCTCTTGTGCAACAGCCAATGGTCATCCTGTATAACATTGAGACAAGTGACAATGGTCTTAGGAATCTGACTAAAAATGTTATGTAAACATTATTGTGTCAGAACCCCTTATAGACCAGTTCCTTTGTTTCAGTGTTAACTATGTGGCAAAGATTTGTTTCAAATTCAACATGATTTCCTTTGTCACATAGCTGAGATATGCTCAAAAGGTTAGGTTTCAAACCTTCAACAAAATATACATTATCAGTTGCTTGAGAAAGTTTCTTATCAACTTTACCTATACCCTTGATCAAATCTTTACTATTATCTCCAAAGGTGACACTTCCTCCTTCATAGGCTACGAGTGAAAGAAATTGACTTTTATCTCCTGACATTTGTCTTGAGCAACCACTGTCCAAATACCAAAATGGCTTTCCTTTTACTCTAATCTGCACTAACAAATCAAGGTTTAGTATTAGGAACACAGATTTCTGGGGTTCCTTGTTAATGGGAACTAGTTTGATACTTTCCTTTCTAACCCAGATTTGTTTCAAATTTTTCTTTCTTGTTTTATCATGTTTTCCATTTTTAGACATATTATGTGTGTGACTCTTTTGATTATAAACCTTTTGAACGTGAGACTAATTTTTCTTATCATGTTTTTTCTTGGTCCAACAAGTTTCAATAACATGTCCATTCTTACCACAATAGGTGCATACATGCACGTCTTTTGGAAAAACATACCTACCTCTCTTGAATTCAGAAATCCAAGTCTCATCTCCTCCCAACTTTTGGGGTTGTTGGGAATTATTTCCAGAATACCCTAATCTAAACCTCATAAGATTACCAGATTGTGAGGTCAGGATGTTTAGAGTACTTTGAGCATCGAGCAACCTGTTCATCTATCATATGGAGTCACTCAAATCCTATTCCTTGATTTCAATTTTCTTAATCTAAGCTTCATAATACTCTGCAGCAATGGCAAGATCTATCTTTGCCCTATGAAGCCCATCCTTAAGTTTTGAAATCAATTAAGGATCTGGTTCAGAAGTGGTCTGAGTATTCTTGCCTTTCTTTAGTTGGAATATTTCAGCTTGAAGATCACAGATTTTAGTTTCATATTCTAAATGTAAGAATTCAATATAAACACCCTGATTGTCTGAAGCAACTTAAGGGTTGATATCTTTATTCAAATCAGATATTTTAGCTTGTAAATCACAAATCTTACCCTCATAATCCAAACATAAGTTATTGACATTAATACTGAAACTACTTGTGCTAGCAAGAGAATTTTAGATCCACGTGCTGTTTGAACAATTCTTCCACATCATAAACCATATAATTATAAGCTAAAATCAAGTCAGAATGTTCAAGAGTGAGGGATTTTTGTTTAAGTAATTTGAAATTTATACCTTCAACTTCTGCCTCCTTAAGCTTACTAAAACATCTTTCATTATTTTGATAAAAATATGCTTTAAAAAAAACTGATTGAGGTTTTAGCATCTCAAGTTATATATTCTTCTGATCCAAACTTATTTCAAGCTCTGAAATTTTTTTCTTTCAGCTATGTACAAATAAGTTCAAGCTCAGCAGAACGGCAGTCACTAAGATCTAGATTTCGAGTTACTTCTCTTAGTTTCTTTTTGTTAGCCTTATAAGCAGCATTGCCTTTAACATTTTGTTCAATAGCAGCATCTATAAAATTTGTTCTTGCATATCAGAAATAGTTACCTATTCTTCATCAGAAGAGCTGCTTCCAGCTATGAGACACATATGTCCCTTCTTTCCTAAACTGGTCTGCCTCTGGTCCACTTCTCCCAACAATGCAGTCACACAAACTAGAGCTTCATCCTCCTCACTTTCACCACCTGAGTCAGTATCTCCCCAAGCAGCAAGCATGGCTCTCTTTGTCATCTTTTTCTCCATTGATCCTTCCTTGTCAGTTTTCCATGCCGGACAATCCTTGATCATATGTCCAGTTTCACCACATTTGAAGCAACTAGTGCTGGTACTGGTCTTCTTTGTGTTGCCTTTGTTCTTCCAGGATTTTCCCTTATATTGAGATCTGAGGCTTCTTTCAAACCTTCTTGCCATGAGACCTATCCCATCCAGATCTTCTTCATTTTCTTCTCCCTTCAAGGCCAGCCCTCGGCTGGTTGTGCCTTCCTCCTTTGTGCTTACTAACATCTCATGAGTCATTAATGACCCAATAAGTTGTTCTACAATCAAAGTGGATAGATCCTTGGCTTCTTAGTTTGCAATTACCTTAGGCAGCCATTTACCTATCAAGCTTCTCAAAACTTTCCTAACCAAATCTTCACTGGTGAAACTTTTGCCAAGAGATTTTAGTTCATTAATAATTGACATAAAACGAGTATACATATCGTTTATATTTTCATCTCGATTCATATCAAAAGTTTCATATTTAGACATAAGCATATCAACCTTAGACCTCCTGACTTCACTAGTGCCTTCATAGGCTAACTCTAGAGTTTCCCATATTTCATTAGCAGTGGAGCATGCTAAAATAAGGCTTACCTCATTATCAGCAATACCTTGTTAAAGAAGTGTTATAGCCTTGGTGTTCTTTTCGAGTGTCTTAAGATCTGCGCTATTGTATTCACTCTCCTTCTTCTCTATTCCATCAGTGTAGCTAGCCACCTTCTTTGGTCCATTTTTTATTATCATCAAACACTCATAGTCAGTACCAATGAGAAAACTTTGCATGTAATTCTTCCACCAGGGAAAGTTTGTTCCATTAAATTTGGGCCGCCTTGATCCAGAATTTCCATACATCATCTCTTGAGTATTCATCTTTTCTTCCTTCTGTAGGTGTTACCCTTTCAAGAAGTTAGGCTTTAATATCAATTGAACGTGCAAGTGACACTCAAGAAGGGGGGGGGTGAATTGAGTGTTGTAAGGTTGTTGTAAATTTTTCGATTGATTATAAGAACAATTAAGAACCAGTTCTCAAGCAGCGGAAACAATAATGCAATAAAATAAACAACACCAAGATTTAACGAGGTTCGACTTCTAATAATTCTACGTCCTCCACTAACTCTCTCTTTTATTAATCAACTCAGAATAACAAAAGAATTACACTCAATCAATTATGCACCTATGCACAATATGATTCCCCAACTTCCACCTATGGAAGTTCGAATCAACCTTCAACTATGAAGGTTCTAATGAAGATGATCCCAGATCAACTTCCCCAGCAAACTGAACTCACAGAATACTCAAATTACAACACATTGTCTCTCAATAACAATTAGCTAAAACGCTTACAAAAGAGAGAATATTAAGACCTTAATGTGGTAATGAGGTTTATGCTAGGTTAAGACTTAGAGAGAAATTTTGCCATTCGTGTTCTTCAATTTTTGTTCGTGCAAAAGTTTCATGGTTGTATGCTGGGAAATCTCCTTAAATAAGCCTTTGGCTAGAATGTTATGTAATATTGAAAGAGAATATTTTCTTTAGAATTATGGAGATAATTCTGGGAAAATATTCTCACTGATTTTATTTGAAATCAAATAAAATCAGTACAATATTATATAACATGCTGGCCATACTTAAGAATATCTACCTTGCATAACAATCCAAGCATCCGTATAATTTTTGAAAACAATATTGCGCAGAAAGAAACTTTTCTAAAATACGGATGTATGAAGTAAACTCGAGAGGACTGGTTCGACACTGTTCCCAGATTGTTCCAGTCATCCATGTTTACTTATAGTTATGTATGACAAGTAACTTAAGTTCCTTGTTATCCATAATTAGTTCATCTCTATAATCTCAGCCTTTATAGTGCATCTATAAACCTTCATACCACTTACATTGCATCTAAGACTTAAGAGTATGACTCTATGAGCTTGGTCTTCATGCAAACTTCAAGAATTGGCTTCTTGAGCTTCATCTTGTTATTCATTGGACTTGTTTCCTAGCACCTGCACATGCAAACAAAAACTTGCATACAATATAGTAGTTCAATGTAGTTTGTCATCGTTCAAAACATAAGCTAGGAACTCAACACCGCTGTTACTTTTTATTTGCAACACTTTGTGTTGTAGGTTTTCCTAGAAAAAAATTTCCTAATGACTAAATTAAAAAAGTAAGGGCAGTAATTAGGGAGAAAGGAGAGAGGCAATTAACACAAACACTACCACCTTAACCACCGCCGGTAACACCAAAACTACCTCAGCCACAGAAATCCCACCAATGACACAACCACAACCACCAATATCCCATCACCAACTCTCCGAAAATCACCGAAACCTCACCACTGACACAACTACCACATCGCCGAGTTATAAAAACTAGAATCAAAAACAAAAAACCCAAAATCACTACACCCTGATATCAAAAAACTAGGATCAAAAACTAAAAAACCCAAAATCACCAAGGCAGTGATGACGAAGTCGACGATGAACACGGCGTTGTAGTCGAAGAAGGTTCATTATTATCATTTCGATTGTTAGCTAGGGATTATCTGCGTCGCCGTAGTCATGTGATGGCAGTTGTGGTGGTCATTTTCGATGTGGGGTTTTCGAAGTAGGTACATGTTTCATCTTCGAAATGGTTGTTTGTTGTTGTAGTTGTTGCTTGAGCTCACATCAATGGCAATTGAGGCGATTCTCGAGCTGAATTTGTAAACGACAATTAGATGGTGTTGTTGAGTTGTGGTGGTCTCTATCTAACATGTTTGTAGTTAAAGTAGTTTCATGTAAATTTTTTTTTAAATTTAAACTATTGCATGAGAACTAATATTATTGCTATTGCATGAGAACTAATATATATTATTACCATATATAGCACAGATACTAGTAAATTGAAGTTATAAAACCATTACAATTGCATTGGATCACAATGATAATTATAGAAACGAAGCTATTTAAATAAAAAGGACGTGTAAATTTTCGTTATTTCTAATTCTATTGATAACAATGGTTTTTGCAAATAATTTTAGTAAAGATGGAACCTGTGTCCTTTGGTTGAAATTGCACGATCGCAATGTTAATTTTACAGATATAATAGGAAAAAATGATTTTTTTATTATTATTTTGATAATTTTAATGTTTTTGATATCTAGTGCAAAATTTTAAAAAAGGATAATTTGTAATTTATTTTATTAGTAATGATATTTTGGTTTATTTTAGTAAAATAATTTCATGCCAATTTTTTTTGCCAAATTTAATACTACCGCACGGGATCTAAATAGTAATAGTTCAAGTTTATTAGCGTTATATCGGATTTCCAGTCAAGTGTACTATTATTACACAGGATAAAAGTTAGATGTCATCGCACTAAAATTTAATAGTTCAAATATAAAAACTATTGCACGAGATCTAATAAGTTCAAGATTATCTTCATTATATATACAAAACCCCAATATTCAAGTATATTATTATTGCACGGGATCTCGATATTTGCGCTGGATTTTAAGAGTTAAAATAATATAAAACGATTGCATGAGATCTCGATCAACGGTGCAACTTTATTATCATATACCAGATGTCACTATTTCAAGAACATTAATATTGTATGGGATTTCAATATTTTAAAGGTGGATTTTGATTGTAATAGTTCTGAAATAATAATATTATTGCATGAGATAACAATAGTAAATAAAAACACTACTATTGCATGGGATCACAAAGGTAATTATAAATTTTTTTTTTAATAAAAAGTACATGAAATCTTATATTTATTATTTTTTTTATTTTATGACTTTAAATGAGATAAATTTGACATTTCTAATCATTTTAGCTAGTAGATATTGATATTTTTGTTAGTGCAATTGAAGTATTTTGCTATAATTAATAATTTATACGATTTACGTATTATATCTTTTTTTGCTAATATAATATTAGACTTCCAAGTTGTGCATTACATGACAATAAGCTAGATTAAACTATTTTTTGAACTATTGAGATCCTATACGTAAAGTATTATAGTACGAAATATTATTTTTTATATATATTTAAATTACTAAAATCCCATGCAATAATTTTCAAATTCGAAATATTGAAATCCCGCACATACAATGAAAATAAATTTGAACTATTGATAAACTATATAATGGTAATATGATTGAACTAATGAGATCCCCTGCAATGTAATAATCTCATTCAACAAGTGTAGGTTGAAGAAATGATTTTTCCATACTCCATATATAAGATGGCGATATTTCCTCAATTGGGATTACATACACCCGAAGCATGTTCCTCAACATGCTCCCGGTTCTAAACGCAACGTTCGGTACAACAACATCTTCCATACAGCAGTAGCTCCTATATATATACGACGATAATTGTTTTTTTTTTTTTTTTTTTTTGTACTTCATCCTTATCTCTGATTCACTCTCTTCTTTCTCTCAAAATCAAAACAATTCTCTCTCTAATTTGAAACCCTAGAATTTCTAGCATTCAATCATGACAGATTCAACAGAAAATCAAAAATATACAATTCAAAACAACACAAAGTCAGACGAAGATCTACAAGAAATAATCAATGAAGATTTTACAGAAAATTGTAAGCTCTAATTTTCGTCAAATTTTTCATAATTTCTAACGTCCAAAAAGTTTCAATTATTGTTCAGAAATTATTGCTCTTTAATTTTGCATATATACTGATGAAAATTCATAGATGTTCGGAAAAAATGACATAGTGTTCAGAAATTACATTTCTATATTAATATGTTCTCTTATAATCTTCTAATTATTTTTCTGAACTTTTTCACACATATTCTGAACATTCAGAAAAAATGAATTGTTGTTCAGTTATGGTCTTATAATTGTTGTAATCTTCTAATTATTTTTCTGAACTTTTTCATACAAATTCTGAACATTCGGTTATGTTCTGAACTTTTTAAATGAATTTCTGAACGTTTAGAGAAACTGACTTAATGTTCAGAAATTCCATTTGCATATAATATGTTTTTCAGCTATATTCTGAACTTTTGTATATGAATTTCTGAACTTTCAGGAAAAATGGCTTAGTGTTCAGCTTATTACTTTTTAATGTTTTCAATTTTTGCAGATGATTCAAACCAAATAATCGTAAATGAAGCTGATGAATTTGGATTGTTGAATATAAAAGTGAACAACGATGAAGAAGCATTTGATCTTCATCATCAGCATCTCAACTACAGACAACTTTCTACATTAACAAATTTAGACGAACAATATCGATCAATTAACAAGACTGAACTTTAAAATGAACACTAACAATAACAAAATGAACATCACTGTTAAAAAAAAAAGAACATCATTATCAATGGTAAAATGAACACTACATATAAGAAAATGAACATCAGTGTTAAAAAAATGAAAATCATTATAAAAAAAAAGTGAAAATGAACACTAACGATAATAAAATGAACATCACTTTTAACAGAATGAACATCACTTTTAAAAAATGAACATCATTATCAATGGTAAAATGAACACTAAGTATAAGAAAAATGAACATCAATATTAAAACATTCAGAAAAATGAACACTACGTATAAGAAAATGAACACTATGCTGATGATGATAGTGTTTTGTAAATATGCATTTAATTATTTCTTGTAGATCACTTTTTAAAAAATGCTAAAAAAACACAATTTTAATGAATTAATTTTCATTAATTTTTCCCAAGATTACATGAAAAGACATATATATATAGTAGACTAATAACGACAGGCCCATTATACTAAGACTCTAATATACTCTAATATATTACAAGAGTCCAACACTATTACCTCCCCTCAAGTTGGAGCATGAGGATTATAAAATGCCCAACTTGAGAAGTAAAAAATCAAATTGTGTCTTCCCTAAAGCTTTGGTAAATATATCAGCTAATTGCGTCTCAGTAGGAACATAAGATGGAGAAATCAAACCACCTTGAATTGCATCACGAATAAAATGACTATTAACTTTAATGTGTTTCGTCCTTTGATTAAATATAGGATTTTTGGCAAGATATAATGCTGATTGACTGTCATAATAGAGAGGCATGGCTTTAGGATGATGGACCCCAAGGCTAAGTAAAAGACCCTTGAGACATTTTAGCACACAAGTAATAGCACCCATAGAGCGATATTCTGCTTCTGCCGAAGAAGGAGACACAGTATGTTGTTTCTTCGTCTTCCATGAAATCGGTGAATCACTAAGAAAAACTAACCAACCAGTTATTGAGTTGCGTGTAAGTGGGAAACTAGCCCAATCCGAGTCACACCAACTGGATAGAGACAAATCACAATCTGAGCTTAGTAAAATACCTTGTCCACAACTCCCCTTAAAGTAGCGCATGACCCTAATAGCCGCCTCCCAATGCTCTTGACGAGGTTGTTGTAGAAATTGAGAGAGAACATGAACCACATAAGAGAGATCTGGACGTGTCACAGCTAGATACACCAATCTCCCAACCAACCCTCGATTCCTTTCGGGATCATCAAGTAATGGGCCATCAACGAGTCCTAATTTTTGATTTTTCTCAATAGGGGATCCTGCTGGTTTGGCGCCTAACAGGCCAGTTTCAGAGACAATATCCAAAGTGTATTTTCTTTGACAAAGGAAAATTCCTTTTGGACTTCGTGCCACTTCAGTGCCAAGAAAATATTTTAGAACCCCAAGATCTTTCATATGAAAGCACCTGCTAAGGTAATCCTTAAAATTTTGGATAGCAACGGAGTCATTTCCTGAAATAATCAAATCATCAACATAAACCAGAACATTAATATCAATTGTATTCTGGTTAAAAGTAAACAGTGAGTAATCGGGGTATAACTGAAGAAATCCATATTTCTGAAACGTAGAAACAAGTTTAGAAAACCAACATCGAGGCGCCTAACGTGACCCATAAAGAGGTTTTCTTAGTCAGCATACTAAGTCTAGTGTAGTACTTTGGAACCCAAGTGACATTTACATATAGACTTCTTGATCCAAATCTCCATGAAGGAAAGCATTGTGAACATCCATTTGATGTAATTCCCAGTTTTTGGCTGCAGCAACAGCAAGGAAAGCTCTAACAGTAACCATTTTAACAACAAGAGCAAATGTTTCATTATAGTCAATACCTTCAACTTGGTGATTGCCAAACACCACTAATCGTGCTTTTAAACGTTCAATGCTACCATCAGATTTGTACTTGATTTTATACACCCCATCTACTCCCTAGAGCTTTCTTTCCTGCAGGAAGTTGTTCCATAGTCCATGTCCCATTATCCTCAAGAGCCTGTATTTCCTTTTGCATGGCATCACGCCACCCTGCGTCTTTAATTGCTTCTCGAAAGGACTGTGGTTCATGTCCTTTAGTCACAGCTGCAAGAAAATTTTGGTGTTTCACAAAAAAAATGTGTGCAATCAGCAAAATGTGCTAAAGGATACGGAGTACCTGAGGAGTATTGTGTAGTAGGCTTGCTTGAGGAGGGACTCAGTTTTCGTACCGTGTGAGTGACAAAATCTTTTAACCAACTAGAAGATTTCTTTTCTCGCATGCCACACCCCATGTTTGTAGGAGGATCTAAAGCCTTCTAAGAGGAAGTATCCGAGGTCGGGGCAATACTATCTTGTCCATCTCCAGGTGCGTGTGGTTGTATGGATTCCTCATGTGTGACATCACTAGAGATTTGCATGTTGTCCTCATGCACATGTTCTTCATCATTTACTATAGATGGTGGAACATTGCTGCCTATAATAGGATTATATAATGCATGTGTGTTCATGTGGGGTTGAGCAAGCAATTCATTAGACCAAGTATCCAAAGGAGCATTTTGTGACATCAAAGCATTATCATTATGACTACCTTCAATGGCTTCTGAAAAGGGAAAATATTTTCATGAAATTGCACATCTCGTGAGACAAAAAATTCCTCCATTTACAAGTCATAAACCTTCCAACCTTTTTTCCCATAAGGATAACCCAAAAAAAAATACACTTTCGACTCCGACTAGAAAATTATCACCTTTAGCTTTTCTATTGTAAGCATAACACAAGGAACGAAAAACACGAATATGATCATATGAAGGACTTTTTCCAAACAATGCTTCAAAAGGGGTCTTATTACTAATCACTCGAGAAGGTGTTCGATTAATTAAGTAAGCAGCTGCTACAACACATTCACCCCAAAATTTAATAGGAAGATTACCTTGAAATAGTAAGGCTCGAGCCACATTTAAAATATATCGGTGCTTACGTTCAACTCTACCATTTTGTTGAGGAGATCCCACACATGTAGTTTGGAAAAGAATACCATTATTATTAAAATATTTTTTCAAACAGCTAAACTCAGTTCCATTGTCACTACGAACAATTTTAACTTTAACCTCATATTGTCGATCAATCATGGCAAAAAAATGACATAAATGATTTTTGTGTTTCCTTTTTATCATTTAACAAATATATACAAAGAGCACGTGAGAAATCGTCTACAAGAGTTAAAAATATATGATGCACCACATGAAGAAGGAGTAGCATAAGGACCCCACAAATCACAATGAATAAGCTCAAAAATACGAGACGATTTATTTTCACTAATAGGAAATGGTTCACGAGTTTGTTTAGCTCTTGGACACACATTACAAGGAAACTTGCTTATTTTACCATAAGAACTAACGAAGGGAAGTAATTTGACCACATTATTTGAAGGATGTCTCAATCTGCGATGCCAAAGTTCACAAGTGTTCTTCCCATCCACGGTCAAAGCTGTCACAGACGGAATTTGGCGAAAATAATACAGTCCTTCTTATCGTTTACCTGCTCCAATCAGCGTCCACGAGGGTCGGTCCTGAATAGCACAAATATTATTATTAAACTGTACCACACATTTTAAGTCATCAGTCAGTTGTGAAACAGAAATTAAATTGTAGTTTAATTGTGGAACATATAAGACATTTTTTAAAGACAATCTATCATTAAGAGTCACTTGTCCTTCTTTGGTGGCCACTTCTTTCTTTTCATCAGGGAATCCAACTGGACATGATGCTATATCATAAACATTTTCCAAGCATTGAAAGTTTCCAGTAACGTGATTAGAAGCTCTAGTATCAATAATCCATGTATTTAAGGTATCATACGTATCGATCATGCGACCTTAATTTGAGGGTTTATTACCAAACATGGATAAGAGAGTTTGCCATTGATTATTGGTGAGACCTGGAAGACCAACAGTATCATTGCTCGATGAAGAAGAGACACCCACTCCTCGACCAAGTTCCCCTGAGGCATTGGCACGAGCTGTTCCAGTTAGTGCTTTCCCACGACCTCCTTGTGTTGGCATGGTGGTACCGGAGGCACCTCGTCCACCGCGGTTATAGTTTCTCTCGTCCCACCACTCCGGGTAACCGATTAGTTTATAGCGACCTGTAACATCATGACCTTTTTTATTGCAATGGCTGCAAAATAAGAGACTTTTATCATATTCTTTACCACTATCCATACAACCATTATGTTTAGGGTCCGTACGAACTGCTAAGCCGACAACATCATCTCGAACTTCAGAGGAAGTAGCAATACCACGCAACCTTTCTTCTTGGGTGAGCATGTGATAGGCCCGATTTAGAGAGGGAAGAGGATCACAAGCCAATATTTGAGATCGAATACCCCATATTCATCGGGGTGTAAGCCAATAAGAAAATGGTGAAAGTTTTCAGCCACTCGGAGCTTCTCAATCTTGGAACCAAGGTTGCATTCACACTTGCCGCATGTACAACCCGGAAGAGGTTCAAAACTAGCTAAATCATCCCATAAACGTTTAAGGTGTCCGTAATAAGTAGTTATGGGCATCCCCTTAGTTTGACGGCAGTCCGAGATGGCAGAGCAAATTTGTTGTATGCAGGGACTATTAACTAAACAAAAAAGTTATTTTAAATCATCCCAAAGGAGTTTAGCATCTTCATAATAAGATAGAGTAGATTTGACATTAGGTTCAATGGTATGGGTAATCCATTGAACAATCATGGAATGTACTGTAAATCAACCTTCAAGTCGTCTTTTTCCTTGGGTTTAGTTATTGATGTGGATTTTTAGTAGTATTCGCAAATACAACCTCAAATTCACGTTTTGTTTATCAATTAAACTCTCCACTCCTGGATTGATTTAATTGAAGGCTAATTAATTAATACACTCTTGTATTTAATTAACTAGGATCTAAATTTGTTTATCACTCTTGACTCACAAATTTATGATGAAAATTCGNAAGAAAATTCGAACAAAAATACTTGTGCAAATTTCCGTAAAAATTCAAGCAATTGAACTTTTATTTTCAATGAGAAAAACTTAATTAATTACATCCTATTGTTGAGATTATTTATAGGTATAATCAACAACAAAATCCTAACTAGAAACAACAAAGGAAACACGCATAAACTAGGTAAATAAATCCTACTCGTGCAACTTGCTCAACAAACTAAAGATAAGATTGCCACATCATCATGCAACTTGCACTTTGATCTTATCTTTCCTAACAAACTCTAACTAACTAACTAACTAATCAAGAAATTATCCTAAAAACTTGACTAAATAATTAATAAACAAGATAATCATCAAAAATTAGACTAAAAATCACGAAAAAGCTTGGTGCCCAAGATCAAAGAAAATCGTCCCAATTTCCGCCACTTGATTTGCACATTTTTCCAAGATTCTTCAAGAACTTCAAGAAATGCTTCAAGATTCAATCTTTTAATCAAGAAACTTTCAAGAAATCATTCTTCATATCTTTTAGCATATTTATGATGATCAAGACTCCACAAGAACTAACAATAATAATGTCCAAAATGAGAAAACCCTATCAAGTGACTTGGGAAAAACTCATCGACCAAACCAACTTGTTCCCTGTAACCACCATGTGTTTCCATCCTGTGATTTCACTAGTTATAGTTATTATCACTTAACTTAACTAATGGCTCACTCCACCAGTGACAAAAATATTAATGATCATCATCCACATGTGTTGGCTAGGAAGCCATCACCAGTGTTAGTGCTTACCACATTGTTTACCATTGTCACCCAAACCTGTGATTTATCCTTATCAAACCCAATAGGATTTATTAATAGGTTGATTGGCTCATCCACTATTGGTGTATCATCACAAATATTCAAATTCACATCAGTTATGGAGCCATCAATAAAACCAAGTTTGCGGCGAGATCGAAGAGACAATCGGATTGAACGTGCCCACTCATCATAATTATATCTCCTTTGAGTTTGATGAAAGTAATGATGTTGTTGGGGCTATCATTAGAACCCAAATAATATGGGGATGTAGGGTCAAGTGCTGGTGGTTTTGATCCACCGTCGCCGCTGCTACCCCTTGTCATGGTGGTAGCGTGAGATATGTGATGTGTTTAGGATTTAGTTTGATAGGTTGTTAGGTCTAGCCTATACCATGATAAAGAAGAATTTTCATTAATTTTCTTAAAATTACATCAAAAGACATATATATATATAGACTAATAACATCAGGCCCATTATACTAATACTCTAATATATTACAAGTTTCCAACACTAATAAGCTGATTTTAAGGTAACTGGAACTCAAAAAAGTATAACCCGCATCCAATAAAGTACAACTTAAGTTGATGTCATAGTAACTAGAGTGCAAAAAAGCATAACTTTAAACCCGTTGTATAATAATTATTGTACACAGGGTCTATATAAAGCTTTGTCTTTTTTAAGAGGTATTTTGCTTGTAAAAAGCATAATTGCTTTACAGAGTAATATTTTATTATGCGTATAAGTCAAAGAATATTATAGATATGATACTTTTTGTTCAAATTGGAAATGTGATAATTTGAAATATTGGTTGATAATAAGTTATTAATACTTTAACACAAGTGAATGGGAGAGTGACAAATGTCAATCTCTTATCGATTCGTTTGTGCTTTAGTTTACTTAAGTACTAGGTTAGGACCCGTGCGATGCAAGATTTTAATAAAATTAGATTAGCTAATAATATATCTAAAATTCAATTTTGTACATGAAGTCTGGGTTTTGAATACAATTGTTTGTAATCTTTGATTTTATTATAACATTAAATAACCTTATAGACATATAATTTGAACGGAGTTGTTGAAAGTATAACGAATGTTCTCTAATTGAATTGTTTTGTTCCCGTATTTTAATGGTATTTGGAAGTATTGTGGTCTTTTGAAATCAATATTTATTAAAATCTCCTAAAATATAATACTACCAATAAAGTTAGAGAAAAATTTACTGGTGTGATCTTGTGCAACGATAGTTTTATTAATCAACCAATAACTTGTCCATCAAAACATAATAAGATATTTCAAAAGGACAACATCCTTTCAAACTGGCTCGACTCCAAACAGGACAATATAATTGAATTTTTGAGATCTGATATTATGGTACTAGATACGAATTTAAATCATAAAATATAAAAATTGCACTAATAATTGAGAAAGAAATAAAAATACAATAATCTCCTGCAATTGCAATATATATGAATTATTTAAATCTAATATTATGGTACTCTGTAGTAAATGTGAACTAAATCATAAAATATAAAAAGTGCATCAATTTATTTGAAAAAAAAAACTGTAATATTTATATGGTTTTATTCTTTCCATTTATATATATTGTAAAATTAATATTTTGATCTCGTACATGGGTCGTATTGTCATCAATAATATTTTTTTGTTGAGTTTTTGTATTTCATCAAATCATTATAGTCCTTTATTTTTTATTTTCAAATCTCTTGCAACTTTAAAAGTGATGCTATTGATACACTATAAGCTTGTAATTGCAAGTAAGTTAATAATTTTGATTCAAATCAATTAATCGTGTAACCCGCATCGTAGAATATCCATAAACTATATATGAATAGTGTAAAGAAAAAAAACAGAACGAATTGAAGAGTGTATTTAGTTACCTAATTAAAGTAATGTATATTCATAAACTATCAGTGAATTATCTTTTACTATCGTTGAGCATATACTCTTTGTATCTTACACACATTTTTTTTCGAAATATATATTTACATAGTAAAATATTGCGTTAAAAAATTTACTAAAATGCCGATTTTCTTAATGTAATTAGGATGAAGGAAGAATTTAGATTTTCAAAAATTGATATATATATATATATTAAATAATTTAATTAGTAGGAAAAATAGTATTTTTTATATGTGGACTGTACTCTATATATACAATGTAATTGAAATAATCCCGTAAGTAAAATCCATAAAAAAGAAAAAAAAAACTAATTTTTGATGGAATTTTAATGGTAGTGTCAAATTTCTGATCCTAATATAGAAGTATAAATATTATAAATCTTTTATAGTCTAATATAATTACCTAGTGCTAAATCTTAGTTATTTAGAATATATATATATATATATAGCGAACTTTTATTATAACAAGTTAAATCTTTCGTTATTAAGTTCTACAAAGAAGGGCCTCCCTTCTTTTATCTCCTCTTTCTCTTTCCTCCAAATAAAAAAGCCCAAGGTTTTTAAGATCTAGGGGCTTCCAAGGCCACCAGCCATTTTTGGCCGATGGTAGCCCCTCTTTTCCCTTTTGCTTTGATTTTTAATTTATGTCTTCAATAAGTCTCCATTCTCTTTCTATTAGGGAGTTTTGTTACCCATGTATTGGGTTATTCTTACCCATATATTGGGTTATAGTTCTCTCCTTGTGAGAGTTTGGGGTAGTGTTTTTTCTCCTAGAAAATTCGATTCGTTGATAAAGAATTATACGGGATTGCGAGAGATGAAAATTTTACATTTACAATTAATTAGATTAAATTTAGTTGGTTCCAAAACTACAACAGATCGAAAGACCCTCAAGGTGAAGGCTGCATAGATCGGCGATATGAAAGAGGATATTCATCAATGTCAAATTACGTCCACAACGATCGTAGTTTTGCAAAATTGACTTATTATTTGATTTGGTTTAATTTGTATTTGTGATGTGAATATTGATAAGAATCGCCACTCATAACAAGGATAGAAACTAATATCGATATCTCTAAAGCAAAGCACAAAGAAAACGATCCTAGATCGAATAATTTCTTGAATTAATTAAAGCCAAGCACCTTATATTCTCAAAATTATCCTCACAATAGACTAGAGCCTAAGCACCAATTCTTATGTTTCAAAATTCCACACACGTGAAATTTCTCATAAGAATTTTGTTTTTGTGAAAAAAAAAAAAAAACAAACAAAAACTAAAACACAATGTTTTATTCAATGAATAATCTGATTTGTTACAAATGTTAATTGAGGCTATACATAGGATAACCATAAACTAAAATCCTAGCAAACTTCTAACAACCTTAGAAAACTCTAAACAAACTCAAAATAATATCCTAACAACAATTCACACGCCTAATGACATGCTTATCTAAAATCGGATAAGTATGCACAACCTTATCTAATCTTGAACAAATCTAAACTAACAAATCCTAACAAATTCAAGATTTTATTCTAAGAAACTAGCAAACAAGATAAACATCAAACTATAACAAGAAACACGGAAAAATAAAGAATTCCAAAGATCTTCAAGAAACAGGCACAAACTCGCCATACACCATGTTTTTCTTTTGTGCCATTTTCAAGAAATCCTTCCAATCTTCAAGAAACCTTCAAGAAGTCATTTCCCATGTCTTTTTTTTAGAAAGAAAATAATTTATTAATAAGTAAGCTATACAACATCTACAAAGACAATTAACCCTAACAAGAACATTACAAAATGAATCAAATAGTTAATTTCCTCCTTAAGACTACAAACGTCGCATAGAATTTCCGCAATGGAGCGCCTCCTGCTTATATCGCCACTGGCTTTCATATCAAACAAGAGACTATCTATAGAACAACTTTTGCCTTTGCGCATGTAGCCATGGAAAAACCGCCCCTCTAATCCATCTTCATGTACCTATCAAATTAGCAATCCTTGCACACTCGAATCAATTCTTACCAATGAATAAACCCTAAAATTCATAGATAGAAACCTAGAATATGAAAAGGAAAAACACAAATGAAATCTCACAAAGGAGAATCGTAAATCTCACTAAAGGAGATTTTATTAGAGAAAAATAAACTGAAATCTACGAATAAGAAATCAAGAGAACTAAAGAAATAAATTGGAGCTTTTCATCGATTTAATCGATGAAAGCCCCTTGAAAATTCAAGGAAAGAGGCTAGGGTTTTATGGGAGACAAATAGGGAGGAAAGAGGCTAGAAAAATATGAAGTTGTTAATTTGAGCGTGGATATTATTTCCCATGTCTTTTAGGTGTAAAATCATGAACAAGAACCAAAAACAATAAAGCCTAAAATGAGAAAAAACCCTAGCAAGTGCAGTGGAAAAAAAACTCATAGGCAAAACCATCTTATTCCCCTAAATCCACTAACCTTTCCATGCATCGAAATGATCAAGTAACGTGTCACCATACGCACAAATGATGATGACTTAGAAGATCCCAAAAACCTTGAATCTCCATAAGCTATAATCTCTCCCATACATGAATCATTAATTGAAGCCATAATCAAACCTTCGGAGTTGCCACCTTGTTTCGTATCAATTTGCTTTTGATCTCTTTTGTAAATGTTGTATGGGTTTGATAAATGAATTGATGTATTTACTCAAAAAAAAAAAAAGTTGTACAAAAGAGGGAATTTTTTTCAGAAGTGGCAAGTTTTGGAGTGATGGAACTCTGTTTTGGTATAGAGTATGGTGATGATGATTGTTTTTTTCTTCATATAATATTGAGCAACAAATGACCAAAATGCCCCAAAAAAGTAGCCATGCCAATTTAAAATTTTCTTTGATCTATCAATCAAAATTCTTAACCGATAGCTTTGTTGTTACACATAATTATCAGCCTGGATCCATGCTCTGCATTGGAGCCTCAAATATTTCCTACGGAGTACTAAATCTTCAATACACATATACAATATACGTAGTAATTGAATATAATTAAAATATAATTAAATATATATACAATAATTATTTGATACCATAAACGAAAGACAAAGAAGAAGAATGTGATGTTTAGGATCGTAATTATCAACTACCATAATTACACATATACAATATACGTAGTAATTAAATATAATTGAAATATAATTAAATATATTTTAATGTATTCTAACACTTCTTTTTATTATTTGTGTGTTGCTAAAAACCCGTGATGATGACTAGATTATAATCTATCCTATGATCTCTTGAAATTGGAAAAGAAATTCTAACGAATTGATCAATTACTTCACTCTAAACAAAACTTCAATACTTGAGTAAAGCACTAAGTTAAGATATCAATGTCCATCAAATTTTTATGCACATAATTGGCTTGCTTGCGGGCAAAACGAATCCAAAAATATTTTGATTGGATTAGACTACGTGGTCAACTTAAGAGATGTGTGTAGTTGGCAAATATTAATTAAATTGATTGATACTTCTCAACCTCCATCATTATTAGCTCAAAAACAGTTTAAAAACAAATTAATCAAAACAACACACTTAATTTCTCAGGCTTTAGAATCTTAGTTTCAATATGTACCCAGCTCACAACTCTTCACAATGAAGTGGTAATTATATATTTTTTTGTAATGGTTTGCTTAAACCGCTTAAAATAATATGCGTAGTACTATTAATTTCGTATGATTGAAAGGTAATTACTTCATTATCTAGACAGCTAAACAAATTAATCTAACTGGCTGCTCTCAAATGTTAATGGGACATTAGTAGCTAAAGACAATATATATATATATATATGAATATATCTCTTATTTTAAATTTTCTTAAACGAGGGACGTGCTGCGTGCATATATAGTGACTGATTTAGAAAAATAAAATTTGCAACTCTTCATTGACTCTTCATATAATTATCACATTCAAGGTTGTTTACTTCAGCTTAAAATCAGTTTAGTTTAGTCCAGTTCAACTCCGTTCAGTTTAGTTCAACTCTTCTCTTATTTTGCTATTCATTAATCCTTCATTAAAAAACTTTCAGTTCAGTTCAGCTCCAATCAGTTCAGTTCAGCTATTTTCAGCTAAAGTAAACAGGCCCTTAGTTAATTGTGGTAATTTTAGAGCTAGTTTTGTTACTTCCATTATAATATACTCCTTCCGTTCCCAATTGTTTGATACGCTTTGACTTGCACATATGTCAATACACTCGTTTAACCTTAAATATCTTTTGTTATATATATGTAAAAATTATAGTAATTGAATATTAATAATGTATTCATTAAGACGAATCAAACAAGACCCTATATGACTATCATATGTTTTATATGTTGAAAGTAATTTATTAGATTCTCTCAACTTATGAATAGTGTAAGATTTTAAACGAATCAAACATTTAGGAACGGAGGGAGTAGGTAATAATTTTACGTTATACTCCTACTCTCTTTATTTAATTGAGTAATTGTTAGATAGAGATTCGTGTGGGCGTCTTGTCACCACTTTGGTGGCTGATAGGTCGGGAATGGAAATAACATCATATCCGCCTCCAGTAAATAGCAATTGGTATTACATGGACCTGAGTCCATATAGCAAATTGTGCACCCTCATATTGAGACCTAATGTTCAATTATAGGTATATGATGTTCATATCAGTAAACAAAGTGTTCATTTGAATAATTGAATATTAAACAACTTATTATTATTGTTTATCAAGTTTTAAATTAATAATTCACTTACTTATTTAGAATTTGATTTAAGAAGATGCTACATGTATGTAATAAATATCACAAGTTGTTTAACAACACAAATTAACATTTGATATTCATTTTACTTTGTCTTTTGTCATATTCATTCACTTTATATTCTAAACATTCATTTTTCAAAAGCAGATGTTCATTATCACATCCTAAATAATTTGTTTATTTCTTTTTCTTTTGTCAAGTTTATCAAATAAGCTTGAGTTTTTATATTTGACTATAAAAATTCATTTTTTAGCAACCGGATGTTCATTTTAGTACCCTAAATATGCATTTTTTTAATTGCTTATCTTATCAATTTCTTAAGTTTTTGAATATTTATCTAAAAACTCTAAATATTAATTAATTTTGTAAAAACTTAAAATTCAATATTAATCTTAAATTCATCTTCTCTTAATAAAGTCTGTTCATTTGTTGAATTTACATACTCATCTTTTAAAAGTATGATACCCCTTAATTTTGAAAGTATAACGTGATTTTAAACCTAAATGTTCATTTGTTAAAAATTTAATGCTCATTCAGTTCTAATGTTCATTACTTAAAAGTATAATGTTCATTCGTACTTAATGTTCATTTCTTAAGAGTATAACGTTCACTCATATATAATGTTCATATCTTGAAAGTATAATGTTCATTTTTAAAAAATATAATATAATGTTCATTTTAAAACCCCAAATATTCAATTAGTTAGAAGAGAGTGCATATAATTCTATATGCACCCGGATCCATCTAATAATATGCGCACTACATGTGCCCAGCCTTTCCCTACCTCTCCTAACCGCCTTAAGGCCCAAACCTATCTGCCAGACCTACACACCCCACACCTTGATTCAAGGAATTAAATTTTTTGAAATTAACATTATTTTTATTTATATTTATTACTATGAATCACATAATTACATGTATGATAAGTGAATAATGGATTGCATATATTTCCTTTGCGCCCAATTACCTGCAACATACCACTTTGGTACATATTTTTAAAAACATATATTTGAGGATGTAATCGAGCAATAAAATCACATTATGTTTAGAACCGGAATTTGGACTGGTTCGATCCGATAATTCTTGCCCGGTCCTCATTCGGTGAAAAAAAATGTGATTCTGGATTTCCAGTCTAAGACTAGAAAATTCAGGTAAGGACTAGATGGATCGGATTTCTTAATGAAACTATTTTTTTTTCTAAATTGGTGTGTAGAATTTTGATATATATAAATGTTTCTTATATTTAGAATATTAAATTTATATATGTTTTTTATATATTATATTTTAAATTGTACTTAATATATGTATAATATGGAAATTATATTTTTTTAGTAAGAAAAAAAAATATTTTTTTTAGTATTAAAATTGACAAATTTCAAAAATCGGGTCCAAAAAAACATCCGGACAAGAAAAATCAGGCCCGGTCTGATCTGGATCTAAAATTTTGAGGTGCAATCCTCGATCCAAGGAAACCAGGATTTCGGTTTTTCGGTCCATTAGGCCCTGGCCAGGTCCTAGATTGGTGCACACCCCAATAATTTGAATATGGTGCATTAGTGAGAGATCAGAGTATAAACTTTAGTAAAGAAGTCGCCATTATGCTGTGTTCGAGAGTTCACAGAACCCATAAGTCTATCCAAAGGCAAATTTAGTTAGGTTATGCACTAGATCATGGATTCAGGAACAAGTGTAAGGGCGAAGTAGTGCACAATGCTCCCCGCATCTAGGGGCCTTTGCTTGATATCATTTGCAGCTCCACCTTTATAAGATTGAACAACATGGATAGTCCCGTATTAAGACCCTAAAAAACACATAAAAATTACTTGGCGAGTTTAGAGTTAATGCATACATCACTAATAGTTTGGTGATCAGTTTTGATTAATAAAGTTAAAGTTATATAAATCCAATAGTCCAGAATTATCTTACTTTAATGTTACATTATGGAATTCTGTGAGCATGCATGAATATCCTTCTTATTAAAACACAAAGAGAAAAACTGTTATCCGCCACGTGGCGCCATGCTACAATCGCTAACTAGACACCACATGTGACCTTTGATGCCTCAATTGAAAAATGTAGTTGTATGAAGGTCCGAACTTGAAACCTCTTACATACAAGTAAGGCTTCTTTCATCAATCTACTAAAAAGGTTTTGGTAGATGTTGGATAGGATGTAGTAGACTTTGTAACAAAGAAGGCGAAAGCCGAAAGGGCAATAGATTTAGGAAACCTTCTTGCTCTTTACTTTTACAAGCAAAAATCTTATAAAGTTATTCCTTCATCAATGGCACATTCAATATTCTATCAATAAAAATCGCTTTAATTACAACTAAGGCAGTAATTAAGTTGCAAACAATGCTTTTGATTGAAATTTGACATTAAATTATTTACCAATCTAGCTAACCTTATAGTGTCACATATGCATTTATATAGGATAGTAATGGAGAAAGAAACAATAGTTTCATGTATGTTATATACCAACAGGGTTCATCTTCTCAAATAGTTGCCCTACTATCATCAATCCACCAACAACCAAGCATTAAAAAAAATTAAGGAATAATGGTATAGATATGGGCATACGGCCAACATCAATGGTCCATAATTACCTGTAAAAGCTATGCGATTTTCATGTGGCAAAGGTCTTGATCTGTTAAACGATAATTAGTAATGACAAAATTAAGCTTTCAATTGAGGTCCCTTGTTTACTCTATCCGCCTAGGATGCATCAATTTTTTAGATTTTACTACGGTAACAAAAGATTTATGTTTTATCTTATGACTACGTAGGTATTTATAATTTTCTCTGATCTTGTTGATTTTGTTTTCGCAATAAAGACAAAATTCTCCTAACAAGCTAATATAAACTCACAAAGATGATTTTAAGGTAATAAATTTCTTTTTGAGAAAATTAGTGATTTATTTGGTGGTGGCTAAAAAAACCTACATAAACTCAAACAGAAGTGTGGCTTTTTGGCTGCAATTCCATGAAATAATTTTTAATTGGTCAATATATAGATCGATTTTACGCTTAATTGTGTGTTATTATACTTTTCACTATTGCTAAATTTTATGGCATCCTATCCTAGCTTTCAATAAATGTCATAACAAGCTTTATAAATTTTCATTGTCTTCAACATTTTGTAGGACCATATGCAACAAGCTAAGTACAAAAATGTATGAAGTTAATTAAAGAAATTATTAGAGAATCAAATATCATCATTTAACTCTAAATAAATGTACTACGTATGTGATATACATAATTTATATAGTGTTTCCCCCTCATTTTCGGTTGATTTATGTGCTAAATAACTAAGTTTGTGGCTTTATTTTAATTAAATATCATTCCTCGGTGCTAATTTATGATTTGGATGAGTTTTAGCAGTTTTAGTTGATTTCTAGAGCTTTTAATGTTAATTATATGCTTCCTCGATTATTACGCGTGGTTTTCGGTTTGTTTTATGTGTTATAGGAGCGTAATAGGGAGTTATGAAGTCAACACGAGCTTAAAGGAGTCACAATGGACTTATCTCGGGAGGCATGCCAAGGTACGAGAAGCTACAAATGAGATTTGAAGAAATCGGGCGAAGAATTCAAAAGATCGTCAAGAAGTCAGCTAAGATGGTTTCAATGTTTCATGCCGGCGTAACCCTCAAACCTTATTTATTGAGACAGATCTTTCAAAAATCGCAAAATAAACGACCTGTGAGCGCAGGGAATTAATGCCTTTTAACGCTGTGGGCGCAGGCCTCCCGATTTGCGGTCCGTTGGTTTTTCTGTGTGGTTTTGTTCTGGGCTTTGTTAATTAGGCCCGATGATTAGTATATAAGGCTAGGATGTTTGTGGACGGCCTTCACCTAGTTTTTGAGCAATTTTTAGAATTAAGAATCCTAATTACTTTCTCTCTCTAGAATTATTAGATTAGCTTGTTAATCAAGTTTAATTCAAGTTTTTCTTTGGTAATTTCTTTCCCTTTCCTTTTCTAATTTCTTTTTAGTTTTATAATTTAGTTTATTTTTCTTGTTAGATTAGTTTTAATTTTGTTTTGATATCTTAGTTAATTAGTTTAATTTAGAGTAATTAGTTTTTTAGTTTTAATTTTTGCTAATTAGTTTATGTTAATGATCATGTTTAATAATTTAATTTTTGTTCTTGTTTTATAATCATGTGAGAGTAGTCTATTTTTCTTGTGCTAGGGAATCTATGAACATGTTATGAATTAATTTTACGTTTGTTAATTAGTTCTTAATTAATACTTGAACTCCTATTATTGACTACTATTGATTGCTATTAAATTGTGGCCAGATTTAGTTAGGTAATTGTCAAAATTGAGGCCGAGAGGTAAGATTACCACAATAAGACCACTGAATAATAGGCGAAAATGAATTTATGCGAGCGAGAGCCAGTAAAGGAGTTTTAAGAGATAGAGATTAATGTGCCCTAGTTCAATGAAAGTTAATGAATTGATTGATGAATGTTTTATGAGTTTGTTGATTGTTCGTAGTGAATCGTCCACCCTAGGTTTTTATAATTAGAGTTTAATTCATAATTTCCGTTGTTATTCTAGTTTTTTAGTAGTTTAGTTATAATTCAACAAAGGCCCCTTATACAGTTTATGCTTTTTAGAACTAATAGAATTTAATAGCTTCCCTTTAGATTCGATCCCTACTTCCCTAGCTATATTAGTTAGGGTTGTTCGGTTATTTTTTAGAGGTGTGCGACAACCTGCATCAGTATGATTGTATGTAGCGTTGTATTGTTAGTAGACACTTCTTATTTGTGTAAGTATATGCATGTAGCTTATATATCTTATTGTAATGTAACCTTTTCTTTTATTTAACAAAAAAAAATTACTATTTAAGATTATCAAACTATCATAATATAGGGAGTTTTTTCAAATTACCTCAAGTCCTATTTTAGTTTACTTTGATAAAACTTATTGGATTTGGGATTTTAGAAAACATGAGATGTTTTTCTCTAACTTTTCTAAATTATTATACGTAAAATTTTGATTTCTTGGGTGGATAGATGTGGATACAATTCACGTTATACTTTGGATTACGAGACTAATACGCAATAACCCAGAGCAATACTCAGGGCAAAAACTAATTGGTGATTAAATCAATAAAACATAAATATGGAGCATGCAATAAAAAACAATAAAAACATGGAAACAAGGACATCAAATTAAACAAGCTCATTATTTCACAAAATGAGGAAATTCTAGCCAAAATTAGTTGAATTAATGGCAATTGTATAAAGCGTATGTACCAAACAAAACTTGAAATTCATGTGGCAACCAAACGACATATAGCAAATTTCTGAGAATTATATAAAGTTATTAAATCGGCTTTTTCATCAGGTATCCCTAATTTTTTGTGAAATGCACGAGGTACCCTCAATGATTCAAGAATGCATCATGTACTCTTGCACTTTAAAATGTGCACGGAATACCCTTACAAGCTAACGGCGTTAAACTAGCTGTGAAGTACTTTGTTACAATCCACCCATAGTCTCTCAATTTTCACCTTCTTTTATTAAGTCATCACATTCGTAAATCATAATTGAATATGTAGAACAATCATCACATTTGGAATAAAAAACATCTTGGATTAGAGGTAGAGTTTGAGCTCTTAACTGTCATTGTCCTACTACATATGCTAGTGCAATTGGAGTTTTGATGTAACAAGATTCAAAGTTTGACGATGAATGATTTGAAGGCATTTAGACATAATAAAATAAAGTGAAAAAATGAATGATAATGGAAGGTTTCTAACAAAACGAGCGTATGTTGAGGGGATTTTATATAGAAGAAAGGAAGGAGCAATTATAACGGCTAGTATTGTAACCTACATTTAAAATCTAGCCATTAAAGTTTATTATTTACATTTAATAAAAGTATAAGTTTCCAAATTAACAACTAGTTTAACACCGTCAGCTTGTAAGGGAATTCCTTGCACGTTTTTCAAAGAACAAGGTTACTACATGGTGCATTCCTAAAATATTGAGGGTGCCTCGTGCATTTCACAAAAGTTCAGGGGTACCCCGTGAAAAAGTTGTTATTAAATCCATGTGTAGTTTTAAATGTAAGCAATAATTTAATTCCCACTGCAACCAGTGACAATCGACGACAAGAACAACAACAACAAAGTAATAGTCCTAAATTAATTCGGGGTCGGCCAGACATGAATCAGTGTGAGGAGTCGCAAAAGTCATCTGCAAAAATCCTCTTCCTTTGATCTTCCCTGTTCAACCAATGAAAGAAATATATAAAATTTATATGTTAAAATAAAAAATGTAAAGAAGCCTTTTCTGTTTTTAGGGTATCAACTAACACTCGTTACCCCAATCCTCTACATGTCTCATGACTTTGACAAATCATGAACTTACACTTCATTTTTTTTTCTTTTGCATTGATTTTTTTTAGGAATTCCTAACAACTCACAGTGAGACACTAGTATAAACATCTCATAGTGGTAGACACTAGAAAAACCTCTATGTTTTTTTTTTCTTCAAGGAGTGTTGGAGTGATAGAACTAATTTCATAATATGAATAATATATCATATATGATGATTATCAATGTAAATTAAATCAAAGGTCAACATTTAAGCCATTTCTACAACTAATAGTCTAATTCCATGATGATTAAAGTTGTTCCGGCCAGCTTTCAAACGTGAAACATGATTGAAGAGCACCAAGCAAGATTAATTAACAGTGTTAGGCTCTAATATACAGCTAAGTGGTATGCTTAAATTCAAATTAAAGAATTGTTATGCATTTATATTGCTTAATTATTAATGGAATCGATCAAACTACACTAAAGTCAATAGTTCGTGTTTGTTCGAAAAAATAAAGCAGTTCCTACAAAATAGGTTGGTGGCATTGAAATATACACGAAAAAACCTAGTTTAAGGACTAAGGAGAATAAAAAAGAAATGGAAATAATAATCGTGAAAAATCTTTGCTATTTCACTTGAGAAATCAACTACCAAAGTCAAAGATGGTTAAATTAATCCTAACTCATGATTTTGAATAGGATAACTATCTTCAAGATTTGACTACCAAAATCAAGGGCTATGATTAATTTGACTGCCTTTGACAGACGCCCCTAAAATCGGGGATCCTTGTGATCAAGATATAGATGCAGGAAATGCCTTTGAATTATGCATACAAGTTTTTGTACACTACTAAAGTAAATTTTATAATATATACAGGAGCTGCTAAATACCACCTAAAACCTACAAATACCGCCTGATATTTATACGAAATACAATATGATTTGACATTACTTTCCCTACTCTATAACATCTCCCAATTCCACTAGTGCCATCAAAGCCACCACTACTACTACTCTACTAGCATTCACCACGCCATCAGCCCATCACTTCCACAAGTCCACATCAGCCACCAAACCACCAACCATTGCCAACATAATCAACACACATACGCCACCATACCATCACGACACATTTTAAAAAAAATTCGATCTAGACAGAGCGTGTTGTTTTTCTGCCACGATCAAGGTGTTAGTGAGTTGAATATCCGCCAAGATCTTGGTGGTGGCGGAAAATCAATCACGAAAACCTTTGTCTTGGTGAAATTCCTACTCGCAAATTAAATACCATGGTGGTGGTGGAAAAACAACACTTCAATGTTAATTGCAAAAAAAAAAAAAAAGAGTCATCGGCATTCACCGATGACTTCTAGCTTCTTCGACGACGATGACGAGCTCGAGGGTTTCAAACTAAATCAATGAGCATAAATCGTGGAATGGAAGTAGAAATCTAGGGTTTTGGACAAAATTGGTCGAGGAAGAGGAACGATGGGGCGTGATGGTTTCATTCACTAGTGGTGGAGTGGCTAGGTGCGTGGCGGTGGGGTGGCGACACCGTGGGTCATTTTACGAGCACGAGGATGGTGGGTCGTAAAATAACCAAGCTTGGCTTCTTAAGAAGTAATCGAGTTGAAGCTTGAAAGAGCAAACTGCATTCTAGCTAAATATATATATATTTCCTTTAAACCTTTTTACTTGTTACATTCACTGTTTACATAGCTTTTGAGACATACTTTAAACGTTAATATATCTAATTATCTACGTGTAAAAAATAATAAATTTGTAAAGTATGCATCGAGATAAAACAATCAATATCTCATCTATATGGTTGTAGTTTTATATACACTATTTGACACAACGTGCCTACACGATGTGTTACAAATGTATAATGTTGGTTTATAGGGAGATCATGAATTTCATAATAAAAAAATTATACTACCTCCATTAACAAATAGATGCAACATCTTCTATTTTGGGATGTTATCAAATAATTACAAAACTTACTTTTTTCTTTTTTTGGTAAACTTTTTGGGGTGAATTTACCAAAATACCCCTGCTTTATTTTTTAACAAAAACCTTAATCATACTGATTAGTTGATAATTGTGGCTAACATTGTTGGATTAACATCTAATTACTCCCTCCAAATATTTATCCCATCTCCCAACCACCTCCATTAATACATTGAATGCATTGATTCTGGAGAGCTGACTGAAAGATGAAGCGTTTCATCTTCATTCAATTCATCTATCACTCCAGCTTTAACTCTCGACTATTTTTGTGCGTTCTCTCTTTCATCTTCTCAATCATTTCTCTCTCTTCTCACTTTTGTTTTACAAACCCTAAAACGCTCTCCCTTCTTCAACCCTCGCCACCTACAAAACAAAAACGATGTCAGATCTGAGTCCATTACATAAAGCATTGTTTGAAACACAAAATGAGAAGGAAATCCAGTATTTGTTCTTGATGAACGAGGGTATTGAGAAGGGATCTAGGTTCCCTAAGTCAGCCTACTACTCCGGCGAAGCCGCGAAACACCTTAATCATAATCTTCTTAAAGCTTTGGGTGAAGCTATTGGTGCTCATGATGTAGATTTGAAAGGAAAACATCGTTCTTCTGCAGATCTCAAGGGTAAAGGGGTTTGCAGGGTTTTAAACTCTACTGGAAACCTCCTTCGTGTAAGGAGGTCTTCAAAGAGGAAGGGAAGGCGTGGTGCTAAGCTTTGTCCCCTTGAGGATGAGTCCCCCCTAAGTGGTGAACCCTGTATTGAAATGGCTCTCACTGTAGAGCCCTATGATGAGCCACCACTAGCTTCTGAAGACCCCAACCATCCCTTTGATGAGTCCCCTGTTCTGGCTCTCCCAGCCACTCATGATTCCTCCTCTGACGATGATGCCAACGGCAGAGGAAAGACGGTTGTTAGTGGTGGTTCCCCTGAGATCTGATGGGTGGTCGGTAAAATTCCTTATACTATTTATTATTTTTGTGATTGTTTGTTTGTTCTGGGTTTCAGTTAAATTTGATTAAGTTGCTGTTCTTGTTGTTAACTTGTTAGATCTGTATATTATAGTGTCGTTTCACATGTTTTTGTTGTTGTTGTTAACCTTTTACTTCTATATATTATACTGTTATGTAACTTGTTCATTAAACTGTTATTTTAGTTGTTGATTATGGTGTTGTTGTTGTTGATTATACTGTTGTTGATTATTCTGTTGTTTATTATACTCTTATTTAAGTTGTTCATTATACTGTTATTTTAGTTGTCGATTATACTGTTGTTGTTGTTGATTATACTGTTGTTGATTGTAGTGTTGTTGTTGTTGATTGTACTGTTGTTGTTGTTGTTAATTATACTGTTGTTGTTGTCACACTTGTTTTTGTTGTTGTTGATTAAATTGTTTCTTTTGTTGTTGATTAACTGGTTTCTTTTGTTGTTGATTAACTTGTTTCTGTTGTTGTTGATTATACAGTTTTTGATTAGCTTCGTCTAAGTTGAATCAGTTGTTGTTGTTTCACTTCTTTTTGTTATTGTTGATTAACTTGTTTTTGTTCTTCTTCATTAACTTGTTTCTATTGTTGTTCATTAACTTGTTTCTATTTGTTGTTGTCACACTTGTTTTTTTTCTTCTTCAATAACTTGTTTCTGTTGTACTTGTATGCATGTTGTTTCATGTCTGAGTTGATTTGGTTATGTTGATTTGTGATCACTTCATTTGAATATTACTGACATTGTTCTTCTGTTTCAAACAATGCTTCAATTGTTGTTTGAATTGGTCCCTTGGTTGTTGATTGATGAATGATGATCACCCCTCATATGTGCAATACAATTCAGTCCCAACTAAAAGCTTCATGCACAACAGTTACATGAGTCCCATATGATGGTACATTATGAGTCCCCATTTTCGTCACTTATATGCATATTTGTCTAAATTCCAAATTATGAAGGGACTCATTTAAAACCCAATCATGAGTTGTGATGCTCCTGTTCTGTTTTCAACAGTTCAGTTGAGGTTGATCACTCTCATGATTGGTGTTAATGATGATATATAACGTCTCTGATGGATTGACAAATACACACTCAAATAATATTGTTCTGCAAAATACCATGTCATCATGTTTTTTATTTTCATTTCAGTGTCATACACACATTGCTTGTTATCATGACTGCCTATTCAAAAGTCAATTACACACATACATATTTACAAACCTACACAAAATCAGTCATTCAAAATACATATAACCTGATTGCTTCATTACTCCATTGAAGTTGTTGAGGTTACATGTGACAGTCATGATGTGTCTTGATGAGTCCCTTTGTTCTTCAGTTAGCATCAACATGTAGATTGTTATAAACTTCTTCCTGTATTTCCATCGTTGATTGCCTGAATCTGTAATTCAAGTACTGCACAACTTCTTCCACAATTTTTTGATCAAATTCTAAGTTGTCTGGGAGAAGTCCCAACTCATCCAATCCCCTCTTACCCATATGATCTATCTTGTAGTTGTTCCCTCCTTCTACTGGCAAAATGTCAAGCGTACATGATTGCAATGTAAGCCAAGTGTACTTGTTTACGATAGAATCAAGTATCTCATATGCATGATTGACATGACCAATGAGTTCCTCAATTTTTGTTGGAAAGTGTTGGTACTGAATTGATTGGATGGAGTTGAATAACCCTAGGTCTAGGACATTGAGGTCTGGTGATTGAGCTGGCTGGAAAACCATATTAATATTCAATCCATCTGTCTTTGTTGCTTGCATCCATTCATTGTCAAATGGAATTTGATGAGGCCTAGCCTTATCCCATTGAATGTAAACTTCTTTTCCTAGAATTTCATGTGGCCAATTTTGTTTTACACATGGGATAATGTTGTTGAGAAATATCTCTCTCACTACATCTCTTGTCACATTTTGGTGAGCCTTAACTTCCCAAGTTCCTGCTGCCCTGTTCTTGCTGTTGTTTGTTGCTTGTTTGTGGTAAATGAAAGGCCATATTCCATATTTCCCACTGTGAAGCATTCTTCCTGATTCATCAAACAAGGGTCTCCCAATGATAGCCATAAACATTGCCTTGATTTTGTACCTTTTTGACACTTCACATCTGTAGGGGTCATCCTCCTTTGGCAACAAACAAAATCTTCTTGTTTCTGGGTTCAAGTAGAACTACTTCTCATCTGTGTGTAGGGTTAATTGCATATCATGAAATGTTGCTTTCTGGGTTGGTGTTCCAGGAATGATGTGTGATAAAACCCACTTCATTCTTGCAATTTTGTGGTCAGGGGTTAATCTGGGATGATTGTTGCTTGTGTGACTTCTTAGTCTGCCCCTTTTCTTAAGGTTGTGCACATAGAAATGAGAAACATTTAAATGTTTTGCAAATGATCTTAAAGTTGTCCTGAATTGTAATCGCACTGTTTGCAAAATATGATCACTGATTTCCTTTGGTTTTCTACCCACTTTACCTGTTTTGTGGGATCTGACATCAATTAAATGTCCTCTCTGCCTCTGTTCCTTTACATATGAGTAAAGTCTACATATTGTTGATTTGTGAACCCCCACTTCCCTTGCTAATTGTGCTTGACTTCCATATGGAAGGTTTTGTTATTTTTCCATTGCAAGTATGTTATCAACTATTTTCCACCTTTTGTCAAGGGATAATTCTGGTTTGCACCTACTTACAATTTCCTCTGTTTCTGCCCTTTGTCTTTGTTCAAGTTGTTCTTGTTCCAGCAGAATTTGTTCTATGGAGAACCAACCATCATCAACTTCGTTGTCTGCCATTGTTGTTTTGACTTGAAGTAATTCTTTTTATGCCTTCCCTGAGTCCCTTTTTGCAGGTTGGAGAAGGGTGGAGGAGTTTAGGAAGAATGAAGATGAAGAAGATTACTTGACTGCTGCTGGAGGAGTTTAGGAAGAAGACTGACTTAGGAGATTTGATGTTTCTTTTTTGTGATTTTGCCATGTATTTTGGCTGTAGTTATTTGCTTCTTCTCCTCCTTTTCTCTNCTTTTTTTTTTTGTTTTTTTTTTTTTTTGGGCAAGCAGCAAACTTATTGAAACTATTTGTTGAAGTTGTATGGCAAGTATATTTATAGGGTGGTAGTAGTATGGTTTAGTAAATGTTCATGTTGCACGATTAAATTGAAGTGACTTTTATGCAAGGCAATTTTAATATCTGATTCACTTAGTAGAAAATAAGATAAGTTGCTCATGAAGAATCAAATGATATAGCTAGGCAAAAATCGAGAGCCAAAGAAAATGAAATAAATTCAAAATCGCAATGATTCAAACCTGGATCTTAAACCAAGCGGTCGTTTGGTTAATGAAGGGGAAAGAGAAAGGAGAGGAAAAGATATTTTTGTAAGGTTGTTTGTTTTGAAAATAAAGGAAAGAGAATCATTTTTTTTCACTACCATCATTCTCCATCTACACCACCATTATATCACACTACCATAATTTTTCACCACCACCCATTTGTAACTCCGACTACTCTTTCCACAATCTCTAACCCGCCTCTCTCTTGATTTTAAGGTTGTGAGGGTCTATTTCAAACATAAAAATTCTAGATCTTGAATGTTTATGTGTGAATAATCAACTGAATTTGAGAATCTAAAACCATAATCCATGATATAAAAAGGTAATTTTTATTTGATCAAAAACCCTAATTAGTTTTCTCAAAATTGTTTTCATTTTGTTTTGAGTTTAAAGCAATTATTATTATTATCATCATCATCATTATTATTATTATTATTATTATTATTATTGTTATTATTATTATTATTATTATTATTATTATTATTATTATTATTATTATTATTATTATTATTTTCCTTATCTATTTTCTGAAAAAATAAAAGTATAAATAGTGCAAATAAATTTATTGGTTAATTAAATGAATAAGCTAGAAAATTTTATCAAAATAAAATTGTCAAATACGATACTTCCTATGACACATTGTTTTTTCTCTTAAAAATGGCTTGCACTTCGAATTTTGTCTATTGCACAGTCATTTTGCTAAGCAATATAATCTTGATATTGGGCCATTCTTTGAATATCATGTTGACTGAATAAGGAGCTACTAGGTCATCAAATCCATTATTGGTGTTGATTTCATCATGTTCAAGCTCAACATTATTATTCTCATCAACATGATGTATAAACAAAGGATCTTCGTTTTCACACATTATTATGAAGTTGCGGATAACACAACATGACAACATTAAATATACTTCTGTCTTTTTTAAATCATAAGAAGACATAATTCTAAGAATGTAGAATCTAGCTTTCAACACCCCATAACATCAATTAGTAGATACACCATACTCCAATAGAAAGAAAATTGGGGAGAAAACTGATGATTTTTAAGGAAATTAATAGAATATAGAAAGAGAAACCCTAATGCATGTGATTGCTTGGTCTTTAATATTGAGAATTGATAGGATTTACTGAAAAAATGATGGATATATAGAGAGAGGAGGGAGATGGAGTGTGCATTATGTTGTTTTTAGTTTTTTTAAATTAAACAAAATCTACAAAATAACTTTTAGTGGTTTTAGGTTTATTGTTTCGGTTTCCACAAAATCGTTACATATATAGTCGTTTTTTAATCTATTTTGCCAAACAATATATTAATTTAAGGAAAAAAAAAAAAAACAAAAACTATAATGATGCCAAACAAAAGCTCGTTCACATTTTGTTTTGAGTTTAAAGCAACTCTTAAACTTTGTATTATCTATTATCATTATCTACTACTGCTACTATATTATCATTATTATTATTATATTTTTTTTCTTATCTACTTTTCTAGAAAACATAAAAGTATAAATACTTCAACTAAATTATTGAATGATTTTATGATTAAATTAGAAAACTTTATCCAAATAAAATTGTCAAACACAATATGGTACATTGTCTTTTCGCTTAAAAATAGCTTTCACTATGAATTTTGTCTATCCCACAATCATTTTGCCAAACAATCTCGAATCCTAACCACTCTTTGAAGAACATGTTGACTGACATAAGGAGCCACTAGGTCCTCAGCTCCATTGGTGTTAATTTCATTATTTTCAAGCTCAACATTCTCATCTGCATAATATAGAGAGAATGGAAAATGGAGTGTGTATTATGTTGTTTTTAGTTTTCAAGGCAAATTAAAACCCACAAAACAATTTTTAGTGGTTTTAGGTTTATTGTTTTGGTTTTCTTGAATTTGTTGCAAAGTTTTTTATGCTATTTTACCAAACCCTAAAAAAACAAAAACAAAAACAAAAACAAAAACAAAAATTATAATGATGCCAAACACCCTCTAAGTGAGTTTTTATCGAGCCATAAACATGCTCATAAACAACCTCTAACTAATTTACTCATGAGCTGTCCATGAGACTAAATAAGCAAGTGTAATAATGGTGTTCAAGATTAGCTCGTTTATTAAACAATCTTTAAAATACTGAATCAAGTTTGTTCATTTCAATCTCCAACGAGCTTTGACCGACCTTTTTGTGCGAGTTGTTCACAAACGTATTAACTCATTTGCACTCTAATTTGCCATTTTAAAAAAGAACAAGAGAATAATAATGAAATAAGTTTGTATCTGTCATACTAAAACCATCTTACCAACAAAACTACACAAGTTAAATAATTAAAACCTAGGTTGCACAAAAACGAATACAAGTACGGGTACATACATAAAAATAGGTATGGAAAAAAGCCATTAAAAAAAATGAGAGTATGGGTATGTGAAAGAATATAATAAGCTAATATATAAATTTCTATATAGAACATAGAGGTACATATCTAATTTGGTTATAATAATTCGATTATTAAACATAACAATTATTAAAAAAACCTAAAAGACATAAACAATCAAAGTGAGAAAAATAACTCAAAAGTTATGGGGCACTCGAGAAAGCCTAAACAGTTATGTCAATGACCTCAATGTGGATACGTATATCTAACATATATCAGTGTCGTGTCGATGTCGGACATATGGTACCGGACATTGGAGTTGTCTCCATTCAATTACTACTATAATCTCAATATATATGTACATATAATTACTACTAATATACTACTGGTCAATAAGAATCATGCATGTGCTTTTCATGATTCGCTCATAAAATTAGACTTATATTGCATGATCTCAATCAACACGACACTCCTTATTAATTATATCCTCTCAAAACTACATTTCACCACCTTCATCATTTCTCTCTAATTCTAAACACTCCAAAAATAATGCCACCATGGACGACGACAACGTCAATTCCACAGTGGTGGAGCAACATCCGACGACGGCCAAAACCACCACCTCTATCAATCGTACCAATATGCCTAGCCTTTGTTACAAGTTTCCTCATTCTTTTAAACATGTCTTTTACTTTTGATAATTTTTTTCACCCTAACAAATTAAGCTCTACATCTTCAAATTTTTTTCACGTTGATTCTCCTTTTGTTATACTACCAAATAAACAAAGTGATAATTCAGTTATTTTCACTGATGAAAATGGACCTCCTGAACAATTTTTGTCAATTCATGAAGATGATGATGAGTTTATTAATAGTAATTCTGATAGTATAATTAGTGTTAATAATGATGAAGATAATTTGATTGTCAATAACACTGTTCAAGATGTTCGATCGTTGCCGCAGTTGACCACATCTTCTAAAGGTATGTAATTTTTGTGTGTAAATTTTTTTTTTTTTTAAATTTCTAACAAATGACAAGAAAAAGGAATAACGACAGTTGATTTCCTTTCTCTTCGACGAATACCTTCACAAACGGCCCCTTAGTATTTTATATGACCTTTAATTTAATACAGTAATTTTTATTTTGGTCTAGCAAAGAAGCACATCAATACATCAAGTCGTAGACTCAATCGCAGTCTTAAGTTTTAATAACATTTGTGTATGTCAAATGATATACTACCTCCGTATTAATTATATTATTTGTAACGATTTGACATTTTTTCTTTATACAATATGCAAATTGTTGCAACTGATATGAGATAAAGATAGTATTTTTTTTTAGGTTATAATAATGATAATAATAGTTCTATTATTAACAATTAATTAATTTCTAATCCGTATTAAAGTAAAACAATGTCAGAGCTTCATTAATTTTCATTGTTTTATATTAACTTCTCCATGGCATATAAAATGTACTAATTTAGATTAATCTCATATTATATTATTTAAATTTTCAGTCCTGCCAAAAAGAATCAATTTAGATTTTATTTAACTTTTTCTTTTTTCCTTCAATGATAAGATACAACTATTGGATCGTTAGCAATTTTTAGATTTGTTTCAATGTATATATAACTTTAGAAGTTAGAACATATATGAAAGCACAATAATATAATGTTATAGAAATAATAAAATAAAATAAAATAGATATTATGGTAAATTTACATTTAACATTTATCTTCTACCTCATGTAAAATAAAATAAGATATACAGCCTTTTGACATTATTCAACATCCACAAGCTATTAAATGGACTTTTATTTACTTGTTAGCATTATTTGCTTAATTTATTTGTTGAATAATTCAGTAAGAAGCTGAAAGCTTTCAATAATATTACTTTAAAATTTGAGAATAGTATTTTTTTTTTTTTTTTTGATTCATTGAAAAGTTTTCTTTACTACTCATAGAAACTTGTAGCCTTTGTAGGCAGATCATTAACAACAACACCACCTTGAAAAGAAATGACGATAGCAAGAAGAAATTATGGATACCATCCAACTTAATAATTGCAAGACAAAACTATTTAAGAATATAGTGCATTATTGTGTATTTAATTAGTGTATTCCTCCTTTTAAAAGGAATATATATATATATATATATATATATATATATATATATATATCAATAGGAATGTTCATTTAATTGGTTTGCTTTGTATATATATATATATATATATATATAGGCTGGGGATGATATATAGGACGGTTCATCAAGGCAATCATCTTATATATCGCAGATTATATAAGAGGAAAAAGGGGAGCGGTAACAGATTAAAGACATAAAAATCGATACAAAGTTGATAAGTAATTAGTTAAGGTGAAGCTTATAAATTTACAATTGCCGAGAAAAATAATTATTTTTATATAGAGTAACTAATAGGAATATTTGACAATTAATTTAAAATTAAATTCGAGGTTTGTGCATTTTTGATATTCATGTATACCAAAATTTTTTTTTTTTTTTTTTTTGCTCTACATTTAATTGCATATTTGCGTATACAACCTACGACTTATAATATGTACATGATGTGATAATGATGTCTAAACTTCTAAAACTCCATTATCACAATAAGCCAAACTTATTGACCTAAGTTATTTAAATTCATTAATTATTGGCCAGCCAAATTTGTCACCTCAACATCAACAATATTGTATAAGCTTCATAAGCTACCAACTCTAATTTTATATACTTTGAAAAAGTCGATTTGTACGTGACGACTATGACTGCACGCACCATGCTGTAAGCTAAGACATCATTCGTTTTTTTTTTTTTTTTTTTTTTNAAAATTTTTTTTTTTTTTTTTTTTTTTTTTTTTTTGAAAGTTTAGTTACTATGGGAAAAAGTACGGAAAGTTTAGTATTATATGAAAAGTTTAGTAATTGAAAACAAAATAAGTTTGCTATGCGATGGTCAATGTTGTAAACTTGTAAATTAGGTCTCATATACATTTAACGTAGTAGTAATTTTAAGGTGTTTTTTTGAGTAATGTTTAATGTGTTGTGTTTTTTAATTTATTATATTGCTATTTTAGAATTATTAGTGATAAAATGGTAATATTATTGATTTTTATACTCTTTCAGGAAGTGTAATTTTTAATTACAAGACACATATAATAAAAAAAAATGAGTTAAATTTTAATTTATTTTACATTAAACTCACTTTCAATCATTTTATAGTATTGTGCACACGGGTTTCATGAAAGTTTTTCATCGCTATTTCATTATTTTTTTTACCTAGTTATCTAAGTATTTTCTTTGGAGCGTAATTTTATTTATTATAAATTATCAAAACAAATAAATAAATAAATAAATAACAATAGAGTTCAAGTCACCCAGAACTCCAAGCATAGACCTCAAGCTAAGAGCATGGCTATTCATGAACCAAAAAAAAAAAAAAGTCATGTATTATTATATATGACTGTTATAAAAATTATTATAACGACTAAATAAAACAAGCCAATCAAAATAAGCCATTTGCTGCATGTTGGTTGGACCTCTGAAGCTTCTCTTACCAATAAACAGATTTGTTTGAGTTTTGTGTTGAACAAACCACCTCAAAGAAACAATTTTTACCACAATCAATCGTCAAACAAACCCTTTTTTTTCTCGACAGATTAAAATTAAATTTGTTTGTCACAAATCTTTATTTTACTCCAAAATAAGGGTGCTTTAAATGAACAACGGAATTGCATCAGAATGAGCTCTAATACCCCCACCATTTTGGAGGGTTGAGATTTTAATTAGGAAGATTCATTAATCATGTGCAGACAAACAGGCTCAAAATAACAACAATAATATCATTGTATCACTAATTCACTACTCTGGCACGCTACTCTGAGTTGTTTAAGCATATTCTACGTATTTTATTTCATTTTAATCGGATAAGTAATAATGCACAATAAGCAAGTAATTGACCAAAATTATGCATTCATTCCACTTCGTTGTTAAAATATATGTAATGATGTGCTGTGGCAATATAAAATTAAAAGAACCAAGGATATCTTAAGTAATTAAAGTTTTCATTCGATTTCAATAAGTAATTATCAGATTGATTTTCATTATTCACTTTAATCCACAAAAATATATAACACATATAATTCAGGACGTATCCAACTTACCTATTGACCCACTTAACCCAACTCATGAACCAACTAAGTGACCAACCCATACAACAAGTCAACTCAGCCAAACGGCCCAAACCAAATTCGGCAACTCGACAAAAAAAAAAAAAAAGAAAAAAGAAAAAAAAAACTAGCATAACTTACAATCTTACCTCCATTATCATTATATTGTAAGTTGTACAAATATTGTATCAAAGATTCAAAGTCAATAAGTTTTCTAATTATTGATTGCAATATTATTATTACTGCATTACTTATAATATTACCTCAAAATTTACAATAAAAATATATAAAAATTAATCATTAAGTCATTAGCTCATTATACTATTTTAGTCTAAAACACATTTTGTATACATATTTCATGGCCAATTGACCAAATGGGTCAAAAACAAAAAAATAGATTCTTTGTGACAATTTGGTAAAAGAATTACTCTGGCAACCTATTGGTAATGAAATCTAGCCTTATGCGGTAGTTGAGTACAAAAATTAAACACCGACAACATTTTGCCCAAAAATATCTAATAATTTCCGACAAAGTGTGCTCTAAATGTGTAATTTAAGTTTTTATTGTAATTTCCCTATTTAAATTTATTATTTAATTTTGCAACTCCAATTTTAAGGAAATATAAATGAAGTTGGAAAAATATAATAGTTAAATAAGGATTTAGGGAAATAAATATGGGGTTTTAAAAAAAAATTCGGAAAATTAGAATTGATGAGATGAATTTAAACCTACAAAACAAATAAATTTAAATAAGGCATTTGTAAATGGTTAGTCGGAAATTTTTGCAATTTTGGGCTTAGTGTCGTTGGAGCTTTTTTTACCCAATTGTCGGATAAGGTTAGATTTTATTATTTACCAACATATGGGCGAATCAGATATTTATTTATTTATTTATTTATTTATTTATTTATTATTATTATTATTATTATTATTATTTATTTTTAACCAAATTGTCGCTTTGAGCCTTTTTTTATTTTTCATTTTTATTCTTGTGGTCAATTAGCCAATATATAATTCACTCTATATCTCACCGAGACACCGACATGCATTCACAAATTATTTCCAATTTGAGGTAGTATTTTGCGTTGGAAGGAAAGAATTGTAACATGTACTACACTACCACAATACCACTTATGCATGCATCTCTCAAGACTTAAGCGAACGTATGAGTCTGAAATATCTATTTACTTGTTATGCGTCACATGTACGCTATTCATTTCGACAATTTGAAAATTAACATATGACACAAATTTAAAACGAAAACAAAAAAAATAAACAAAAGCTAAAAAAATGGAAATTTTTAGCATCTAACTGTTAGATGTTAGTTTCGCATCTAACAGGTTAATTTGGTAAATAATCAATTTTAAGGGTCAATATATAGGATGTATACATATAATAATGGTGCACATACACATAGTACTTCTACACATGTACCATTAGTAGCGCTCAAAATTATCTATATTTACCGAATTAGCGTGTTTGATGCAAAATTTGCATAAAGCATGTATACTTTCAATCTTGGTTGTCATGATTGAAATGATCAAATTAAGAAATTCTAGTAGACCACGGAATAATGTGTTTTCATCTTTTCCATATATAATAAAAGAATACATTATATGGTTCGTAATCATGTTTTAATAGGAAATAGAAAGGGAAGCCATATAATGTAGCCAAAATGTCACTACCTTCAAAATGGAAAAGACATAGTAGGAGAAATTAAAGCCGCTAAACTATTGCATTTGGAAGCAATTTGAAATAGTTGTGCTTTCTTAATTTCCAAAATTAATCAGTATGCATTCCTTTTTTTAGAATATATAGTATTGTTATTATAATTATGAGCATCAAGGTAGTTGTTTTCTTTTATAGGGTCACCGATGCTAGCAGCTACTATAGATCTAGAATACCCTACTCTATACTTGAGAGCAACTTCAAAAATTTTATTAGGATTAAGTCTTATATGTAGCATGTTACACCATTCAAAATTTTTATTAGGATTAAGTCTTGTATGTGGCCTGTCACACCATAAAGTAATATTGTGGCATGCTCATATAACATTGGGTTTTAGTTTGAACTTAATTACCATCAGTTTAAATTTATTTATTATTTTTTTTTATAGTTCATTTTAGTTTCTTTCCCAACACTTTTCAAATTATTTAACTTCTTCACTTATATTATTTCAGAATATTTTTGTTCTAAACTACTAAATTTTTTATTTTTATTTATTTTTGTTTACAATTTTTTTCTTTTTGTCTTTATTCAATGTATTTAATGTTTGATTTGCATTAATACTCATTGATTTATTAACTAGAAACTGCAGTGGTGTAATTTAAAGCGATTTACTCAACCGATTAGCGTTTTTTAATCAAAAGTTAGTTGCTTTTTAAAAATTTGTTGCTTAATGTGAATATTATAAGTTACTTTCATGAAATATAGGTATTATTGTATTAAGTATAATAGTGTGTGTTCATAAAATAATTTGATTACTAATTAGTTGATTTTTTAGAGTTGCTAACTACGTAGTCATTGAATTTGGGTTACTAATTTATGTGTATGGGGTTGGTAATCCCAAATTCACTAGTTAGTAATCTCAAATGCATAAATTAGTGACCCCAAATTTACCACTTAGTAACCCCAAATTATTCTCTGGTTAGTAACCTCAAACACATAAGTTAGTAACCCCAAATTCAGAAGTTAGTAACCCCCAAAAATAAGTTAGTAACTCCACAAAAAAAACTATAATAATAATAATAATAATAATAATAATAATAATAATAATAATAATAATAATAATAATAATAATAATAATAATAATAATAATAATAATAATAATATTAGTAACCCCAAATCTAGTAACTCCAAAACCCCAATTTAGTAACTCCAAACACAAAAAATCGGTGACTTCAAATCTAGCAATTGGTAACCCCAAATTTACTAGTTTTTTTTGACCCTAAACATATAAATCAGTAACCTCAAATCAGGTATTGGGTAACCCCCAAAACATAAATTAGTAACCCTAAACACATATATCAATAACCCCAAACACATATATCAATAGCCCAAAATCTAACGGTTAGTAAGCAGTAACCCCAAAAACATAAGTTAGTAACTCCAACTCAATATTTTGAATATGGTTAAAAATTTAGTATTATTAAACTATACCAATATGGGTCTTTGTTTGTAGAGAATTTAAAAACATGAATTTTGATATTTTTATTTTATTTTTTAGAGTTGTAAATTTTGTAATATGTACATTTGAAAAAAAATATTGATATTATTTTCTCTCTCCGGTTGTGATTTGATGAGAATTATTGTTGTTAAAAAATAAATCAAAGAAATATAAGTTAACGTTATTAGCTGTAATGACTAACTAATAATTTATTGAGCATGACCACACCGTCAATTGAGTGTATGGCCAGCCACACAGAAAACGGACTATTTTATTAGGGGTTAAGATTTTAAGAATGACTAGATGTCATTGGGGTGAAGCGAGTTTTGCCGGCCTGTTCGCGCTTATGTTGCCCATTTTTCCATCTTTTTCTCATCTTTAGGGTGTGTTTGAAATCTATCCTTATCCCATCCTATTTGGTAATTGATATACAAGTAAAACCATCCCCATCCTAATTGTCATCTCATTTTCCTCGCTTTGTCACTCCTTAAATCTAATCCCCACACCAAAATCTTTTTCAAAATTATAAATTGATAAAAAAATATCAAAACCTATTTGAATAAGGAAATCAGGGTTTGCTCTCATTTTCTGAGATTCAATAATAAACCCTTTATTGCTACTCATGAGTTTTGAAATACATAATAAGATGTTTTAAAATAAGAATAAAAATGTAGATTATATGGGGTCCAATGTATAAACCTACTAATATCTAATAATGGAATTCATTTCACATCTTTTTTAAGTTTTGTGTAATTTTATCTAATAATGATGTTTTGGTTGTGGAAAGAAAAACAAGAATGCTTTCTCCATATTGAAATTTGAAAAAGAACTAATAATGTCAACAAATAATCACAAATAAAATTTAACTACTAGATTAATTGAAATATATTAGAAATTGTAACTAAAATTATTACGGAGGTAATATGAATTACTAGTGTAATGAAAATAAAATGAAATGTCTTATAAATTGCTTTAAAAAGAGATGTAAAAAAGGGAAAAAGAAAATAAAGTTTTAGGAGGTGGAAGAAAATCAAATTAACCAAAAAGCTATGGAGATTCGAAATTTCGAACCCACATCCCATGAAAATCAATTGACAAAATATATATTTTTTTCAACCAATACGCCATTGTATGCTTTATTGTATTTAATTTATACAATCAATTTATTCAGTTTTTCCTACCTTTTTTGGGATTTGGGGGTACAGTTGTACCCTAGCTACTATACCTCCTAAATCCGCCCCTTATATATATTATATACCTTTCATAGTTGCAAGTTGTATTATGATTTTATTATAACAATTTATATAAGACGGTATTATTTGGTAAGACCACTAGGTTGTTGAATAAAATAATATACACTCCATTCGTTTCTAAATGTTTGATACGTTTGGAATCATGATACTATTCATTAAATAGGAGAATCTTTTAAATTACTTTCAATATATAAAACATAATATATTCATATGAGATCTTATTTGATTCGTCTCAATGAGTATGATATTTATAATTAATTATTATAATTTTTGTATATACACAATAAAAAATATTTAAGGTCAAACAAGTGCATTAACATGTGTGCAAGTTAAAGCGTATCAAACAAATAGGAACGGAGGGAGTATTAATTAAATTAGGGAATCTAATAGTTAAAGAAAACTTACAAATAATTGATGGTCTTACCGTAAGACGATCTTACCGGAAACTTGTTAATATATATTATAGTTGCTAGTATTTATATACATCAATTGAATTGAACTCATATTCCAAACTAGTGTTCCAATTGAATTATGTATTAACAGACTCTCATACTTCAAATTATATTGGTTGAGGGACCCATTTATTAGTTATAAACATCATTCAAATTAGTGTTCCAATTGAATTATTATTATTATTAATTTTTTTTTTTGGCAATCAACTCCAATTGAATTATGTAGTAACAGACTCTCATACTTCAAATTATTTGGTTGAGGAACCCATTTATTAATTATAAACATAATTCCAAGTTAGATTCATCAGCTCAAGAATAAAGACCCATTAATGAATTCATCAGACCTGCCACACCCACTAAACCTAGTGGATTTGCATATTAGTCTTAGGCCCTATTCTTTTGGGCTGAATATGACTGAACTGAATAATTAATTGAAGCGAATTGAATTAAACTCGAATTTTATTTTTATTTATTTATATAATTTTATTTTTTTTGTAAAAAGTGCACTAAATTAAATTGAACTAAAACATAGTAAACGGAACAAAATTGAAAATAAGCTCTAAAGGACAATGATCTTAAACCTAATAGATATGGGGCTACCGTATACCCGTGGACCTTGACCCGGCCAATTTTCAGTTGTTGTACCAATACACTAACTTAATCTCTTTGATGTATAGGATCCATTACAAGTAAGCAAAACAAGGAGAACTATGAAGATGAAGTTTATCATGATAAAGATATATTTCTTGAGAATTACAAGGAAATGAAAAGAAATCTGAAGGTGTACATTTATCCACACAAAAAAACAGATCCTTTTGCCCATGCTCTTCTTCCTACAAACTATGAACCTAGCGGTAACTATGCAAGTGAAGCTTACTTCAAGAATGTAATTTACAAGAGTAATTTCATCACCAAAAACCCATTTGAGGCCGATTTCTTCTTCTTGCCTTTCTCCATAGCAAGCTTGAGGCTCGACAAAAAGATCGGAGTTGGAGGCCTTCCAGACTATATTCTAAATTACATGAACAATGTGAGCCAAAACTATCCATATTGGAATCGTAGTGGAGGAGCTGACCATTTTTATGCTGCTTGTCATTCGATTGGTAAGGTTGCAATGGACAAGGTTGAACATGTAAGGAGTAATGCTATTCAAGTTGTTTGCTCATCAAGTTATTTTCTTCGCAACTATTTTGCTCATAAGGATGTTGCACTCCCACAAATTTGGCCTAGACATGACGACCTTCCTCATCTTGCTTCAATAGATAAAAGGTATCGTATACTTAAACCAAACAATGTAATGTCTATGTAATGATGTTACGTTCATTGTATGTCTATTCGAATTAATGTTGTAATGATATACGTTAATACATGTTATTCCTAATATTTTTACTTGATGTTTTAATTTCAGAAAGAAATTGGCCTTTTTTGCTGGAGCTGCAAACTCACCCCTAAGACAATCCCTAGTGAAAACATGGGAAAACGACACTTCCATCTTTGTCCATGGCGGAAGGTTGAATACACCATACTCAGAACAACTCCTCGGAAGCAAATACTGCCTCCATGTCAAGGGGTACGAGGTAAATACAGCTCGAGTTGGGGATGCAATATACTATGGATGTGTACCGGTCATTCTTGCTGATCACTATGATCTCCCATTTATGGACATCCTAAATTGGAAGACCTTTTCAGTGGTTATCACTACCCCTGATATTCCTAACTTGAAGAAAATTCTTCAAAGTATCAGCCTTCAAAGGTACAAAGTTTTGCAAACTAATGTGTTGAAAGTAAGAAAGCATTTTCAGTGGAATAAGTCTCCTCTTGATTTTGATACCTTTTACATGGTCATGTATGAGCTTTGGGTTAGAAGAAGCTCGATTCGAATCAAGGATTCTTCAATGGTGTAGGTTGTTATTAGTAATTAACCATTGTAATAATGATGAAATTATTTGTAGTCATTAGTTCTACGTTACATAAATGGATGCAATATTTCAAGTTTGTTGTAATAATATTGACAGCATGTTAGCTCAGTGAAAAATGCAATCGGATACCTATCAAAGATACTAAACAAGTGTAACTAATGTAGATAGAGAAGTAGATATCGTATGGTATGAAATCATTGGAATCCTACTAGCTTAATAGTGAAAATAACTAACTTAATAGTGCAGCATATTTTTAAATTAAAAATTCAACTACACTAACCTATTTTTGTTATTCAATTGTTTAGGTGGACTAAAAAAATATAAAGATGAAACTTTTATTCAATTGCATGAAGACCTTCTACGTTTCACTTATTTTTTCAGTAACTAATTTATTAATGAAAATAAGTTTAACCCAGCAGAAATAATTTCTATTTATCAAAAATCAATTTCAATTCTTGATAGATTAATAATAAATTCAGTAAAATAAGTTTAGTTAATCAAAAATATATTTAATCCACTAAAAATAAATTTATATCAACAATAAGTTTATATCTGAAAATATAAGTTGAAATGACCTAAGTCTATCTTAAGCTGCCATTGGAGTTCTGTAATGTCTGATTCGTGCTCCTTTAAATCATAATATTCCAGCAACTCTCCTTCTAGCCTCGCTTTTCTCAGCAGTTCCTTTACTAACTTGCGCACCCATTTGCATTATTTGCACTATCGTTGCACACAATTTCTTTCCAAATATTAACAAGCATACAAAAACAACCTGTTTTCACATCGAAGATTGGCTCTCAAAGCTGCTAACAGCCCGGTTTGAAACACATTGACATATACACAACTAGATTTTCAGTAACAAATTTTTCCTTTTGACCTCAGCAAAATTTATCAGTGTATCAAATGGATACTATAGGCCTGATGTTTATAAATAATGATCAGATGTACAAGAGAACTTTATACAATCTTGGACTCTTAGTGTTCAAGGGTATATAAGTATATTAGAACACCACTAAGCTATTTCGTTTGCGATTGACTATCTTCACTCGTTTGTGTGTTAGCCCGATTTCTCAAGTCTTCAAATGCTTTCATACTTTCTGCATCAAAACCTCCGGCAAACTACAAAACATAAAGGATATCAATCATTTTTTAGAAGTACTGATGGAATTTCCAAGTATAGATCCAACTCCTTGTTTCAATAATTCAGTGATACTCAGCAACTACAGCATAAACAGCAAAAAGGGTGAAACCCACATCAATAGTGCAGAAAAAGAACATACCTGATGTACACGGAATGCAAACCGAATTCCTTGTAAGAGTATAAATTCTCTGTTTGGTTCCTTTTCAGGACCACTGAGAGAATCAAGCTCCATCGACACACGCTTCATGTATTTCTTTGCTAATTGTACTGATGATAGCTTTATCTGAAAGAAAAATACCATTTTTTTCTTATTATGGATTCTCATTCATGTTAAATTCAGTGATATCAAACTGACAACTAATACTCAGGCTTTACCCTTGCATGCACCCTAACAAAAATCATTACAAAGAAATAGAGATAACCAACTGAATGCTTTGTGATGTGAAGATGTTGCTCCAAGCCATGAAAAATGTTACCTTGCCAACAATACCCGAATCCATCAGCCAATTCACTGGAATTCCAAATTCCTTGTATCTTGATATTGCCATGTCTCGTGTGCGTAACAATGCATATACACTTTGTTCGTCCCTGGATAAAAATATATAAAGGATGAGGAAAAGGATACAAAGATCAACAAATAGGGTTCATACAGCAATTTTAGATTTATCCAGCAATGTTGTCCTTTATTTTATTTATTTGTTTCGCAATTTACAGCAGAATTTTGGTACCAATACTTACTTTTCAAGCAATGAGTACATCTTTTTAAGAGCTTTGTCGCATGGAATGGTTGGGTCATCTTCATAAGATGAAACCCGTTTCTCTAGCTTCACCAGATCTTGATATTCAAATGCAGCCTCTCTCAACGCATCTGCTTTCCCCTCAGGCCAATCAAAGTGCTTGAGAACTGCCCTTTCATCAACCTTTACCCCAACAAGGACTCAGGTGAGACTTTCAAACAGTTTGCATTGCAGAATTTTTAAAGGTAAATTTAAAAAAAAAAAAAAAAAGCAATTGCCTTTGATTAGAGTGTCACACGTTTACTTTAGAATTCTATACAATCTAACACTCTCTAAGGCAGAGGGACTAAGTTCATGCATATCCTAAATTACTGATTATCTGTTAAACATAAAAGGTTGTAGGTTCCCTAGTTTTCAACATCATTTAATGTAAGTGTCATAAGAGGTCTTATTGCTTATGTGCCTAAAGATGGCAAATTGTGTACGTTGAAATTATTTGTATCCTTATAAATTCACTTGCAACTAATCTATGCACAGCTTATGATACTAAAGACCAAAACAATAAAACAAACACACGCAGTAGGCATGGACATGTACCAAGAAGGAAAGTTCTTCATCTAGCCAGTTCACGAATGCAACTAGGTCTTCTATGTCGGTGAAAGAAGCTGCTCGGACTTCAGCAGCTAGTGACTGAACAAAATCGCCTTGAGTTTCTACATCAGCTTTAACCTGGATACATCATAATGAAACAAATCCTCATTATTCAAGACAAAATTGAAAACCAAATCCAACTTAAACAAAAAATGAAACACCAAAAGTTAGGAAGTAGACGTACTGCTAATAGGAAGGTTGATTTGTTCTCAATCTCGCCAATCATATTGCTTCTTGCATTCGCTGTATTAGACCCAGTTGATATCACATTTGTTGAATCTTTCTTTGCCTCGCGCTTCATGAGGCTCTGATAAAATTCAACAACTTCAGGAGCTCGGTGAACCTTATCATCATTTCCAATCCCTCTTGATAGGCCTCCTGGTGGTGGTGGCGGAGGTGGTGGAGCACCAGGCGCACGGGGTGGTGGTGGAGGTAGGGGTGGACCTCCGGATGATTCTCCACTGGACACTTTAACATTTCCGCCTGAAGCATTAGTTCCAGATGATTTTGGCGGGGGTCGTGGCACCCTGGGAGGCCTTTTCTCGATTCCTGTGAGTTTCAATTTCGTAACCACTGAAGAGTCGACCATTTTACCATCACCAGCTTGGTCACCAGAAGCTTCAGAAACTGGCACCTTCTTCTCCTTTATCTGAGCAAGCTTAGGTGGCAAAGCTCTTCCTTTAGAATCCGGCTTCAAGCCGGACTTGTCACCGAATTTTTCAGCTCTTGCTTGCTCTGCCTTTTCCTTAATCTGCTTTTCTCTTTCCAATGCCAACTTATGACGATCTTTGTATACAGGATACTTCTCATCTACACCTCCATCAACCGATTTTGACATAAGCTGAAATGAAGATGCAACATTATCCATTGAATCATTTGAAAGAACCTGTGTTTTAAGCGGTGGAAGATCTGGGGTTTCATATCCATCCATATCCTGTTCTAGCCTACCGAATGAGGTGATTGCAACACCATTACCAGCATTTCTTAGCATTAAGGACTCCAGAGGCCCCCGTTGCTTCTGACTCATGCTAACCCTGCTTATTGGTGAGCCTCCTGAGAAAGATCTCGCTGGTGATGAAAGTGTACTGGAATCCTCTCTACTTTTACCCCATTTCTTTAGCTTTTGAATAATATTTGGTCTCTTACTAACATTGCTGTATCTACTTTTGGAACTGTCAATTGACGCATTGTCGAAATCCTCACTTCCTGGAGAAGATGGTTGAGAGAAATTGCTCTCAACATCCGTGTCACCTTGCCCACGCTCCGAGACAGCATATTCTAACAAGAGTTGTTTAGCTTTCTCTTGAGATTTAGGGCTTAAGTTTTTGTTAAGATCACGAGCAGACATCTTTCCAGCAGGAGTCTGATAGTTTTTAAGTTCATGCCTCAAGCATGCATTGACCCAACGCAAGTAGACCAATTCTTCAACTTCACTGAATCGGTTCATCTGAAGCCCTTCAACCTGCTTTTGCAAGTCTTCATTTGCATGCTTTAATTCATTGACCTCTTCCCTAACCTTTGCAACCATTTCAGTCTGCAAAACAAGTGTGAAAATCAAAAAACCATATACGCAAAAAGAAAGAGCTCTCTTCTTAAACTAAGTTCTTTTTATTGCTAAAAGAAACAAAATGCTATTTCACCGGTAAGTGGAGCTTTCTTGCATTTTTTATAAGGACAAAAATAGTCTCAAGTCAGTTTAATTTCTACAATGCTAAAATCTATACAGCTCATTTTTAAGAGAAGAAACAGCATCCCCCTTCCAAGAAGGGATCCTAAGAGAATATGAAACTCTGACCTCTGTCATATCAGAAAGTACAGCTGCTTTGGCTTCAGCAGCATCAAGTTTAATCAACAAGTCCCGCTTTTCATGCAGAAGCTCTATGTTTTTTCTCTTAAGTTCTGCTACGTCCCCCTCCAATTGCTTTACAGCTTTGAGTTTCTTATCAACTTCAGAATCTTTCTTGTAAGCCTCTTCTTCCTTGGATTGCAAACCACTGACTTGCTGTTTAAGTAGCAAAAGTTGACCCTTTGTCTGATTTGCTTCTAGCTGGATTTGCCTCTGTAATTCCTTGATTTTCTTCCTTGCTATCTCTAGCTCTTTCCTAGCAGAAACCCCCGTCTCAATCTCTTCAGTAAGCTTCTTTTTTTCAGCTTGCAACGAGTTAATGTTAACCTTAAGCATATCAATCTCTACAGCTTTTATGTTGAGCTGCTGTTGGAGTTTTATAATGTCTGATTCCTGCTCCTTTAAACCATAATATTCCAGCAACTCCCCTTCTAGCCTCACTTCTCTCTCCTCCAGTTCCTTTACTAAATTGCGCAAACGTTCTAATTCATTTGCATTATTCTCCATCTCTTCATCGTAAACTCTCTGACGATCAGCTTTAGCACTTTTCTCAGTATCTGGTACTGGAAATTCCATCTGTGCTGCTAAAAGCTCTTCAAATTCATCCTCCCCCATATCAAACGTGTCCATACTGGGAAGATTTATTTCCCCACTTATTCGTTTAACCTCTTCCTTTTCCTCTTCTTGCTCCTGCAAACACAACTTTACCCACTTACTCATCCACTAACGTACTTAACTGTTCATATTCACATAAGCAACCTCGAACACAAAGACCACATTGTGTTTGTGAAATGCAAAGTTACCTTTTCATTGCTACTGATATTTGAGTGGTCAAGAATCTCCTTTTCCTGCTCCTTTCGGTCACACTCGACAGTCGCTTCATCATGTCCTATTATGTTAAATTTTGCATCAGAATAAGAGAACAAGCCCGAGTACACAGAATGTTACAAGTGTCAAAGGGAGCCTCGTCTTAGAACAAACAAATTTAATAATCTTTTACAAGTAAGACAGACTGTTAGGAAATAACACATGCTTTGACAATGCAGTATATGTAGTTCAATACCTTTACGTTTAGCTGAGGCAGCCGATGACTTTGAACCTTTGACATTAATCTGCCTAACAGTGTAGGCTGCGACTGAAGCACCAACCAACAAGCCTAACCTGACTATCATATAGATATAATTGGAAGGAAATAGCAATTCTCCCAATCAACTTGTAACGCGAAAAGCCAGCTACTTAATCCCATAACTCAGAGGCTAATTCATCAACCCATACGTTACAAAAACAAAAGGGGCGTCAATGCCAAATCTGCAAAACGTAATTGAGCAATACGCAACCAATTAAATCTGTATGACATGTAGACTGGTGGTCTAGAAATAAGAAATAGTAATACAAATTCAACATCAATCACACAACAAAAAGTCCAACAACATATTTCAAAATTAAATTTTTGGATCACAATCAATATTGTGCATAAGAAATATAGACCATGTTGGATAACAAACTCGAGTAGGAAACGATACAACATTACTTCACCACATCTTAGATACTTGTATCATACAACACAACCACCATGTGACCAATGTATCATCATGAACACTTTTTTTTAAAATGACATTCCCTCCGTTTTACTTTGTTGGTTACGTTTAGAATCTTTTAGTGGGAGGAATTTGGTCAAAGCCTAACAAAAAAAGTGAAACAAAGGAAGGAACAAAATTGAGCATATAACATAACACAATCTAACGAAGCATATAACAATTCTACATAATGGCTTGCATTAGTCAAAAATTAAAAAAAAAAAAAAAATTGTCGTTAACAATTTGGTCCTATTATTGCTCATATACAATATTACAATTGATTTACTTATTTTATTTATTTATTTTTTTGGACAACTGATGTTAATTGTTACATAAGCAAAAAAATCTAAAAATACTTTTTTTTTTGTTTAGCATATCCTTTACTTCATTAATTGCATATGTTAGATATTATAAATTTGAATACACAATCAATTAAACCCTGTTCAATAACACAAGCATAACAAACATAAAAAGCATAAATAATTAAAAAAAATAAGAGAATAATAACTAAACAAACAAAAGGGTAGAATTAATTAGTCAGTTCAAAATGTAAGAATGTTTTTTTTTTTTTTTTTTAAGTTCATAATTAAAAATAAAATAATAACAATTTGATGAGATTAATTAGACATACCTTTAGGAGGAACAAAGACAATGATTATACTGCCGCAAGTAAAAAAAAAATTGAAGTTAGTGGTTTTCTTATAATTCTGGGGTTTTGCTGAATATAGTACAGTTGTCTAAGCAAAGTAAAGTTGCCAAAAAAAAAAAAATAGTTAATATTAATACAAAAATAAAATTCCAGAAAATATAATATTTGTCTGTATTACACAAAAATGGATAAAACTTAACAATAGTGTGAGGTTGTAATAGAGGAGCAGTTTATAACCCACCACAATATGTGGCAATTAACAAACCATATCTTCCTAATTTTTATCAAAACAGCAACAAGAAGAATTTGGGTGTTTTTGTTGATTGTTTGCAAAAGTAAGAAAGAAGTAGGGCTCATAAATTCATTCAAGGACAAGGGTCCAAGACTGCATACCCATGATACTGACTTGTGAATTTTATTTTAGTTTTAATCCTACGTTTTTAAGGCATTCATAACGAGAGGTTTGTAAGAGGTTTATAAGCAGTATTTTGAGATTTAAAAAACAAATTCTTTTGTGGGATGAAGTGAGATTTGAAATTTGTGAGAGATTTAAAATTAATGAGGAGTTTGTGTAAATGAGGTGACATTTTGATTGGATATTAAGTAAATGTTAAAATCTTTGTTGAGTAATGAGTCCTATCTATAAACTTTTATAATATTTAAACTATTGTATGTTCCTATACTTCCATGAGCATATTTCCAAATATACTCCCTATATTTAGTCTATATATACTTTTTTTTTTCCTGTTATTACTTCCAATCTATTTTACTTGCCCTATTTTCTCTCTCCTCCATTTCTCTATTTCTCTCTCCTCAATTTTTCACTTTCTCTCTCATCTTAACTACTCAGATTTCTATAACAAAGCTCCAAATCTTCATCAATGGAAGATTATTCGTTGATAATATAATCAAAGTTTGATGAAAACTTCAAATACAAAGACAATTCAAGCAAAATTAACAAACTTTATCAATTAGAAGGTATGTTTTTTTTATTAAAAAAAAATTGAATATTGCACTTATATAAGTGAATATTTACAATACCTACTTCATCTTCACTTTTAATTACTGCATATTTTACCGAAAGTGATTATTTCTTAATAGATTATTAAAAAATTTAATACTCCGTATTATTTTATTCTCATATTGCAATATTCGTTTTTTGATATGTAATATATTCATTTTTCAGAATGTAATATATTATTCATTTCTCATAGCGCAATATTCGCTTTCATTGGAATGAATTTAACCGTATGAAATATGAATATTGCATTGTAGATTCATTATTTGGAAGACAATATTCATTTTTTGTAATGTGATATTTACTTATTTGAAATCAATTTTAGTTTACAAAAGCTAATTGAAACCTCATTTAATTTAGAATTTGGGATGTGTTATTCATTTTTGGTAGCGTAGAATGAACCCTACTACATATGAATATTAAATTTCACGTTTTTATTTTTTTCGGTGAATCCTTGCAAACAAGAATGCATGCAAATGGAAGATGGAAAAAGATAATGAATATTACATATTTATAATTGAATTTCAGAAAATAAATACCACACATTCATAAACGAATATTACACAATGAAAATAGAGGTTGCATGCAAATGGAAGTTGGAAAAAAAAGTGAATATTATATACTTAAAAATGAATATTACACAATGAAAATCGAGCATTACAAATCGAAAATTTTGACTATTTTACTCATTATGATATAAATACTATGTATTAGAAAATGGATCTTTAGTGGTAAAAAAAGAATATTTTGGTATTCAAAATTACTATTGAACATTTAATATTAGAACAAACTTAAAAAGATTCACAAAGAGAATGAATAATTCAAAAAAAAATTATAAACTTAATTATAAATATTACATGTTCAAATATGATCATAAGCCTTATTTTTAACTGCATTTGATCCATAGTATACGAAATAAGAAGCTTTTAAACGATCAATATTGAATGCACAGCTTAAAATATTACTTTGTGAAAAATGAATATTACACCCTGAAAAATGAATTCTACACTCTAAAAAAATAAATATTACGCTAATGTAGACTGTAGATTGAATATGAGAGTAAATGCGTGTAGGACACGCGCCCATGAGCATATTGCGAAATATACTCCCGGGAGCACATAATAAGTTGTCGATGAAAGATTTGTTGTATAATGGGTTTAGGTGTAAAAAATGATGTGGCATATGGACAAACCCCTAAGGGGGTTTGAACCATTGTGGATGCCCTTAGTTTTTTACCACATCTTAACTCAATTACAATAACAGATGTCCCGGAGTGTTAGTTAAAGTCTAAATATATTTCCTAAAATGGTATAAATCTTGAAATGTATGTCAAAATCACGCTTCAATCGGTGTAACTAATGTTTAATTTTATTTGATATTTCTATTTTTAATTATCTTATCTAACAACCTGGGGGCTTTCGTTAGCTTTTACCTTATAAGTGGCTTTTATGGCCATTTATTACACGTTTTTACCTTAATTTATGTCCCTTTCTACCTAATTTTGATGTCTTTTAACTTAGTTTAGCTTTATTTTTGGTATATGGTAATTTTTAGGTATGTTTGACTTGAATAAGTTAAATTTGAGTGGTTTTGAGCTTTGCTTATACTATGTCTAGTTCATTTTTGGTTGTTTTCGGAAGTAAAACTATCTTCGAGCTCTCTTTTGTAGGTGCAAGGGAGATTTCGTCAGTTGGGCGCAATGAGGGAACATAAATGATGACCATGGAAGTGCGTGCAGGATTCTCGGACCACAGAGGAGAGTTTTGGAATTTTTTTAGCCGTTATAAGATGTTATGCGAGGACAGAGGATTTTGCACGTTTAGTGTCGCGTGTGACAACCCATGCAACGAGCAACAGAGACGGCCGATGTGCACCCCCAGACAAGGGGATGCGCACCCGCACACTGACACCCCATTTTCTAGACAGCTTGACTTTTGAGGGCCATAACTTCTTAATTATTTGGTTGTTTTGGGCGTGTGAGCTTCCATTGGAAAGCTCTCATCGAGAGCTTTCAAATGAGCTTTAAGTTGAATCGCAGCAATCCAATGAGTGAGTTGGGAGACATGGCCATTTAAAGTTAGCTAGTTCAATGCGGACTTCAGGTTTACTTGGGTTTTGTTTTATTTTCGTTCGTTGGCCCAAAACCTTGCACCTATAAATAGAGTCCTATGTAATCCATTACTTATACTAAATCACAAACAATTCGATGGAGCCTATTGTCACTCTCTTATTGGCTTATGTTTTAGTATTATATATTAAAATAAAAAATATATATATTTTATATCATACTATACTAGAAATACTAAACATAATTTTGAAATATTGTAAAATACTTTATAAACATTTTAAATATATATTTTGATTTACTTTTTATTTTACTCATATTCTGTCTATCCAAAATATTATCATTTTTTATAAATTATTACATAAGAATTAATGTAATACTATTATTACTTTGCATAAATGACCAATTTTTAATAGTTGCATGTGATTTTAATTGTTCAAATACAGAATTATTACACGTGATAGCAATGTTTTACAAAATTAATAATAATAATAATTTTAGTTTTTGCTTCTAATGTTATTGGTAAAACGGAGTATTTTAATTTATTAATAATATGATTTCATGTCATTTTGTTTAAATATACTACTATTGTACGTAAATTAATATTCTTATTTTGTATATTCCTTTTTTTTTAAAACTAAAGAAAATGACCCTTTTTTTTTGTAATTTCATAATTTTGTCTTTTCATTGATTTCGATCGTTTAAATAATAATTTAGATAATTTATTGTTCATAATTTTTGTAGAGCGCAAGTTTTGTGAGTGGCTAGTTAGAGACGACTTTTGAGAGACGATATTAATCAATCAAATAAAGATGAAATTATAACTTTATAATTTAAAATGTAACAAAGGGCAGATCAATCTAAAAAAAATCGATACCACAAAATTTCAACAATTATTGTACAATGTATTTAAAATGGACAAACTACAAGCAACTAAATTAGTCCTCCTGAATCTTCTTTGTAAAATTTTAGTAAATTGGTTTCAAATCAAATAAATGACCTATATTACTTTTGCACAAGAGCTAATATTATTACTTTACATATTCCTATTTTATAAAAAAATCAAATACGACCTATTTTTTAATAGTTTCACGGGATTTTAATAGCTCAAATATAAAATTATTGTATAGAATAGCAATAGTCTAAGAAGATTATATTAAGATTTAATTAATAACAAGAACTTTAATAATATTCAAAAATTATCAATAATATTTTTGCAAGCGATATTAATAGTTCAACAATAAAACTATTCACTAGTACAAAAAACGCAATTTGCTGCGGTTTTTTGCCGGGTATTTGCTGCGGTTTTGAACCGCAGCACTTATAGCAGCAGCAAATAATCAAATTTTATTTGATGCGGTTAAACCGCAGCAAAAAATAGGGTTATTTGCTGCGGTATATTGAATAACCGCAGCAAATAATACATTTTTTTTTTGGGTAATTTTCTGAAATTATTTTATGCTCCTAATTCCTAATATTTATTTTTTTTTGTAAAAATGTAAGCATTTTATTAACAGAAAGAGAATAATTACAACCTATAGCTTTCTGCGGCAAAACTGACTCAGTTTTGCTCCAAGAAAACCAAAAAAACCCTCAACTATATACAAGAACACACAGCCTCAACTACTATATATACACCTAGTGATAACAAGACCAAAAACAGCATCCAAACAACCCAAACATAAACCATCCCAAACATAAACCAAACAACCAAAACCCTTCCTAACAAAACCAAACATAAACCATCCCAAACAACCCAAAACCTTTAAAACCACTCAGCGGAAGCAAGCAACAGTGTCACAGCCACAGCAGCGCGCACAGCAAAACAGCAGCGCGCACAGCAAAACAGCAGCAAAACAACAGTTGCAGCAGCGCGCACAGCAAAACAGCAGAGGGAAACAGCAAAACAGCAGCGTGCACAGCAAAACAGCAGCAAAACAGCAGCTACCAGGCTAGCCCAGGCCTCACAGCGAGCCTCACAGCGAACCCTTCCTGCAAAAACCAGACAAAACAATGCCAAAAAAGCTGCAGAACACAGCATGACCAGTTCTGCAGAAAAGACTGCAGGAATAGACCATTACATTATGCGCCAAACTGCAGACAAACAGCCACACTGCAGACAAACTACAAAACAGCAGCTGCCTGGCTAGGCCGCACAACCAACCCTTCCTCCACAGCCCACCAATCAGCAGCAAAACCCCAACTCCATACATAACCAGCAAAAATAACAACTGCAGACCCACAAACAGCAGCGTCAAACTCACAACACTTGCCACTCACAACCAAAAAAACAGCCAAAACAACTAAAAAAACCTGCAGAACATTGCATGACCAGATCAACTGCAGAAGAGACGNAGTAGCATACTCACCCTGCAGCAGCACCACACCTACCACCAAGTTCAACTAAACTCCAACCAAACAACCATACACAGCACAAACCACACACTGCAGCTAATCCCACCACCAAACTACTACACTGCAGTCTCACTGTACCAATACACAAATTACGAATAGCTAAAAGTTCAATTAATAACTAAGTCAAGTGAATGTACTAATATATTCCTAGCTTCTTCATAAACAATGTGTGTACAAGAATGTCGCAACCTTGTCGCGAACCTCGCCTATTTGTGCTTTGCTGAAAGGCCCTTCTCGAACCCATGTAGATTTTGTCAATACCTAGTAAACAATTATTTAAAACCAGTTTAATGATACTTCCTTAATAGCAATCACCCACCTCCACCACAACCGCCACAATCACAACCTCAACCACAACCACAACCACAATCACAAACATAACCTCAACTTAATGTTACTGATATTCCAGTAACATTACCATCCCCAACTCCAGCACAACCATTAACAACAGAATTGAAGGTACAACTACAAACTCTACAACTACTTATGAAGCTCTAATGTGCACAACTTATTAACAATTCATAAAAATTTTGAAAACCATGCATATGCTAAAATATAGGTCATTAAAAGTTAACAATATCGCCGATTTAAGGATTGAAAACAAAGTAATAGTCCTTTAAACAAGCAATAGGTTTGGTTTGGTTGTTGGTTTGGGACTGGATAAACAATTTCAACATTGTCCTTTCTTTCGAATGCAAATCTTCTCCTATTTAATTTACATGAGTAGGTCAACAATAGCCTGTCATTAATTTTTCTTCGTGTAGAATTGCTTTCGATTATGAAATCCTCCGCAGTCATCTTAATTTGCAAAGACCAAGCAAGTCTATAGCATTTTGTAGCATATTAAGGTTGCTGACGAGATAGTAGAATGTCAAGTAGTATATTATCACAAATTGATAAAAGCCTCCGTCNTATTATAGCATACTGATAAAATCCCCCGTCTAAAGATTCAACTGAAACTTTCAGACAATTCACGAGCACATGTATACGACGAACAATGCTCTCAAAATTTGTTTTCCATATAACACCAAAACAGAAAATAGTGATTTACTTATATGAAAACCATGTTCTGGGAGCATTGGTCATCGTTCTGCACATAACACATATAGAAGAAATAATGAATCTCTGGTATAGGAAAAGAATACATTAAAGGCCTGAAATATATTCATGGATCCCTTTAATGTTTTTTCCACAACCACAAAATTCCCATTATTTTCTGTGTTCCACAAATGTGCAGCCCGGTATTTGGGAGCATTGGTCATCGCATATCTATGCTCATGAGCCATTTGAAAATTTCAGTTGAATCTTTAGACGGAGGCTTTTATCAATATGTTATAATATACTACTTGAACTCTACTATCTCATCAGCAACCTTAATATGCTATAAAATGCTATAGACTTGCTTGGTCTTTGCAAACTAAGATGACTGCGGAGGATTTGTCAATCGAAAGCAATTCTACACGAAGAAAAATTAATGACAGGCTATTCCTGACCTACTCATCTAAATTCGACTACACGTGCTTGGAGGGTATCCAACGTAGTTGGATCTAGTGCTTTGCTACATATTGTATTGAAGAAGGAACATAGTTCGGTGATGGTGTACCTAACATGTTTAGGTAAAATCCCACGGATTGCAATTGGTAAAAACACTTGCATCATAACATGACAGTCGTATAAAGATGTGCAANACCTTTAAGTTGTATAAAGATGTGCAAAAGTGTTTCTTCTCCTGTTTCGGCATTGTGTAGCAAGCTGGAGGAAGGTAGTAGGTTTTTTTCTCTTCATTTGAACTTTGTTGCACCTTTTCCTTCCCCTTTCCTTTTTGTGATGGTACATCTTCCTCCTGATTCTTCCTTTTTTACTCTCTTTCAGCTGAGGCCAGAGCTCGGGTCAAACTCCAACTTGTTTCAAGAACTCCCGATTGACTTTAGTGTCTTTAGTCTTGTTCGGAATGTTGAAAAGGGTGGCAAGTATGGCATCGCAACCATTTTTCTTGATGTGCATCACATCGAGACAATGTCTGACTTGTAAATCTCTCCAATATGGAAGCTGCCAAAATATAGACTCCTTTTTCCACAACCCGGAATAGTT
>PYUH01000273.1:88997-111981 GCA_016808085.1 Suaeda aralocaspica
CTAACACAGTTCAAGTCCAAGACCCAAGCAAGGTTAGACAGAGTTGACAAATACAAGGGAGGCTAGCAAATTTAAGACTAAGTCATGCCCGGCAAATCACATAAGTAAACTCATCCAAATACAAGAATCATGAAGTTTCAGAAAATTTAAGCAAATGGGTACATGAAAAGTCAAATCAACGAAAAACCGGGACGAGCAGCTAGCCAATCACAATAAGAATTCTCTTTTAAAAGCTGACTACATTAAACTAGGAAAGCAGTACATTTTTTTGGTTACATGTAAACTCCCGGCCTTAATGGACGGTACAAACCATGCAACAGTCCTACAAAAGCAGTAAAAACTACACTAGAAAGCAATAAAAGCTATACTAAGAAAGCAAATAAAACATACCTCCCCCAAGCCGGACTCAGCAATGTCCTCAGTGCTGAAGGGAGTAAAGTAAGAGGGAAAAAAGACATTGGAGGGGTTTAGGGAGTCATAGGGGTATAAAATGATGTATATGGGTAAGAGGAAGAAGTTGTGCAAGGATAAGAAAGAGGTATGGTGGTAAATGCTATTACATGTAGCATACATGGATTGAGATTTGACCACCTTGCACTGTTTCGATCATATATAACAAAATATAATTTGGATTAATCTGATTCCTACTGCATTGGAAAGTAGACTCATAGAGCTTTCCAATGGTAGGTCATGAGTCTCGTGGAACGTCCTAGAGAAAAAGTTATAACCATTTCAAAATGACGTTCTTGCGCAGATGCGGGCGGGAAAAAAATCTGGACTTCTGGAGGTCTGATGCGGGCGCATAAACTTCCCATGCGGCCGCATCAACCCCCGTCACTAAACATTCTGCACTTCTGGGGGTTAGATGCGGGCGCATAAAACCCCCATGCGTCCGCATCTACCCTGTTTCACCCCGAACACTTTGTTTTCTTCTCTTTGACACTTAATAAATTTTCACTTTCTCTTTTTCACCCACCTTGACCTGGACTTAGACTTAGACCTCGGAATTCTACCGAAAACCCCTAGTTACTCAATTACACCTAAAAGCACACGAAAGCACACGAACACAACTAACTAAAAATTACAAAAATAAACTTAAACACATCAAAAACACACAAAAAGAGTTAAAAGGCATAGAAAGCTCGGGTTGCCTCCCGAGAAGCGCTTGTTTAGGGTCATTAGCTTGACCATGTTACCACATAGCTCATGGAGGATCGAAGGGTGAACGTGAACCACATTTAGTTAAATAATCAAAGCAATTAGGAGTTATTGGTTGCTCAAATGCTTCCCGTTCCTTATTAAAAACCTCATCATTTTTCGTATTCATATTACAAGCATGAGAAGATTGTTTTCGAGGTTTCCGACGTTTCTTGGGACGGATTTCCTTTTCTTTTGATCCTGACATAGCTTGTTATTAACACTATCTTCATCACCTGCAATAGAATCCAAACACGCAGGGGCCTCCAGAAGATCCTTATTAGAGGATCGAGGTAAGCCATTAAGAACAATTTCATTAACAGCATAAATTGCATGACATGATTGTTCTATCATAGTACTTTTCAATGCACTATCAAGGTTGAAGGTAACCTTGTCATCACCTACAAAAAGAGTCAAATTTTCATTCTTAACATCAATAACAGCTCCTGCAGTATTTAAGAAAGGTCTACCAAGAATGATTGGGATATGAGCATCCTCATCCATATCTAACACAACAAAATCAACAGGAATAAAAAATTTTCCCGACTCTCACCGGGACATCCTCTAAAATACCTTTAGGGTACTTTACTGTACTACCTGCCATCTGCAAGGTGATGTTAGTTACCTTTNATTGTGTTTTAAAACACAATTCCAGTCATTGGTACGCAGAGCCTTAATGTGAAACTTATAGAACCTCCTGTATATCAAAATTTCACAATTTCACCTAATCCTCCAAACACACCATCACAACAATCAACAACCATGACAAACCACAACATNTACTTTACTGTACTACCTGCCATCTGCAAGGTGATGTTAGTTACCTTTAAAGCACCCATATCAAGCTTTTTGCAAATAGATAACGGCATGACACTAACACTGGCTCCTAAATCACATAATGCTTTGTCAATAAACAGAGGTCCAATGTTACAGGGAATAGAAAAACTTCCCGGGTCCTTTAATTTTGGTGGTGACTTGTTTTGCAGTATGGCACTGCACTCCTCCGTGAGTGCTACGGTCTCCACCACACTCAATTCGCGTTTCCTGCTCAAAATGTCTTTCAAGAACTTAGTGTAAGTAGGAACTTGAGTGATCAAATCAGTAAATGGAACAGTAACTTGCAGATTCTTAACAATAGCTAAAAATTTACTGAAATGGTTATCGTTCTTACTCCTGGTCACCCTGTTCGGAAAAGGCAACCTAACATGTGACTTCGGGATAGTATCAATCGATGTATCATCTACCTTCTCCTTAGGTGCTTCAGCCTCCTTATCTGGAACTGCATCGTAAGCTCTCGTCAACTCCATCTCTGGTCTTCTCAGCTCCACCTGAAAGTATCAGACTATTATAACATTATCAGTCGGCATTTTTCGGGCTTATATCAGCGCTACACTCCTGTCCGATGGCAATTGACAGTGGTCCTCGGGGGATTCTGTGATTGCCTGTGATGCTGGGGGTGGGGGTTGTGATGGAGGTGGCCTGGTTGCTTTGAGATTGTTGAGTTTTGCGCAATTGAGCGAGTGAGTTTCCAAGTGCTTGTTATGAGCCCGCATCGCCTCCATATTTTTCTGCACATTTGCAGACATCAATTCTTAGACTCCGAGATTTCTCCCTAGGTTGAGGTGGCATTGCGGTGCTGGTAGTGGTGGCCTACTGAAAAACCTGGTGGGTGTGGGGTCATATATCTGCATCTGCTGGGTGGCTGCTGAGGGGCATGGCTGCTGAGGATTTGGAATTGCTGTTGTCTGTAGAAAAAGTATGGGTGATCCTTCCAGCCGGATGTATGCTATTAGAGTATGATTGTTTTGTAGGCTTGAAAAGGCACATACTTGCTCTACTGAACTCGTACAGGACTGGGAATTATGACTGAAAGAACCACATGAATCACAGAAAAGGAGAGTGCATACCGAAAGTGCATGCTACAGGTTGTTGGGGGGTGGAGGTGGTACAATCTTCTCGCAAGCTTGTCTGAATGATGGCATTTGATACTGGGCAGCAAAACTCGTCCTACTATCATCAATTTACAGGTTTCCCACTTCTTGGAATGCCCTCTAAGGTTACCAAACTTGGAATTATGAGTGGCAATTTCATCAATCAGTTCATATGCGCGTTGATTCATTGGTTCATAAACGACCTTGGCAGCAGATCTAGCCAAAGCCCCTACTTCATTACCCAACCAATTGTAGACTATTGAACTAGGCACCCATTTGCTCAAGCTCCCAGCTTGCGGAGTGACCTTATCTCATTAACTTCCTTAAATCCGAGTTCCCAAGATCATATAGATGACTCATCCGGTCTCCTGATTTTAGTGTATCTTTTGAAAGTTAGGTAAGTGTTGGCTCTCAATAAAGCAGTTTTCCTTTGTGGTTGGGTTTAGTATTTCCTCTGAAAAGCAAGAGCTAAAATCCTCCCAAACATTAATGGAGCCCATATGAGATCAGTCAACCAGGTTCTAGCCTTGTCTTTAATGAAAACGGAGAACATTCGCCTTGTTATGTATGTAGTCCTAGGGAGACTTCATTTGATGATTAGTATCACTAGTATGAGAAATCTGTAAGTGTAAAGTCGGATCTTCCGCAAATGTCCCTGAAAAACTGATTTCGTTCAACCATATTCAAAGAGTGGTTTAGTCAAAGTTAGAGCATCGGTATCGGGTACTGAATAACCGCCAGCCATAGGGACTACGTGACTAGGCAAGGAATAGTCTCTCAATGAACGGGACAGGTGGGGGCGGTGTGTGGAGGTGGTGGTCCTTACCCTGCCCTCCTTCGGCAGCCATTTAACCTTTAATATCCTTCACAGATGTGCGGCTGAAGGTGAAGACCGATGTCAACTGAGACAAGTCAGAACAGTGTCCTCCAAGATGCAGGGGATAGAAAAAATTTTTTTCTGACGCTCTACTACGTTTTTCTCACCGTTTCAGAAGAACACCTCGCCGGGCTCAGGGAGAAAGAATGAAAAGTATCAGGCTCGTGGTCGTTTTGATATATAAACCTACGATTTATGCCTGCACACATAGACCACTCCAGCAAAGGTGAGAAATAGCCCAAAGAAACTTGGAATAGTTCTTTCGGAAACAACACTAAGTATAAAAAAAGATGTTTAATACCCGACTAATAGATTAATAGAATTGGCTCCCCGGCAATGGCCGCCCAGGAAATTTGATGAGGCTATCGACTCACACCTATCAAAGTAAACCAAACAGCACTAAGTAAATTGTAGCTAGGGAAGTAAGGATCGAACTCTTCAGGGAAAGATTTGAACCTGATTGTTCTAAAAACTTAAACCTGTTGTAAAAGGGCCTGGTCGAGAGATATTGACCTACTAACCGAACTGACTAATTACTAATAATTACGCAGAAATGGACGAAGAATGTCAACCAAAATTAGCCTAGGGTCATGTGGTCCACAAGAAACAACTAATGGAGTTCACAACAAAGATCGTTCAATCTCACGAACAAATTATCGTCAAATTAGGGCTCACTATCTCTCGAATCTAGACTCCCTCGAAAATCAATCTAGCGGCTCTCGCTCCATGCACCTAGACTAATTACGCCTATATTCATGTGGTTCTTATTATGCGTATTGTTACCTCTCGCATGACGAAAATTCAACAAATTACGGACATTACAACTAAATCGCGCACACGTCATATGTAAACAAAGAAACCAATAATAGGAATTGACTACAATTGTGGAATTGAAAAAACCTACTTTACATTAGTCATAATTAATCAAGGTTCCTAACCCTAGAAATTAGAACTACTACTCTGATTATTGAAATTAAAGCAAGAACAATTGTAAAGTTCATACATGAATTCATGAATCATTGACAATTAAACAGTATAACATAAACAAATAATATAAATGTAACTAGACTAAAGAAACTAAAAAAAGCATAAATTAAACTAAAATAAAGAACAAACCAACAGAATTACCCCAATTGAAGAATGATCGAGGAATTGAATTGACTTGAAAATTAATGTTGTTAACAAAACCCTAATTCCCTAAATAATTTGAGAGGAGAAAGTGCGAATTCTAAAACCTAAGAGAGTAATTCTAAATTGAGAAAGCACTAAGGTTGTTTTGCCTAGGAATAGTCGTGCATAATGTACCCAACGTTGGGCTTACAAAAGCCCCATTAACTACGAAGAAAATAAAAAGAATTAAAAATCAGGAAAAAAATCGTCTGCATGCGGGTGCATAGGAGGTTTATGCGCCCGCATCAGACTCAGAGTTGCCTTTCTTCAGCTGCTGATTGCATTAAATGCGCCCGCATGTTGTTTGTGCGCCGCAAACTACTCAGGAGCCATTTTCTTGTCGTTTTTTATTTTCATGAGTCTAAGACTTTTCTCGTACTTCTTGGCACGCAATTTCACATGCATACTCATCTTATCCGCCAAGCTTTCGGCTTCGTTCCGAGCCTCGGTTTCGTGCCTGTTAATTACACACCTCCAAACCCCGAGCATACAACCCCGGACTGCTAAACCATCAAACTACAACGCTCTTAACCACTTGCCAGGAACCATCCACCCCGACCTTGCGAGACCCCTCAAACCTCAGCCTAAGAACACCTCAAACTGACCTAAAACCCCGAGCCCAGCATCTCAACACCCCTAGGATACAAACCTGCCCGCAACGGGGCAAGACCACTATAACACCGGCATCCTTCAGTATGATCCGCTTTTTGGCTATTCTGAATTACTCTCTTTCGGCCAAATCATTGATGACGTAGGGGGGCTTAAGTTTTTCAAGCTCCCTTTGTTACCCTGGGACCGATTTTTCTCACCGAAAGACCTTTCCAGCTCTGACAAGATGATGTAGTTACAATATACCCCTCCAACAACTTGTATTGGATTTAGCTCGAGACGAAAACCCCCTCACCTTATGACCCCGGAAACACTTTGCCCCCTGACATTCCACCACCTCCCGAACCCCTCACGATTTGGTTCTGGCTAGAGACAACGACCACTCACTTCGTCCTAATCTGTCACTCAAGACCTAACCTCAAGACACCACAGGGACAAACAGCACTCCACACTTCGACCCCCCACAAAGAGACTGTAGGCAACTCCGCTTTTTTTTGCCGCGACTAACCCTCAAACCTGGATTTAGTTTTTGTTGTGCACTCCCACTCATATAATGTAAGGAGTAGCCAATGACAAGACAAAGCCAGCCAAAAGTCAAGGGGGAAACCGTCCCTCATAGCGAACACAAAACACTACAACCGTTGTCCTACTTTACGCTACCCAACGCATTATTACGCTCGTGATTGAATCACGCTAAACTACCTAGGCCTCCCCTGCCTCCCAAAAGGACCTCCTCACAACCGTGCCAATCCTTGGCACTTAAGTTTCAGTCCGCATTATTAACTCAAGGGAATAAGATATGGATAGATCAGACCACGCCCACCCCCCATCAGTAGCTTAATGGGCCAACGTTGTAGCTTCTTTAAACTTGTACTTAGACCCTTCATCACCCTTGAGATGACACACTTGATCGGTCTGTAGACACTGATAAAACAAACTTGCGTTTCCACAGACTAGTTGCAACCGGTTCATGAGACACAAGAAGTCTGACTTTGTCATTTACCCTTCTTAGAAAAGATTTGCCCTCAAAGTATGAATCACTCAAGTATGGTGACAAATCTCCCTCCTGAGGGGGAAACCGTAGGCACCTAACGCGCCCATCAACTATTGGACAGATCAATTTTTGTAAGCACTGTCAGTTCACTCCTCTCAATAACTCTAAACAGGACCCTAAGAAAAAGGTAATAAGCTTGTTCATTGCGACGCAGGGATACTTCTTCCATCCTCAAATGTACCACCACCTGTCTCCGAGTGACAAATAGGTTGTTGAGGTTTTTATGCTCTCTCTTGGTATTCTTTTATTCCTCTCCTCAATATTTTCTCACTTGCTCACATGTTTTTGAAAGGGTTTCACACCTCCTCTTAGCGCTTTTCTCCACCATATTTCACTCATAACCATGTGGAACAAGATCCTGAGCACACACTGGAGTCCACTCCCTAACGCTTCAATGGGGAACGAGAAGTGTTAGGGAATGAGCTTTATGTACAGCAACTCGTTATGGGCTGGTTTCTGGTCCCAATCCTTTTGCGTTTTGTAAACAAGTCTCCAACAACGTACGCAAAGTTCTATTGTCACCTTGTTTGCACATCAGTTTGGGGATGATGAGCGGTACTCAATAGCCAACTTGGTACCAACCCAGTTCCATGGGTTACTCTCAACCAGGGGGACTGAGGATTTGGAGTCCTACCGAACTATACTCGGCGGAATGCCATGGTGTTTGACAATTTCCTTGAAGTACAGTCTGGCCACTGGTTTCAGGGGTTGAGAGGCATAATCGTTTTATTACAAGCTACAAAGGTGCCCATTTTAGAAAAATCTATTACCACACCAATGATGACTATCTCTTCCCCTTGCGTCGTCGCAAACCCACAATGAATCCATACTAACACTTCCCAGGAGCACAGAACAGGCAATGGAGTGTAGAGACCCGTTGGTTGAAGTGCCCCTTAGCCTTTGAACAAGTAGCACATGCTAGTCAACAACATGAGTAAACATCCTTGATATTCAGGCCAATAGAAGTGTTGTACTAAAATCAAGGGTCTTGTGTATCCAAAATGTCACGCTCGATCCCCCATATGGACTTCTCTCACCAAAAATCCCTTTACTCCACTTTCGGAACACCACAACTTGTTACCCTTGAAATAGGTAACCATCTGCCTCACAAAGTCCTTAGTAGGACTCCCATCTCACTAGCAAAGTCCGGGATCATCCTTGTAGCACTCTTGAGTTGATCAAAACCCAGATTAGCATTTACCACTGGAAAGCAACTAGTTTCGAGCGTGAGAAGCATCGCGCCAGACAGTACTCTTACCATCTTTGTACTGGAACTGAAGGAGTAAATGATTGGAGGAAAACTCACACCATTGTAGCATGCCTCTTGTTGAGCTTTTGTGACCATGTACTGAACTGGCTTGATCGGAATGACGACACAAATGGCTTTGGCCTAAGGTGTGAGACCAACCTGACTCAAGTGCTCCTAACTATAGCGTAGAACTCACGGTCAGAAGTGGAATAGTTCAACTTTGGCCCCATTCAATTTCTCACTAAGTAACTCACGGGGCTTCTTCTCTTGAATCAAAACAACACCTATCCAATTTCCATTGCATCACACTCCACCTCAATTACTGTTAAAATTTTGGAAGCACAGTTAAGGAGCATTACAAAGAAAGAAATTTGACTTTTCAAGGCCCTTTGTGCAGCGCTTCAATTCCACTTAAAATCACTTCTTTCGGATTCTGTGATTGGAGCCATGAGGTGAGAAGTTCTAATGAACCGCCTATTAGAACGAGGCTAGTCCGAAAATTCGAACTGTCGTGCACATTGGTTGAGCTAACCCAGATTGCTACTGCTTCACCTTTTACGGACTACGAAGTACCCCCTCTACTGTTGACAATGTACCCTAAGATAACAACCTAGGCGTCATGAATACACCATTTCGTCAAGCTTCCACTACAACTTTACCTCCCTTCAATTTTTCAAAACAACTCTTCTACCTTAAATGAAGTACATTGATTTCATTGTTTTTACTATCCACAAGATGTCATCTAAGTAAAACAACAATAAAATCATTAATAAAGGAAGGAGAACGTCATTCATCCATCTCATGAGGCGCTTTGGGCGTTGCAAAGCCCAAAATGGCATCGCCAACCACTTATCCAACCCTGCTTGTTTTGAAAGACGTTTTCCACTCATCTCCCCTCTTCGAATTCTCATTTGATGGTAAACACCCTTTAAGTCAATTGTGTGAAAAGGACTAGGCACCACTCAACCATCTACATATCTTGCAAACGAGTCAAGGAAACTATATTTGTTGATGGGTTATATTGTAATGGCAACCTATCAACACCATTCTCCAAGTACCATCTTCTTGGGTACTAAGAGGGCAGGAACGGCGCAAGGCTAAGGCTCTCTCTACACTCGCCTCATCTCTATCAATCTATTCACTGTGAGCTTTCAAGTTTCCTTACTTCTCCTCCGGAAACACCTATAGGCAGACTTGTGGGCAAAGGGGCTCCAGGAATCAAGTCAATGGTGTGCTCAATGCCCCTTATAGGTGGGAGGACATTGGGCAAGTCATTGGGAAAACACCTTTTGTCTCTTCTAACGAACTCATTTAGTGTGGAGAGCATTACAAGTAGTTACCAAGTTCATCTTTGGTTCTCACAACACAAAGCATACCTCCCCATATATTGCCACTGTTTTCTCAAATCATTACAAGTTACAAGATAGTTGCTTTTCTTTTTTTTTAGAACTTGGTTGGTAAGGTAATAATCTAAATCTCCCTACCATCTCTAGAGTTACAACATACATATTGATCTACTTTATGCTCGAATCAATGAGCAAATCTGCCATGGTCATTCCAAGTAGTAAATGCCAAGCATCAATAGTCGTATGTCGCACCACGCCTTCATCTTCAAAGCTTTTTTTTTTTGTTTTTTTTTTCCAATGGAGTAGGACACAAAGCTTGACTTCTTTACTCTATTCCGTTGCATCGTTCAACCAATTCAATTGTATGGTCTTTCATGATCTTAGTAGTAACGCTTTCAATTTACTCATGCTTCGAAGAGATTACATCGGTTTGTGCACCACATCAACAATCCACATTGCAAAGTTTCTCCAATTTGCATCTAGTATGGAACAAATTGCCTTACCTTTGATTATCATCAACTTCCGGCGCAACTAAACATATTTCCAACCACCATCATGCTCATTTCATCTGCCGGACGGTAATCATCATCATACTCTTCATCAAAAACTCTTCTTTTTTTCCCCTTTCCTTCATCGTGTACCAATATTATGATTTTTTCTTCTTCCATCAATAATTAGGCCACATTGTGAACGCAGCTCAACATCATTTTTGCAGTGGGCCACTCGGATGCTATATGCCCTCTACCATGACACTTGAAAACACTTCTCACTAGTAGCAAGTCTCATAGTGGAAATTACATCTTTTCTTCCCTTGCCCAAACTTAGACAGAAAAAAGAAAGATTTATTTGAAAGGAGCCACCTGTTTTGTTTGTTGAAAAACGTACTCCCTTGAGTAAGTAGGAATAAAATTTTAGGACTTGTTGAAAGGAAGTTTGTGAGCTTCTCTCTTTCAATGAGTTTCGTACGGAATGCCAATTACCAACATCACTCAAAAAGTGGTATAGGTGAGTCACTTCCACTTGTTGGCTAATACTCTTCGAAACGACCTTTATAAACACGATTTGGAAGTCTCCTTCTCTGTAAGTACACACCAACAACAAACTTCTCAAACTCCTTAATGTAATCGTCTACACATGGTTTTTGGGAAAGATGGGGTCATTATAAGTAGTGTTCTTGGGCATACTCCCGGATTTTACAGTTTAACCTTCATCTTCCTCTTTCTAATTTCTGCCCATGCGTCAATTTTTTTCTTTTCCCCTCTCCTTCTACTGGCTTGAGGTTTTCATACCATAGGGCATCGAGTTAGTGAGTTTTAGAACAGACATTTGACACTTTTTTTATCATCAACCCCTTATACTCAAAAAAAATTTCATTTGCCTACCCATCTAGAAGGCTCACTACATGCCCCCCACAACATTTGGTAGGTGGAATCTTAAGCCCCGCTATCTTCATCCAAATTTCCTAAGAAGCTCGCACTATACCACATTCTCATTTTCTAAGTGTTATGGTTTTAGGTTGTTGACAACCACCATTCGGCAATGCAATCAATCCTAGTATTTTTGCCTAGCCTGTTCCTCCTCACTTTCTTCCGTTTTTCTCTCCAACTCTCAATTGTTTCGTAATTGTTTGCACCATTTAGACAAACCTCCTCACTATCCATGATGTCACTATTTTGCTAGACTATTACACTTACAGACTTGAGAACTGCGAAATTAGAGACAAAAAAGCAAATGAAAATTTCCGAGACTCTCAAGGTATTAAATTCAGAAAATCGATCATCAAAACAATCAATTTGAAAAAAAGAAACTCTCAAAAGCGTACTTCGGTATGAGGGAGATATTTATGTTTAAATTTGCCTTCCCAGTTTTGCCCCTTTCTGCGTGCTTCCAAATCTGCCCATTTATTAGCGAGAAGTATCTAAAAAATATGAAATTTTGTGAGTGACTCTACAAACAAAATAAAATCCAGATTCAAAAAGAAGATCGCTCAATTTGGAAATAAAACGAAGGGAGTTACGCCTTTACAAACCGAACTCCAAATGACGCGAATTGCGGGGTTTTGTTCAAGCTTCCTTCAAATGACCGATTTTTCTCACGAAAAAACCTTATCCAGCTCGTGATACCAGAGATGTAAGTCTAATATACACCCTCCAACAAATTGTAATGTATTTAGCACTCGAAAGAACAAACAACCACACTTGAAAACAAACTTAACCATTGCGAAATTAACCAAAACTCAAGAACACACTCAAAGATTCTGGGTTCGTAGGCTTAGAGACAAGGACCACATCAATGATCTCCCTATCTGTCATCAAGAACTAACTCCAAAGCAAACAAGGAACACACACACTTCGGACAAACACACAAGAAGAGTTAGGCACCTCCGTTTGTTTTTTTTTGTGCAACTCAAAAACTGATTTATTTCGTTGTTGTGCTCTCCAAATATATATAATGAGGAGTAGCAACATGAAAGACAAAAAGCCACCAAAAAGTCAAGGGTGAGAAACGTCACCTAAAGGAAAAAAACAGCCAATGCAGTTTTCTTAATTTAGCAGCTACCACTAAAGCCTTATGCGTGTGATCAGCTAAAAATAAGGCCTAAAAAACCTCCGACAGAAACCAGCCCATTAAGAGCAACTTTAGGGCAGTGACTCATGGCATTATTATACATCAGAAATAAACTCGGAATAAGATAGAAATCCACGCCCAAATCAGTACGCTTAATGGGCAACGTGTAAGCTTCTTTGACTGAACTTGAACTTTGGACCTCATCAAACTCAAAAACTGAGAGGCAAACTGAATTCTGTCTTTGTAGACATGGATTAAACCAGAGTTTCCCAAGACTAGTGCAACCGTTCATGAGACAAAGAAGTTGCTTGGATCAAAATCATTGAAACGTGGTTCTTTTTACATTCATGTCACCACTCCAAGGGCGGGCGTGAGGCGTGGACGTGGACTGTAGGTGATCGACCCCACATGTACCATTGCAGAAAGTTGGCCACGAAGTTCAAGTTGTGGCTTTGGTTGTTTGTATGCATTGTACGACGCATGGGCATTGGGGCCATCATTGTTATGAGATTATTGGCTATCCAGAGGGGTGGTTTGGCCAACCAATGTAATGCGGCGGGGTGTTTAGGGGAGGCTCTGTGCGGGGATCGTTATTGCCCTCCACCGCTTCCTCGAAGGTGCCTAGGGGTCGTTGTGCAGGCTCGAGCCAATACCAATCCTTATTAATGCGTAGTGGGCTCTCGGTTCTTGACACCTATAATGGGTCTGACACACCCTACTTCGAATTTCCACGCAAGATCAATGGAAGGGTATATTTAGCTATGGTGGATTACTAAGTGGTGTCGGAGAATATGTTGAATGGTAAGTTCCAATGATAAATGTGGATTATGATATTCAGGATCCATTATCATGTAAACTGGTAATGACACTTGGTTGTTTATGCAAATGCCTCTATTGCTGTTCCCGTTGGACTTACCGAATAATGAAAATGCTTCTGCAGAAAACGAGGGTTAAGTTTAGTCTATTGTGATTCTATTCGCTTCTTACAGCACTTGTTTTATATGTTCCCACATTGACTTAATTTGCTGTCGGTTTCACAACAAATGACTGATGTTTGCATGTTTATGTCAAATTTATTCCTTTAGTGATGTAACGGAACCCAATGGGAACGCGATGATTGAACGGGAACAGAGAGAGGATGGACTTTAGCTATTTGTGAGAGTGTAAGTGTCCGTTACAAAATTATCGGTGAATAGAGAATCAGTTACAGTTCGAGGTGATGGTACAAGCGACGTTGGCATCCTTGAGAATGTAGTAATGTACTTCCTCTTGATATCTTAAGGGTAAGTTAAGCTAAGGATTGTGAAGTTGCTTCGGGCTGAGAACCCAGGGATAAATGTCCCTCTAGTGATAATTAAAGCAGTTGCATATTTGAAAAGATAATTGTGATTTCTGGGGCAAATATAGGCATGCTTCTCTTGTGGGGCTTATTCTATAATATATTAATGTCTTGATTTGCATAGTATATTGTTTTCCTAAATTTTAGTTTAGGTATGCTGTTTATATGGACTTTGGAAGGCTATCAATGAGACTAAACCTTTTGTGCTCTCATCTATTTTAACTACCCTATTAATATCCCCTTAATGTTTCACGCCTCCAATATTATACGTTAAGAATAGTTAATGTTACCGATCAAAAATATTTATGGGTGTCCATAATGATTGACTGTTGTATACACTATTCTTTTTACCATATATAACCAGTTTTTCATGATTTTACAACTACATTAAATCAACAAATATGTACATGAATTATCTATTTTGCCAGACACTTTACCCATTTTGGTTTTAGGGCCCAATTAGGACTCAATGACAGTTAGAGGTTTGTGGGTGAAATAATTGTTCCGGGCGCCATGGAAATCTTGAAGGGCTACCACGGCTTGTTTGACTACTGCACCCAAGGTAGCGCAAAATAGTCTTTTACGACGTGGTCCAACCAGAGTTCACGACGCAACAATATCTATTTTACTATCTACGGAATTCACACAAATAAAGGGGTGGTTGTGGATGGCGAGTGGTGGGTCGGTGTAGGAGTGGGGTAGGATGCTGGGGCGGGGGTGGTGGCACGGTTGGTGTCGGATTGGATTGGTGTTTGTGCTCGAAGGGTAAACTCGAAGTAAGTCTAAAATTGACCATAGTAAGGATTTTCTAGATGAGGTTTTGGATTGTCATTAATAGTCTGTGACACGCACGCAGCGTGCGCGTGCGGTGCCCCAAATCGAGAATGCATAATCTTTTGTTTGACTTGCTTGTGCGGTTTGGTTGTGCGCACAGTTACTGATCTTTTTGCGAGCAGTACCATGTGTATCTATTATTTTTTGGGTAGTAAATTAGATGAAACTGTGTTGGTACCTGTTTTATTTGCAGTATCTGCGTGGCAATTTTATCTTCCTCGATATCTTTACGAAAGGTCTTGTGCAGCTGCTTCGAATTGACGGTGTGGTGTTTGTTTCATGAAAACGCACTCACTTCTAACTCAATTTCAGGTTAGCTAACTCCTTTTCCCAATGAAGAAAAAAGTGGTCTAGTGGGCTTCCATACCAGCCATGCTACCAACAGGATCACTGATATTGTGTTGTTGAACGAATTTAGGTCTGCTCTTCACCGAGGAAGCATCTTCTATTCAGACACTATTGACAGGAAACCACATTATAAGGGAAAGATCTCACATCATCACACCCAATTAATTAATGAATATTTACACGTCAGCATACCCTATATTGTTCTTCTTAGGCTCTTTACAAGCTTTTTTAGTGTCCGACTGCGCTGCGCGATCCTCCTACAGTAAAACACCGATACCATAAAGTAAAGGACTAAAAAAACAACGATAGAGCCAATGTTGAATAGATCTAGAGACAAAAATATTTATGCCTGCAAAAAGACGCCAAACGCCGTGTAACATACTGTTGTGCTTTCTCCATAGCAACCTCCCTAAGTGCCTGTTCTGGTCAAGATGGTAACTGTAATTTGGCTCCTGAATTCAAAGAAGAATACAGTGCAGAGCCTAACAATTTTAAACAACCTTCATCATCCTTAAATCCTAATCTAAACCTTATAAGGCGATTCAAAATGAGAACAAATAAGCCACACCAAAAATTCTAATGTGTAAACCGATCACATCAACGCTTTGCATGCGTCTTAACTTCCTCTGCCTCGCCAAAACTGCCAATCAAGGTTCCCACAATTGAATTCAAGAATCAACATCAAAACAGTTGGACATAATATCAAAAGGTTTTACATATGAACCTTGGAAGTCAGTTGGTTGTTCTCATCTTCAAAATTCTGCATTCCTTCTTTTGCATGATCCTTCAGTTGTGCTACTAAACTTCCGATCTCATTCGTGCATATACACAGTAGCAAACCTTACCACCATACATTAATGTCCTACCGTTACCACGCAACATGGAACAACTTCGCTTAGTTCCAAGAATTAGGTTGGGGTCTGGCTAGACGATGAATCTAAGGAGGGATTACGATTCCCTACCCTCTCTCTACATACAACAACCTTGCCTGTAGTCCTAAAAATAGTTTTGGGTCGGCATCCAATTTACTAATAAACACTGTTCACAAAAAAAAAAAAAAAACAAACAAAAAAACTAATCTACTCCTAATTGTCAGAATCTCTCAAAGACAAAATTACAAATAAGTTCAGCTAAAAATCAAATTTAAGCAGAAGTACATGAAATTGCAAATCAAAATAATCGAATCACATCTCATATTGCAAAATCTCATTTATTTCAACGTTCACACATACCTTCCAAATTTACATTCAATCCACAGCAATCATGACAATTTCAAATATGAACCAAAGATTTCGCACATACTTTTTAGGCAGCAATCTCAACCGCCAATCGACATCGCATAGTGCATATATTGGCATGTGTATACAATTGAGCACCACCCCCCCCACATTCGGGAAGTAACACATTGACATTAAATTACCGATGAGAACACCAATAAATCGGAACATAAGAAGTACAAGGACTTCTTACCGGAGCAGAAGGTTCAAATATGAGGGACCTATAGAAAACTGCAGAACATTACTCGTAGCTTTTCAAACATCTCCATCAGGTTAGAAGGAAGCCGTTCCTCTTTCTCATCAGCCACTTCACTGAGAGAAGCAATCACAAGCACCAGTAACCTCCAAGGTGGGGCGGGCCATTGATCGTAGCAAAAACACCTTGTCTACTTGTTCCGTAAGTTTAAAGAAACCAAAAACTTCTTGAGATGCTTCATTACCAGTCTTTCAGATATTCCTTGACGTCAACAGCTTGCCATTATCATCATTTTGTAAAAAGTACATTAGAGTAAGTTAATTCAGGAAGCATACGATAATAACTAATGTTAAATGAAATACTCCAGTTGATATGTCAACAGCGCACCATGTGAAACTTTAAAAGATTAATAGTCGCTCATCATCAATGAGCTCTCAAAAAGCTCATATGTTCAAGCAGTATGTTCTAGGAAAAAAAATGGGGGATTGTTTTAACCAATAGAGCTAAACAGATCATTTTCTCTAATAAACTTTAAAATTAGAAGAATTACTATTCACATATCTTCAACCCGTACATATGAAACTGACATGAAATTATTAAACTTTTAAAAAGTTTGCATAAGGGGGAAAACAAAGAGGAAAGGAGGTAAGGATATAGGAAAAGGAGCTAAGAGGTTTCGTCTATTTAGACAAGGGATTGGGGATGAGAGGGAGTGATTCGTGTTCCCAAAACACATATAAAAATTTGGAGGGAAATCAGGCCCCTCTTTCCCTTCCCATTCTTTCCTTCTCTTCCCTTTCCCTTCCATATTGCTTATAATACTAAGTCTCTTTAACACTTCCAAGTCCCTAGAACGAGAATACTCGTATGGAAAATTCAAAATCCGCTATTCTAAGCCGCTTATTATTTTGAAAAGATTAGACCTCTAGGGGTTAAATTTGGACTAGGTTCTTGTTAAAATCTTCATGTTCATTCAAGAGCTATATCGAGAAATTAGTACTACACTTAACTTTTTTTTGCACCAAAACCCATGCACAATTTTTGACCCGTGGCCATGTCGGCACTAATATAGTCGTTTCGAATGAAATCATTTTCCGTGAAATCAAAACAAAAAAAAAATCTTATTTATCTTGCCGTTGCAGGTTTAATGGTGGCATAACCCAAAACCCGCCCTCATCCTTCACCCAATCCTGCAAGATATCCCGAGCCCATCTTAAGTAATGAAAGTAATGTGATATGAATTTTGTAATTTCAATTAGAATTAACACATCATCAAACAAGAAACTATCAACTATTTCGTAGCTCGTACAAATCATTTCACATCCATCTAATCTCAATTCAAGATCTACACATTACCACATGATCATAAACATCACTCAATCAAATTCCACTTAACAAACAAATGTTCAACTACAACAAAACTGCCACATAAATTTAAAATGATTACCAAATTCAACTAATTGAATACACATTTAAAATCAAATTTCCACTAAATTACATTCATTCTATCACCACACAATCAACCACTTAAGTAGCCAACCAATGTAAAAGAAACTACGGTTTAAAGATCACGAGACACACCAGGAAACTCAAGCAAAAATCCCTAACAACTTCTTCGCTTTAGAAAACTCAAGTATCATCTCATATTCATATCATCATCATAACATCTCTGACATGCTTCTCTTTTCTCCTCTTTTATCCATTTACTTTCTCTCTCACTGAACGTCGCCTCATAATATAGTCATCATCGTCCTCATCCCATGTTACTCTCCGGTGACGGACGACGTCGTCTTGAGGGCTAGGCTCTTTGTCGGAAACTCACTGAACGGCTATCGCCCACCCCTCTCAAAAATATCGAAACAACTCTAATATATAGCTAGGGAGTAGGGACCGATCCTCAAGGAAGCTATTAAGTTCTACTAGAGCTAAGCGTGTAGGGCCTTGGTGGAAATTTCGGTAAATGGTTTCTAAAACTAAGCAGACAAGAATTGAAACTAGGAAATGACGGGAAATAACGATTAAACTCTATTAAAGGAAACTAGGGCTATCGGTTCACTATGCTCAATCAACAACTCACTTAATGCTCACTTAATCAATTCATTGGCATTCATTGAAACAGGGGCTCACTAATTCTCTCGAACTTAGACTCCTCAAAACTCCTTACGGCTCTCGCTAGCTAAATGTCGTTTTTGCTATTATTCAGTGGTCTAATTGTGGTAAATCTACCTCTCGCCTCATTTGTCTAACAAAACGACTACAACATAAATTGGCCTCACAATTTAATTGGCAATCAACTAGGAAATACATAATAGGAATTATTAGAAAGCCAATGAACTAATGAGAAAACATAATTTAAATTCAAGTCATGATCATAGATCCCTAACCCTAGCAAAACGACTCCTCATCATAGATTAAGGGTAAACAAGAGCAAAAATTGTGAAATCAAACAAAGAACATGATCATGAACAAAGGGAAATAATTTAAAATTACATTAATTATATCAAACTAAGTCAGAACCACAATAGCACAACTCATTATCTAACTAAAAACGACGAAATGAAAGCGAATCATGAAAACTAAAAGAATTAAAAAGCATAAGGAAAGAGATTACACCCCCAAAAAAAGATTGAATTGCATTGATGAAGCTATGATTCATGAACAAAGTAATTAATCTAAAAATCTAGAGAGAAGAAAGTATTTGGATTCCTAGGTATAAAAATATGATAAACAACTAGGTAGGGTCGTGCCCCCCGGTTTATCCTAGAGATAGATGAGGATATTGGTTTTTAATTAATAAAACACGAGCAAAACGCAGGAGAGAAAAATAGGACCAAGAAAACAGTAGGACCTTGCGCCCAGCATAAAAAATTTGGTTTGTTCCTTGCGACCGACTGCCATGTGGTTGCAGTTTTTATAGTGTGATCGATGTTGTGGGCGCATAGATCAAAGAGGTTTCATAGGCTGCGCCCGCCTGAACACTGTGAACGAAATTTTGATGATTCTTGCTGATCTTTGCGTCGATCTTTGAATCTCATCGTGGCTTTCATAATGGCACGCATCAGAGGCAAGCATATTTGACTCGTTTTAGCCTCCAATGACTCATAACTCTCTTTATGCTCCTGTAAAATATACAAAACCGAAACACAGGTATAACCGAAAGAGTATAATAAACCGTAAAAGGTTCTAAAAGTCAATAAAATGCTAAAAACCGTTCCAAAACTTCAACTTCACCTGAAATACGCTCTTTAATCAAAAAAAGCCACAAAACTTAACTATTTAGCACAAGAATCAATGAAAATGAGGGAAAACACAATCATAAAACACGTATATCAAATTCCCCCGCAAACCGAACTTTGCTCGTCCCGAGTAAAACACAGCGGAAATTGACTACACCCCATAAAACAAAGTAAGCATTCATAACTCAAGAGATGCTTTGGAAGGACACATGGAACAAGGCCGCACCAATGCAAAGCATCCAATTACCGTCCTTCCTACATCGGGTCAAACAAAACCAACCAAGCAAGTTTAATGAATCGAGATAGAGTAGCTCACGGGTTGGCATCACACATTTAATGATGAGGCTTTAACATGAAGCTTAACCCTCACCTCCAACCAAATGGAATGCCCAATGCAAAATGTGTTTAAATGCAATATGAAGGACCCGAAACCGAAGCTCACACTATGTCTAAGTGTGAGGGTATCCGCTCTCCTAAAGGTTGACTCGGAAGAATAACTACTCTAGACTTGACAAAGGATTCACTTAATACATACCATAGCATGTGACGAAGATCAAAGGACTTTAATACGCTGTAAACGTGTTTTTGACTAGGTGTGATGGGTAGGATAAAAATTTGGGATAATGTGGGGGATGCAGGGTATACGATAATAAAATCGAGAAGGACATCAAATTCTCAATCATCCAATTCAACCAAATCAAAACCAAACTTTCTTGTGTTTTTCTCACATGTCAACACCATGAAATTCATAATTCTATCATGAACACCACTACTTCATTCACAAACTTTAAACTTCTATTTTTTGTATTTTTTTTGATTCTCTTTTTTTTTTTGCAACCTTTATTCGCTACACAATATGCCTTTTTATTGAACTACAACAACCTAGACTGGTATGCAGAGCCTTATATGTGAAGCTTTATACTTAAACTTTCGTCCATAACATTTCCACTACTCACCATCAATCCGCATAAACACTTGTCAAAACTTTATGTTAACAACATCACACACCACTTCAATACCCAAACCAAGTTTGGGCATATAATTGCATTATGGAAAAGGGTAAAGGCGTGAAGTGGCTAAATACACGAAATGAACGAGAACCAGCTCAAACCATGGGATCCACGGGACCATTTCAATGTGGGACCTGAAATTGCAGTCAAAGAGCCGAAATGGGCGCCTTATATGCGCCCACATCACCAAAAGATCCCCCAATTGTAAAGCTACTAGAGTCAAAGTTCAAAACCCAAGGATATTGCACCAGAGAAACGAAACACACATGAAAAGAAAACTATGAATGACTTTATCTTCAAAAAGTGCTCTAAATTCCTCCGTTACACAGTCAAGTCCGCCCCACCAAGGCTGAGAAGAGTGACAATAAAAGGAAATGCAAGCAATCAAATCAAGTATAGCAACTGAAATAACACATGTGGATCCATCCGCAGTCAAGGTCAAAGTTTTAAAATAAGCACAGGTACAGAAGTAGTCAAGTCCGACAATAAAACTCAGACTGGGACACGACTAATATTAAGCCAATGCTCTCTCCCATAAACCTAAGAAACAGTACAGCTCTTTGGTCACATGTAAACTCCCATTCTAATGATGAGTATCAAACCAGGCAACAGCCCTAAGAAAGCAATTAAACTAAACTGAGAAAGCAGTAAAACTAACTAAGGCACACAAAAAGAAAACAAGAGAAGTGGGCATGATCTACCAAGCAGTATTCAATTCCTACAAGGAGTCAACCTAAGTACTGAATCAATAATAGCATCCCGCTCGCAATTAAATCCTCAAAGGAAAAGAAACTAACCAAACTCCAAAGAAAATGTAAAAAAAATAAGAGGACAAAGAAAAAGAAAAAAAGGCAAAAATGAAGCAAAAAAGAAAAAAACTAAGCAAAGTAGACAAAATACCTAACTCCTTCCCCCAAACCAAAAAATTTTTGTCCCGTCCCGGGACAAATAACCATGCAAAGTGAGAAGGAGCGAAGCCGAGCTCTATGATAGGGTTCCCAGTACCTAGGATAGTACTGGTCATAGAACGACTAATAGGGGGTAAGAGGTGGGAATCCCTGAAACCGTACAGATGAAACATTGTAGTGTGCGCCTCACACTGGAAAGCTCTGTAGCAAATCAACATCGGCGGATCCTCGAAGTGGATGATCATCTTGTCGAACGACTGCCGGTTATAGAAGAGCATATCATCAAATGGTTCATCAAGGGGGTCATGTCGAATGTGGAGGAGGGTGACCAACATAGCATGCGTGGTGGCTCAGGTCGTGGTGGAGTGGGGAGCTGGGCCTGGCCGTCTGTGCTGAATCAGGTTGACGTCCATCGAACGGACCTCTCTCCGATTGCTCTCTCTGTAGTGGGATGTTGTCAGGTGGGATCCACCCAAGGGTTTGGCGGTCTGGGTGCTTTGGCGGAGGCAACATAGAGTAGGAAGTAGCACCATGAAATTCTCGCACACACCAAACAAACTCTCTCTGTGCCCCTTGATACTGTTTTATCTAAGGAAGTTAGCGACTCTCAGGGCAGTCGTGTCGAGGTAGGGTTTTCGTCGATCGGTTTAACTGGTTGATGGATCAAGCCTAGGGTGTGGGCCAGCCATGTAATCATTCAACCGAATAGATAGTACCCGGTGTTGATCCCTCTACAATTTCAGCAAGTGGGGGGCAGAAAGAACCGAAGTATAAGGGAGGGTTGTCGGCATATCCCTCGGTCACCATCATAAAGTGGATCTCTTAGGGTAGAACTTGCCCTAATTCTCTTCTAGAAAATAAGCAGTAACCACGAACCGCAGGAATACGTAAGGGGCAGGGTCGTGTACCTTGATGCTTGGCGGGTAGGAGAGAGGTGGAGCTGCCACGGTGTCTCGTCCCACCAGGCTCCCTCAAAGTACGGTCCCCCATCTATGCTCAGCTGTAGGACCAAAATGCATTTAGGGGTTCCATAGAAAGCGCTCATTTAGTTCATCAAATCCATATCCTAGTGCTGCCCGAAGATGGGAACACTAATGTGTGTCTTTTTCAGCACTAGAGGCGCCTGGGACACATGGAAGTGGTAACTCGGATGGAACTCCAGGTGAGCGCCGGTTGTGTGTGGGACCTGATGGATTCTTCCATCAGGACCGGGCATAGTGGAGGTGATCAGCTTCCCCAGCCGCTCGTAAGCCATTCTCATACTGTCAGTGCTACACGTTGTCAGCCTGTTTTTTGTGGAAGACCGTGGGACCTGATTGTTCTTGTAGGCTTTCAAGTCTGTTCTATCTGTCCTGATGAGTTCTGAGGAGAGTTTAAGAGGAGGAAGGCTGCTTTCCCTTTAAATCTGAAGAGAGATGCTCCCGGTTTTCGTAGAACTTCTTGGGGTCCTCACGCAAGTCGTTGCCAAGATGTCCTCCTGATTACTCTAAGACGATATGCAGGAAAGCCCGAGATTTAGCAATTCCCAGTGTAAAGAAAGTCTCGATCGCAAAATCATGTAATCAATGAAAGTATAAAGAATAAACGATGTGAACGCATGATCAAAGGCATGACCTCAGTCGGCATTGTGCGTCACTCCTACCCATCCGCGTACGCTCTCCCCGCCGGGATTCTAGGCAATTACATGTTTGTCGCAGACCCACGCATTGTTGTACATGATAGCAAAGTGTAACACAATGGAGAACTAACAAAGTTTCTCCACCACACGTAAGCCAAGAGTGCAAACCCAAAAAACATGTCAAAAGACTGACACAGCCGTTCCTTGTATCTGCCTC
>PYUH01000273.1:112006-160467 GCA_016808085.1 Suaeda aralocaspica
CCTAGGGTCATTCGGGTCACCAAGAACAACTAATGGATTCACTAACAAAGATCGTTCAATCTCACAATTATCGTCAAATTAGGGCTCACTAATTCTCTCGAATCTAGACTCCCTCGAAACTCATCTAGCGGCTCTCGCTCATGCCTAGACTAATTCCGCCTATTATTCAGTGGTCTTATTGTGGTATTTTTACCTCTCGGCATCAAATTCAACAATTACCAGAATTACAACTAAATCTGCGCACAATTCAATTGTAAACAAAGAAACCAATAATAGGAATTGACTACTAATTGTGGAATTGAAACAACCTAATTTAATTAGTCCATTAATTAATCAAGGTTTCCCTAACCCTAGAAATTAGACTACTCACTCATGATTATGAAAATTAAAGCAAGAACAATTGTAAAGTTCATAATTGAATTCATGAAGTAATTGACAATTAAACTAATTAACATAAACAAATAACTAAATTAACTAGACTAAAGAAACTAAAAAGCATAAATTAAACTAAAATAAAGAACAAAACCAGAAGAATTACCAAATTGAAGAACGAATCGAGGAATTGAATTGAATTGAAAATTAATGTTGTTAACAAAACCCTAATTTCCCTAAATTAATTTGAGAGAGAAAAGTGCTTAATTCTAAAACCTAAGAGAGTAATTCTAAATTATGAAAAGCATAAGTTGTTTTGCCTAGAAAGTCGTGCATAATGTACCCAAAGTTGGGCTTACAAAGCCTAACTACGAAGAAAATAAAAAGAATTAAAAATCCGGAAAAATCGTCTGATGCGGGTGCATAGGAGGTTTATGCGCCCGCATCAGACCTCCAGAGTGCCTCTTCAGCTGCTGATTTCATTAAATGCGCCCGCATGCTTTGTTTGTGCGCCCGCATAACTACCTCAGAAGCCATTTTCTTTTTCTTTTCTTCTTATTTCTTCATGAGTTCTTTAAGATTTATTCTCGTACTTCTTGGCACGCATTTCCATGCATCTTCACTCTTATCCCGTCCAAGCTTTCCGGCTTCGTTCCGAGCCTCGGTTTCCGTGCCTGTAATTACAAAACATACCAAAACCGAGCATAACAACCGCGGATGATAAAAATCAAACTACAAAGCTCTAAAATTGCCGGAAATCAACCAAACTTAGCGAGACACCTCAAATCAGCTAAAGAACATCAAATGAACTAAAAACGAGCCAGAATATCAACCACTAGGCATAAAATTGACCCGAAACAAGGGGAAAAACACTATAAAAACCGCATATATCAGTATGATCCATGTTTTGGCTAATTTAGAATTACTCTCTTAGGCAATTTGATGAAGATAGGGGGCTTAAGATTTTTCAAGCTCCTTTAAACTGACCGATTTTTCTCACGAAAGACCTTATCCAGGCTCTGATACAAGATGATGTAAGTCTAATATACCCCTCCAACAAATTGTAATGGTATTTAGACTCGAAAGAAAAACAACTCACCTTGAAACAACTTAAAATTGCGAAATTAACCAAAACTCAAGAACACACTCAAAGTTCTGGGTTCTTAGGCTAGAGACAAGACACACTCAATCTCTCCCTAATCTTGTCACTCAAGAACTAACTCAAAGCACCAAGGAACAACACTCACACTTCAGACAAACACAAAGAAGAATGTTAGGCAACCTCACGATTTTTTTTTGCGAATAACTCAAAACTGATTTTATTTCTTGTTTGCTCACCAATATATAGTAATGAGGAGTAGCAAATGAAAAGACAAAAGCCACCAAAAGTCAAGGGGAGAACCGTCCCTAAAGGAAAACAAACAACCAACAGTTTTCCTTAATTTAAGCTACCACTAAATGCCTTAATTAGCTAGTGATGATCAGCTAAAAATAAGGCCTAAAAAACCTCCTACACAACCAGCCATTAAGAGCAACTTTAAGAGTGACTCATGGCATTATTATAATCAGAAATAAACTAGGAATAAGATAGAAATCCACGCCCAAATCAGTAGCTTAATGGGCCACACGTGTAGCTTCTTTTAAACTTGTACTTTAGACCTTCAATCAACCCTTGAGATGCAACACTTGAATTCGGTCTTTGTAGAAAATGGATAAAACCCAAGAGTTTCCAAGACTAGTGCAACCGGTTCATGAGACAAAGAAGTTGACTTTGGATCATTTCCCCCTTCTTTAGAAAAGTTTGCCCTCAAACTTGAATCATCCAAGTATGGTGACAAATCCCCTACATTGAAAGTAGCACTAACGCCCATCAACTCATCTGGAAGCTCAATTTTGTAAGCACTGTCATTCACCCTCTCAATAACTCTAAAAGGACCATAAGAACAAGGTATAAGCTTGTTCTTGCGAAGCTTAGGGAACCTCTCCATCCTCAAATGTAACCAAACCATGTCCTCCGGATGAAAAATAGGTTGTTTGCGGTTTTTATTGGCTCTCTCTTGGTATTTTTTATTCATCTCCTCAATTCTTTTCTTCACTTGCTCACATGTTTTTTGAAAGGTTTCCACCCTCCTCTTAGCATCTTTCTCCACAATTTCACTCATAACCATGGGAACAAGATCAATCAGCACAAATGGGTTCACTCCATAAACTGCTTCAAATGGGGAACGAGAAGTAGTTAGGGAATGAGCTCTATTGTAAGCAAACTCCGCATGGGCTAGTTTCATGTCCCAATCCTTTTGCGTTTTGCTCACAAGTCCTCTCAACAACGTACCCAAAGTTCTATTTGTCACCTCTGTTTGCCCATCAGTTTGGGGATGATGAGAGTTACTAAATAGCAACTTGGTACCAACAAGTTTCCATAGGGTCCTTCAAAAGTGACTGAGGAATTTGGAGTCCCTATCAGACACTATACTTCGAGGAATGCCATGGAGTTTGACAATTTCCTTGAAGTACAGTTCGGCCACTTTCAAGGCATCATCAGTTTTATTACAAGCTACAAAGTGTGCCATTTTAGAAAATCTATCTACCACTACCATGATGCTATCTCTTCCCCTTTGCGTCCGTGGCAACCCCACAATGAAATCCATACTAACACTTTCCCATGGAGCATCAGGAACAGGCAATGGAGTGTAGAGACCCTTGGTGAAGTGCCCCTTAGCCTTTTGACAAGTAGCACATCTCTCAACAACATGAGTAACATCCTTGATCATTCTAGGCCAATAGAAGTGTTCACCTAAAATATCAAGGGTCTTTTGTATCCCAAAATGTCCGGCCAATCCCCCACTATGGACTTCTCTCACCAACAACTCCCTTACTCCACTCTTCGGAACACACAACTTGTTACCCTTAAATAGGTAACCATCTTGCCTCACAAAATCCTTAGTAGGACTCTCCATCTCACTAGCAAAGTCGGGATCATCCTTGTAGCACTCCTTGAGTTGATCAAAACCCAAGATTTTAGCATCTACCATGGAAAGCAAATAGTTTCGACGAGATAATGCATCGGCCACGACATTACTCTTACCATCTTTGTACTTGGAACTGAAAGTAAATGATTGGAGAAACTCCACCCATTTAGCATGCCTCTTGTTGAGCTTTTGTTGCCCATGTATGAACTTTAGAGCCTCATGATCGGAATGAAGAACAAATGGCTTTGGCCTAAGGTAGTGAGACCAATGATCAAGTGCTCTAACTATAGCGTAGAACTCACGGTCAGAAGTGGAATAGTTCAACTTTGCCCCATTCAACTTCTCACTAAAGTAACTCACGGGCTTCTTCTCTTGAATCAAAACAACACCTATCCCAATTCCACTTGCATCACACTCCACCTCAAATACCTTGTTAAAATCTGGAAGCACAAGTATAGGAGCATTGCAAAGAAGAAATTTGACCTTTTCAAAGGCCCTTTGTGCCGCTTCATTCCACTTAAAATCACCTTTCTTTGTCAATTCTGTGATTGGAGCCATGATGGTTGAGAAGTTCTTAATGAACCGCCTATAGAATGAGGCTAGTCCATGAAAACTTCGAACTTCGTGCACATTGGTTGGAGCTAACCAAGATTGAACTGCTTTCACCTTTTCCGGATCTACAAGTACCCCCTCTCCTGTTACAATGTACCCTAAGAATACAACACTAGGCGTCATGAATACACATTTCTCAAGCTTCCCATACAACTTTACCTCCCTCAATTTTTCAAACAACCTCCTTAAATGAATTACATGATCTTCATTGTTTTTACTATACACAAGAATGTCATCTAAGTAAACAACAATAAAATCATTAATAAAAGGACGGAGAACTTCATTCATCAATCTCATGAAGGAGCTTGGGGCGTTGCAAAGCCCAAATGGCATCACCAACCACTCATACAACCCTTGCTTTGTTTTGAAAGCCGTTTTCCACTCATCTCCCTCTCGAATTCTCATTTGATGGTAACCACTCCTTAAGTCAATTTTTGAAAAGACTAAGGCACCACTCAACTCATCTAACATATCTTGCAAACGAGGCATAGGGAAACTATATTTGATGGTTATATTGTTAATGGCACGACTATCAACACACATTCTCCAAGTACCATCTTTCTTGGGTACTAAGAGGGCAGGAACGGTGCAAAGGCTAAGGCTCTCTCTCACATAGCCTCTCTCTATCAATTCATTCACCTGCCTTTCAATTTCCTGACTCTCCTCCGGATTACACCTATAGGCAGCCTTGTTGGGCAAAGGTGCTCCAGGAATCAAGTCAATGGTNACTCAAGTTGCTAGCCATGCCCAAAAGTACTTCCTTAGGCAAAGTTCAGATGTGTATAAGAGACAGTCCTTGTACTCTTCTAACAACTCATTTAGTGTGGATGAGTCATTACAAGTAGTACCAAGTTCATCTTTGGTTCTCACAACCAAAGCATACCCTCCCCCATTCTCTTCCACTGTTTTCTCAAATTCATTACAAGTTACAAGATAGTTGCTTTTCTCTTTTTCTTTTTTAGCAACTTTGGGTGGTAAAGGTAATAATCTAACTCTCCTACCATCTCTAGTAGTTACAACATACATATTAGATCTACCTTTATGCTCCGAATCATGATCAAACTGCCATGGTCTTCCAAGTAGTAAATGCCAAGCATCCATAGGTAGTATGTCGCACCACCTCTCATCTTCAAAGCTTCCAATGGAGTAGGGCACCAAAGCTTGCTTCTTTACTCTTATTCCCGTGCCATCGTTCAACCAATTCAACTTGTATGGCTCTTCATGATCTCTAGTAATAAGCTTCAATTTACTCATAGCTTCGGAAGAGATTACATCGGTTTGTGCACCACCATCAACAATCACATTGCAAGTCTTCTCTCCAATCTTGCATCTAGTATGGAACAAATTGTTCCTTTGATTCTCATCAACTTCCGGCTCACTAAACAATATTTTCCAAACCACCATCATGCTCATTTCATTCTCCGGAGGTATATCCTCATCATACTCTTCATCAAACTCTTCATCTTCCTCTTGTGTAACAATATTATAGATTTTTTCTTCTTCATCAAATAAGGCACATTGTGAAGCAGTCAACACATTTTTGCTAGGGCACTCGGATGCTATATGCCCTCTACCATGACACTTGAAACACTTTCTCCTAGTAGCAAGTTCACTAGGTGAAATTACATTCTTTTCTTTCCCTTTGCCAAACTTAGAACCAGAAAAAGAAGACTTATTTTGAAAGGAGCCACCTGTTTTGTTTTGAAACGTACTCCCCTTTGAGTAAGTAGGAGTAAATTTCATAGGACTTTTGAAAGAAGTTTTGAGCTTCTCTTCTTTCAATTGAGTTTCGTAACGAATAGCCAATTTACAAACATCACTAAAAGTGGTATAGTGAGTCACTTCCACTTTTTGGCTAATACTCTTCGAAAGACCTTTTATAAAACAAGCGATTTTGAAGGTCTCCTTCTCTTGTAAGTCACACACCAAACACAACTTCTCAAACTCCTTAATGTAATCTTCTACACTCATGTTTTCTTGGGAAAGATGGGTCAATTATAAGTATTGTTCTTGTTCATACTCCCTATTTACCCATTTATCCCTCATCTTCTTTTTCAATTTCTCCCATGAGTCAATTTTTTCTTTTCCCCCTCTCCTTCTACTGGCCTTGAGGTTTTCATACCATAGGGCATCGAGTTTAGTGAGTTTTAGAACAGACAATTTGAACCTTTTTTTTTATCATCAAACCCCTTATACTCAAAAACAATTTCAATTTGCCTTACCCAATCTAGAAAGGCCTCACTATCATGCCCCCCATCAAATTCTGGTAGGTGAATCTTAAGCCCCCTATCTTCATCAAATTTCCTAAGACTGCTCGCACTATCCACATCCTCATTTTCTAAGTCGTTCAGGTTTCTAGTTGTTTGCAACACCATATCGGCAATTGCATCCATCCTAGTATTTTGCCTAGCCTTTTCCTCCTCACTTTCTTCCGTTTTTTTCTCCAAACTCTCCAATTTTTCAGTAATTGTTTGCAACATTTTAGCAAACTCCTCACTATCCATGATTTTCCACTATTTTGCTAGACTATTACAATTACAAGGATTGAGAACTGCCGAAATTAGAGACAAAAAGCAAAATGAAAATTTCCTCGAGACTCTCAAAGGCTTACAAATTCAGAAAATTCAGATCAAAACAATCAATTTGAAAAAAAGAAACTCCTCAAAAGCTCTTCGGATGAGGGAGATATCTTCTGTTTAAATTTGCCTTCCCAGTTTTGCCCCTTTTCTGCGCTGCTTCCAAATCCTGCCCAGTTTATTAGCAGAAGATATCTAAAAAATCTGAAAATTTTTGTGAGTACTCTACACAAAATAAAATCCAGATTCAAAAAAAGAATCGCTCAATTTGGACATAAAACGAAGGAGTTATCGCCTTTACAAACCGCAACTCCAAACTGACCGAATCTGCGGTTTTGTTCAAGCTCCTTCAAACTGACCGATTTTTCTCACGAAAAACCTTATCCAGGCTCTGATACCAGATGATGTAAGTCTAATATACCCCTCCAACAAATTGTAATGGTATTTAGACTCGAAAGAAAAACAACTCACCTTGAAACAACTTAAAATTGCGAAATTAACCAAAACTCAAGAACACACTCAAAGTTCTGGGTTCTTAGGCTAGAGACAAGACACACTCAATATCTCCCTAATCTTGTCACTCAAGAACTAACTCAAAGCAACAAGGAACAACACTCACACTTCGGACAAACACAAAGAAGAATGTTAGGCAACCTCACGGTTTTTTTTTTTGTGAATAACTCAAAACTGATTTATTTCTTGTTTGCTCTCCAATATATAATAATGAGGAGTAGCAAATGAAAAGACAAAAGCCACCAAAAGTCAAGGGGAGAACCGTCCCTAAAGGAAAACAAACAGCCAACAGTTTTCCTTAATTTAAGCTACCACTAAATGCCTTAATTAGCTAGTGATGATCAGCTAAAAATAAGGCCTAAAAAACCTCCTACATAACCAGCCATTAAGAGCAACTTTAAGAGTGACTCATGGCATTATTATAATCAGAAATAAACTAGGAATAAGATAGAAATCCACGCCCAAATCAGTAGCTTAATGGGCCACACGTGTAGCTTCTTTTAGACTTGAACTTTGGACCTTCAATCAAACCTTGAGATGCAACACTTGAATTCGGTCTTTGTAGAACATGGATAAAACCCAAGAGTTTCCAAGACTAGTGCAACCGGTTCATGAGACAAAGAAGTTGACTTTGGATCAAAATCATTGGAAGCCGTTGGCTTTACTATTCATGTCACCACTCCAAGGGCAGGGCGTGGGCGTGGACGTGGACGTAGTGATCGACCCACATGTACCCATTGCAAGAAAGTTGGCCACGAAGCTTCAAGTTGTTGGCCTTTGGTTGTTTGTATGCATTGTAAGAAGCATGGGCATGGGGCCATCAATTGTTATGAGATTATTGGCTATCCAGAGGGGTGGTTTGGCCAACCAAGAATGGATGGTGTAGGGCGAGGTCGTGGCAGCAGTGTGACTAGGGGTCGTGGTGCAGCTCGAGCCAATACCAATCATATTAATGGCGTAGGGGCTACTGTTCTTGGCACCAATAATGGGTCTGCACCCCATACTTCAATTTTCACCACAGATCAATGGAAGGATATTGTAGCTATGGTTGGTAATACTAAGGTGTCGGATAATCGGTTGAATGGTAAGTTCAATAATAATATGTGGATTATTGATACAGGATCCATTCATCATGTAACTGGTAATGACACTTGGTTGTTTCATGCAATGCCTATATTTGATTGCCCGGTTGGCTTACCGAATAATGAAAATGTTCTTGCAGAAAAAGAGGGTTCAGTTCGTCTATTGGATTCTATTGTTCTTAAGCATGTTTTATATGTTCCCACATTGACTTGTAATTTGCTTTCGGTTTCACAACTAAATGATGATTTGCATTTTATTGTCAAATTTAATTCCTTTATGTGACTGTAAAGGACCCAATGGGAACGCTGATTGGAACGGGAACTAGACGAGATGGACTTTACTACTTTGGAGGTGAATCCGTACAAAATATTTCGGTGAATAGAGCATCATTACAGTTAGAATTATGGCACAAGCGACTTGGACATCCTTCTGAGAATGTAGTAAAGTTACTTCCTCTTGATAATCTTAAGGGTAATTTAGATAAGGATTGTGAAGTTTGCTTTCGGGCTGAGCACCCAAGGGATAAATTTCCCTCTAGTGATAATAAAGCAAGTTGCATATTTGAAAAGATACATTGTGATTTATGGGGCAAATATAGGCATGCTTCTTCTTGTGGGGCTTATTCTATAATATATTATATGTATTGATTTGCATAAGATATATTGTTTCCTAATATTTCTAGTTTAGGTATGCTGTTTATATAGACTTTGGAAGGCTATCAATGGGACTAAACCTTTTTTGCTCTCATATATTTTACAAATTACAATATTAATATCCCTTAATGTTTAACGCTCACAATATTTATACCCGTTAATGAATAGTTTAATGTTTAACGATCACAATATTTATGGTGTCTCATAATGTTGACTGTTGTATACACTATTCTTTTTTAACCTATATATAACCCATTTTTCATGATTTTTCAATACATAAATCAACAAATATAAATAGAATTATCTATTTTTGCCAAACACTTTACCATTTTGGTTTGGGCAATAGACTCAATTCCAGTTAGAGGTTGTGGGTGCAAATAAATTCCGGCGCCATGGAAATCTTGAAGGGCTACCACTGCTTGTTTGACTACTGCACCAAGGTAGCGCAAAATCGTCTTTTAAGACAGTGGTCCAACCACGAGTTCCACGACGCAACAATTATCTATTTTACTATCTACGAATTCACACAAATAAAGGGTGTTGGTTGTGGATGGCGAGTGGTGGGTAGGTGTAGTGAGTGGAGGTAGGATGGCTGGGCGGGGGTGGTGGCACGGTGGTGGTAGGATTGGAATTGGTGTTTGTGATAGAAGGGTAAAATAGGAAGTTTAAGTATAAAATTGAACAATAGTAAGGATTTTCTAGATGAGGTTTTGGATTTTCTTTAATTAGTTGTGACACCGCACGCACCGTGCGCGTGCGGTGCCCCAAATCGATAATGCTAATATTTTGTTATGAATTGCTGCTGCGGTTTGGTTGTGGAAGTTAATGATATTTTATGCGACGCAGTACATGTATACATTATTTTTTGGGTAGTAATTAGATGAACTTGTGTTGGTACATGTTTTATTTGCAGGTATCTGTTGGCATACTTTTATCTTAAATCGATATTCTTTAGAAAGGTCTTGTGCAAGATGCTTGAAATTGACGGTGTGGTGTTTGTTTCATGAAACACGCACTCACTTCTAACTCAATTTTCAGGTTAGCTAACTCCTTTTCCAATGAAGAAAAGTGGTCTAGTGGGCTTCCCATACCAGCCATGCTACCAACAGGATCACTGAATATTTGTTGTTGAACGGAATTTAGTTCTGCTCTTAAAGAAGCAGCATCTTCTTCAGCCTATTGACAGGAAACAATTATAAGGGAAGATATCACATCATCACACCCAATTAATTACTGAATATACACTCAGCATACCCTATATTGTTCTTCTTCGGCTTCCTTTACACGCTTTTTTAGTGTCCGAATCTGCGCTGCGAGATCCTCCTACAGTAAAACACCAGATACCATAAGTAAAAGGACAAAAAAAACAAATTTAGCTCCATTTGAATATTCTAGATGACAAAATATTTAATGCTGCAAAAAGACCATACCCGTGTAACAACTGTTGTGTCTTTCTCCATAGCAACATCCCTAAGTGCTTTCTGCAAAGATGGTACTGTATTTTGCTCCTGGAATTTCAAAGAAGATACAGTGCAGCCTAACAATTAAAACCTTCATCATCCTTAAATCCTAATCTAAACCTTATAGCTATCAAAGAAACAAATAGCACAACAAAAATTCTAATGTGTAACAGATCACTCAAACGCCTTTGCTGCGTCTTACACTCCTCTTCCTTCGCCAAAAGCTGCAATCAAGTTCCACAAGTGAATTCTAAGAATCAACACAAAACACGTTGGACATAATATCAAAAGGTTTTACATATGAACCTTGGAGCTCAGTTGGTTGTTCTCATCTTCAAATTCTGCATTCTTCTTTTGCAGATCCTTCAGTTGTGCTACTAAACTTCCGACATCATTCTGCATAACACAGTAGGCAACCTTACCACCATCAACATCTAATCCTACCCTGTCTCCACAACAGGAACAACTTCGCCTTAGTCCCAAAATAGGTTGGGGCTGGCTAGACATGAATCATAATGAGGGATTACGATTCCCTACCCTATCTCTACAACTACAACAACCTTGCCTTAGTCCTAAAATAGTTTTGGGTCGGCATCCAATTACTAATAAACACTGTTCACAACATCCAATTGTCAGAATCTCTCAACCAAAATTCAAATAATTTCAGCTAAAAATCAAATTTAAATCAAAGTACATGAAATTGCCAATCAAAATAATCGAATCACATCTCAATTGAAAATCTCATTTATCAAAGTTTCACACATACCTTCCAATTTACATCTCAATCAACATGCAATCATCAATTCAACTATGAACCAAAGATTTCGCACATACCTTTGTAGGCAGCAATCTCAACCGCAATCGACAATCGCATATGCATATAATTGCATGTGTATACAATTGCCAAACCCAAATTCGAAGGTAACACATTGACATTTAAAATTACGCGATGAGAACACCAATAATTCGGAACAAAGAAGTACAAACCTCTTACCGGGAGCAGAAGGTTCAAATTGAGGACCTATAGAAACTGCAGGAACATTACTCGTAGCTTTTCCAACATCTCCATCAGGCTTAGAAGGAAGACTGCTTCCTCTTTTCTCATCAGCCACTTCACTGAGAGAAGCAATCACAAGCCCAATAACCTCCAAGGTGGGGCGGGCCTTTGATCGTAGCAAAAACACCTTGTCTACTTTTTCCTTAAGGTTTAAAGAAACAAACAACTTCTTGAGATGCTTCATTAACAGTCTTTCAGATATTCCTTTGACGTCAACAGCTTGCCCATTATCAATCATTTGTAACAGCTACATTAGAAATAAGTAATTCAGGAAGCATACATAAATAACTAATGTTAAATGAAATACTCCAGTTGATATCGTACAACAGAGCACCAATGTGAAACTTTAAAAGATAATAGTAGATCATTCATCCAATGAGCTCTCAAAAAGCTTCAATATGTTCAAGCAGTATGTTCTAGGAAAAAAAATGGCATACAATAGAGCTAAAGATACATTTTTCTAAATAACTTTAAAATTATAAGAATTACTATTCACATTATCTCAACCCTACATATGAAAATGACATGAAATTATTAAAAATTTTAACATGTTTGCATAAGGGGAAACAAAGAGAAAGGGAGGTAAGGATATAGGAAAAGGAGATACAGAGGTTTCGTCATTTAGACAAGGGATTGGGGAGAGAGGGAGTGATTCGTTTTCCCAACACCATATAAAAATTTTGGAGGGAAATCAGAGCACCTCCTTTCCCCTTCCCATTCTTTCCCCTTCTCTTTCCTTTCCCTTCCATATTGCTTATAATAGATAAGTCTCTTTACACTTCCAAGTCCCTAGAACGAGAATACTCGTAGGAAACTTCAAAATCCGCTATTATAAGCCGCTATTAATTTTGAAAAGATTAGAACTTCTAGAGTAATAAATTTGGACTATGTTCTCTAACTCTTCATTTCACTTCAAGAGCTATATCAGACATTAGTACTACACTTAAACTTTTTTTTGAACCAAAACCATGCACAATTTTTGAACAGTGGCCATGTTCGGCACTAACTATAGTTCCGTTTCGAATTGAAATCATTTTCCGTGAAACAAAACAAAAAAAAAATCTGCCGTTGCAGGTTTAATGTTGCATACACCCCAAAACCCGCCCCTCATCCTTCACCCCAACTCTGCAAGATATCCCGGAGCCATCTTAAGTAATGAAAGTAATGTTGATATGGAATTTCTGTAATTTCAATTAGAATTAACACATCTATCAAACCAAGAAACTTCAACTATTTCTGTAAGCTCGTACAAAATCAATTTCACATCCACTCCTAATCTCAATCAAGCTCTACACATTACACATGATCAAAACATCAATAATCAAATTCCACTTAACTAAACAAATTGTTCAACTACAACAAAAATGCCACATAATTTAAAATGATTACCAAATTCAACTAATTGAATACACATTTAAACATCAAATTTCCACTAAATTACATTACTTCTATCACCACACAATCACACACTTAAGTAGCAAACCAAATTTAAAAGAACTACCGGTTTAAGATCACGAGAAACACCAGGAAACTCAAGCAACAAATCCCTAACAACTTTCTTCGCTTTCGAAAACTCATTATCATCATCATATTCATCATCATCATCATCAACATCTCTTACATGCTTCTCTTTTCTCCTCTTTTTACTCCATTTATCTTTCTCTCTCCTTGAACGTCGCCTCCTACTATCGTCATCATCGTCCTCATCACTGCTACTATCACGGTGACGACGACGTCGTCTTGATGATAGCGCCTCTTTGTCGGAACTAACTGAACAGGCTATCGCACACCTCTCAAAAATAACCGAACAACTCTAACTAATATAGCTAGGGAAGTAGGGACCGAATCCTCAAGGAAGCTATTAAGTTCTACTAGAGCCTAAAGCGTGTAAGGGCCTTGGTGGAAATTTCGGTAAATGGTTTCTAAAACTAAGAAGACTAAGAATTGAAACTAAGGAAATGACGGGAAAATAACGATTAAACTCTATTAAAGGAAACCTAGGGCTATCGGTTCACTATGATCAATCAACAAACTCAATTAATGCTCACTAATCAATTCATTGGCATTCATTGAACTAGGGCTCACTAATTCTCTCGAACTTAGACTCCCTCAAAACTCCTTTACCGGCTCTCGCTCGCATAAATTCGTTTTTGCCTATTATTCAGTGGTCTAATTGTGGTAATCTTACCTCTCGGCCTCGATTTCAACAATAACCTAACTTACAACTAAATCTGGCCACAATTTAATTGCAATCACTAGAAATCAATAATAGGAATTCAATTAGAAGCCAAAAACTAATTAGAAAACTTAATTTAAATTCAAGTCATGATCATAGATCCCCTAACCCTAGACAAAACGACTACTCACTCATAATTAAGGGAACAAGAGCAAAATTGAAATCAAACAACATGATCATGAACAAAGAATTATTTAAAATTAAATTAATTACTAATAAAACTAAAGTAAGAACCAAAATAGCAAAACTAATTAATCTAAACTAAAAACGAAGAAATTAAAGAGAATCATGAAACTAAAAGAATTAAAAAAGCATAAGGAAAGAGATTACCAAAATAAAGATTGAATTGCATTGATTGAAAGCTTGAATTCATGAACAAAGTAATTAATCCTAAAATTCTAGAGAGAAAAAGTAATTTTGGATTCCTAGGTAAAAAATATGATAAAAACTAGGTAGGGTCGTGCCCCCCTTTACATAGAGTATATATAGGATTTGGGTTTTTAATTAATTAAAACCAACGAAGCAAAACCGCACGGAGAGAAAAATAGGACCAAGAAAACGGAGACCTGCGCCCGCATAGAACAAATTTGGTTTGTTCCTTGCGCCCGCTGCCCTTGTGGTTTGCCAGTTTTGAAGCTGCTGATCTATGTTGTGGGCGCATAGATCAAAGAGGCTTTCAAGGCTGCGCCCGCATGAACAATGATGAACGACATTTTGATGATCTTGCTTGAGTTCTTTGCTCGATTCTTTGAATCTCATTCGTGGCTTCTCATAACTTGGCACGCATCCCGAGGCAAGCATATTTTGACTCGTTTTAGCCTCCAATGACTTCATAACTCTCTATTATGCTCCTGTAACATATAAACAAAACCGAAAACCACACGGTATAACCGAAAGAGTATAATATAACCGTAAAAGGTTCTAAAAGTCAACTAAAAATGCTAAAACCGTTCCAAAACATAACTTAACATCGAAATACGATATTTAATCAAAACAAAGCCACAAACTTAACTATTTAGCACAAGAATCAACTGAAAATGAGGGAAAAACACAACATAAAACACGTATATCAAATTCCCCCAAACCGAACCTTTGCTCGTCCCGAGTAAAACACAACGAAATTGACTACACCCCATAAAAACAAAGTAAGCATCATAACTCAAGAGAACATTTGAAGACACATGGAACAAGGCCAGCCAATCAAGCATCCAATTACCGTCCTTCCTAAATACGGGTCAAACAAAACCAACCAAGCAAGTTTAATGAATCGATGACTAGAGTAGCTCACGGGTTGTCACTCCACACAATTAATGATGAGCTTATAACAATGAAGCTCTAACCCTCACCTCCCAACCAAATGTGGAATGCAATGCAAAATGTGTTTAAATGCAATATTAAGGACCCGAAACCCGCATCTCACACCTCATGCAAGTGTTTGAGGGTATCCGCTCATCCTAAATGTTGACTCGGAATGCAATAAATACTCTACGACCTTGACAAAGGATTCACTTTACAATAACCATAGCATGTGCACGAAGATCAAAAGGACTTTAATAAGCTTGTAACGTGACTAGGGTGATGGGTAGGATAAAAATTTGGGATAATGTGGTGGAATGCAGGGTATACGCATATAAAATCGAGGAAGGACATCAACATTCTCCATCATCCAATTCAACCAAATCAAACCAAACTTTTCTTTATTTTTCACATCAACACCATAAATCTCATAATTCAATCATCAACCACTACTTCAATTCACAAACTTTAAACTTCTATTTTTTTATTTTTTTTTCATCTTCTTCTTTTTTTTTTTCAACTTTATTATGCTAAAAATATGACTTTTTAATTAACTACAACAACCTAGACATTGGTATGCAGCGCTTATATGTGAACTTTATAATTAACTTTCGTCAATAACATTTCCACTATCATCACCACAATCCTCCATAACACCTTTCAAAACTTTATTTTAACAACATCACAACCACTTCAACTCCCCCAACCAAGTTTGGGCATATAATGCATTATGTAAAAGGGCTAATAGGCTTGTAATGTGGCTAAAATACAAATGAAAGGATAAAAGCTCAAAACAGGGACAAGGGAAAATTTAAATGTGGAAATGAAATTCTGAAGCTCAAAAGAAGAAATGAGAGCCTTTTATCATGAGCAACATACCAAATCCACAATTAAAGCTACTAGAATCAAAGTCAAAACCCAAGATCATAATTGCACCAGGAAATAAGCACACATGAAAAGAAAATATGAATGAATTATATTCAAAAGTGGCTCCAAATCCTCCGTAACACAGTTCAAGTCCAAGACCCAAGCAAGGCTGAGAAGAGTTGACCAATAAAAGGAAATCAAGCAATCAAATTCAAGTCATAGCAAACAAATCACACATGTGGATCCATCCGCAGTCAAGAGTCATAAAGTTTTCAAAATAAGCACAGGGGTACAGAAGTAGTCAATTCCGACAATAAAACTCAACTGGGACACGAATAATCCATTAAGCCAATTCTCTCTAAAATTAAACCTAAGAAAACAGTACAATCTTTTTGGTCACATGTAAACTCCCATTCCTAATGAATGGTACAAACCATGCAACAGCCCTAAGAAAGCAATAAAACTAAACTGAGAAAGCAGTTAAAACTAACTAAGCACACAAAAAGAAAACAAAAGAGAAGTTGGAATGATCTAACCAAGCCAGTATCAATTCCTAACAGGAGTCCAACTAAGTACTGAATCAATAATACATCCCGCTCGAATTAAATCCTAAAAAGGAAAAGAAACAAACCAAACTCCAAAGAAAAATGTAAAAAAAATAAGAGGAAAAAGAAAAAGAAAACAAGGCAAAAATGAAAGAAAAAAAGAAAAAAACTAAGCAAAAAGTACAAAAATACATAAATCCTCCCCCCAAACCAAATTTTTGTCCCGTCCCGGGACAAATAACCATGCAAAGCTGAGGAAGGAGGCGAAGCCGAGCTCTACTGATCGGGTCCCCAGTACCTAGGATAGTACTGGTCATAGAACGACTAATAGGGGTAAGAGGTGGGAATCCCTGAACCGTCCCAGCTGCAACATTGCTCGTGTGCTCCCTCCACTGGAATCTCTGTAGCAAATCAACATCAGAGCGGAGTCCTCGAAGTGAATGATCTATCTTGTCGAACCGCTGCTGGTTATAGAGATGCATATCATCAAATCGGTTCATCAAGGGGGTCATGTCGAATGTGGAGGAGGAGTGACCAACATAGCTATGTCGTGGTGGCTCAGGTCGTGGTGGAGCTGGTGGATGCTGGGCCTGGCCGTCTGCTTGCTGAATCAGGTTGACCATCTGCACGGACCTCTTCTCCGAATCTGCTCTCTCCTGTAGTGGGATGTTGTCAGGTGGGATCCCCCAAGGGTTCTGGCCGTCTGGGTGCTTCTGGTAGGTGAGGCAAACATAGGCATTAGGCAAGTAGCACCATGAAATTTCTCGAACACACCAAACAAACCTCTCTCTGTGCCCCCTCTGATAATGTCTAAGGAAGTTAGCAACTCTCAGGGCAGTCGTGTCGAGGTAGGGTTTTCCTCGATCGGGTTTAACTGGTTGATCTGCTCAATATGACCTAGGGTGTGGGCCAGCCATGTAATCATTCCACCGATATAGATAGTACCGGTGTTAATGATCCCCTCTACAATTTCAGCAAACCGGCGGGCTAGAAAGAACCCGAAGTTATAATGGAGAGGTTGTCTGGCATATCCCTCTGTCACCATCCATAATAGTCTGATCTCATTAGGGTAAACTTGCCCTAATTCTCCTCTAGAAAATAAGCAGTAAACCACGAACCGCAGGAAATACCGAAGGGCAGGGTGCTGTACCTCTGATGCTTTGGCGGTGGTAGAAGAGAAGGTGGAGCTGCCATCGGTGATTCTCTCCCACCAGGCTCCCTCAAAGTACGGTCCCCACTCATGCTCAGCTGTAGACCAAACTGCATTTTCGGGGTTCCATAGAAACCGCTCATTTAGTTCATCAACATCCATCTCATAGTGCTGCCCGAAGATGGTGAAACTAATGTGTGTCTTTCTTTCAGCACTAGGGGTCTCCTGGGAAACATGGAAGTGGTAACTGGATAGGAACTCCAAGGTGAGCTCCCGGTATGTGTGTGGGACCTGCTGGATTCTTCCATCAGGACCGGGCATAGTGGCGTTGATCCAGCTTCCCCATCCGATCCGGTAAGCCATTCTCATCACTTGATCAGTGATACCAAGCTTGTCACATGTTTTTTTGTGGAAGAACCGTGTGGACCTGATTGTTCTTTTGTAGAGCTTATCAAGTCTTTTCTATCTGTCCTGATGATTCTGAGGTGGTGTTCTAGAGGAGGATGGCTGCTTTCCCTTTAAATCTGAAGAGGATGCCCCGGTTTTCTGAGACTTCTTGGGGCCTCCGCCAAGTAGTTTGCCAATTGATTTCCTCATGATCCTACAAGACATATGCAGGAAAGACAGAGATTAGCATTCCATTAAAGCAAGTCTCGAAACCAAAATCATGTCAATCATGAAAGTATAAAGAATAATAAGATGTGAAAGCATGATCAAAGAAAACAATCAAGGCATTGTAGTCATCATACAATCAAAGATACAAACAGGATTCTACGGAAATTTTGGCATGACCCATTTGTAAATGCAACTAAACCAATGAGAACTACAAAGTTCTAATCAACTAAAGCCAAGAGTGCAACCAAAAACATTCAAACTTAAGCATTACTTGTATACTATGCCTCCAAAACCAACATGTCCAAGCTCATATTCATAAATGAGCATCAAGTGCAACACCAAAAACCAACTTACACGATTATATAAACTCAACCACTGAATAATTAATGCCTTAACACATCCAGACAACTTCAATGAGACTTTAAGAACAAGGAAGAATGACTAGTTAAGATAAGTAGCAACTACTAACCATTTTAAAAGCATAAAGTTCAACATGAAAGTTGCTAGTAAACATTCATGAGTAAATCTATAGTTCTAAGTAAGCAATGAAGTAATCAAAAGCATGATTTTAAGCATTCTAAAGACTTTAAACATCAATTTAACTAGTTAAGACTCCTAATTAACAACTTCATGAATAATCATCAAAAATTTCATGGAAATCTTGCTCAACAATAAAGCACAAAAACTTCCAATTACTTATAATTAACAACTCCAAACATGATAATGAAGCATAAAAATAGGTAGTAAACACTCATGAACAACAACAATCAAGTTTAGAGTGATCAATTAAAAATACCAAAAAATTGAAAATTTATGAAAACTTCATAAAACTTCATATAAATTGGATAAGAAGGAAATTATACCTTAGTAGATGATAAAAGAGCAAGAAATTTGAAGAAAATTGAAGAAGTAACCCACAAATCAAACCCAAATTGAACTCAAATTTCGAACCCTAGGTCATGCAATTCGTGATTTTTTTTTCCAAATTTTAACTCCAAGATGTTGTTAAGAGTAGTGAGAGGAGTGTTGTGTTAAAATTTGAAGTGATTTGGAGTAGTATGGAGTGAGTTATGGTGATTCGAAGTTGAAGGTTTTTGGGGTTTTAATGGTGTGAGAGAGGAAGAAGAAGATAGATTGAGAGTTTAGGAAATTAAAAATAAATTGATAATAAAAGGATATAATAATAATAATAATAATAATAATAATAATAATAATAATAATAATAATAATAATAATAATAATAATAATAATATAAAGATAATAATAATAAGAGGGGGGGGGCGAAAAATATAACACGGGTAGGATTATAAGGCCACGCGAGGAAAAAGAAAAAAAAACGAACGGAAGCCCGCAAGTGTCCCCTGCGCCCGCAGCGAAGAAAACTAACATGAGGGCTGCGCCCGCAGGTGGAGTCCGTAGAGAAAATGTTAGCCTTCTGTTTTAAAATGCGGGCGCATAGAAGGAGTAGGTGTTTGACTGCTGCGCCCCCATGTACTCTCTGCAGGTCATTTTTGCTGATTTTTTTTTCTTTTTCTCCCTAATTAATGATTAACTTATAAATTATTATTATTAATCATCACTTAAGCGCGTTTTAACTCTTAAACTCTCCTTAATTACCCCAATTAAACATTAAACACTTAGACCCTTAGCTAGACTTCACAAAATCAAAACAAAAGCTAAACTAAGCTAAACTAAACTACGAAAACACACAAAAACACGCAAAAACATGCAAAAAGAGAAAAGAAGGGATAGAAAGCTCGGGTTGCCTCCCGAGGAGCGCTCTTTTAAGGTCACTAGCTTGACCATGGCTGCATTAGTGATCAAGGCGTCTTGGGATCATCGAGTTGGATGACTTCAACCAAACCGATGACATCTCCTTCATAGTATGGCTTCAACCGTTGACCGTTAACTTTGAATATTTCACCCTTTTCACTTTGAACTTCAACATAGCCAAATTTGCTAACATTTATGACTGTAAAGGAGCCACTCCATCTAGATTTCAACTTTCTAGGGAATAATCGAAGTCTTGAGTTAAACAATAGAACCTTATCACCGACTTGAAACTCCCTTTTCTTGATTCGTTTATCGTGCCATTTTTTCGTCTTTTCTTTATAAATTTTGGCACTATCATATGCTCCTAGCCGAAATTCATCCAATTCATTCAACTGTAGCAACCGTTTTTCACCCGCAAGCTTAGCATCCATGTTTAATTCCTTGATTGCCCAATAAGCTTTGTATTCAAGTTCTACTGGAAGATGGCACGCTTTTCCATAAACAAATCTATATGGAGAAGTGCCAATTGGAGTTTTAAACGTTGTTCTATACGCCCATAAAGCATCATGAAGCTTGCTACTCCAATCCTTTATCGATTTTGCAACCGTCTTTTCTAGAATGGACTTGATTTCTCGATTTGAAACCTCGACTTGACCACTGGTTTGTGGGTGATATGCCAATCCCATCCTGTGGTAAACACCGTATTTCTCTAGCAGCTTATCCAACCTTTTCTCATGAAAGTGCGTTCCCCTATCACTGATGATAGCTCTAGGGACTCCGAACCTAGGAAAAATAACCTGCTTAAACATTCTTAAAACGGTGTTAGCATCACTATGGGGAGAAGCAATTGCTTCCACCCACTTGGAAACATAATCCACGGCGACCAATATAAAACGATTACCGTTAGAAGAAGGGAATGGACCCATATAATCAATACCCCAAACATCAAAGATTTCAACTTCTAAAATACCTGTTTGAGGCATTTCATGCCTTTTTGAGATATTACCTGTCCGTTGGCATGAATCACAAGACATGACAAAGTCTCTAGCATCCTTGAGTATCGTAGGCCAATAGATACCGGATTGCAACACCTTAAACATCGTTTTAGCGGGCCCAGCATGTCCTCCATAGGGTGATGAGTGGCAATGGTGCAAAACTCCATAGACCTCCCAATCTGATACACACCTGCAATATAAGCCATCTGCACACTCACGAAACAAGTTAGGGTCATCCCAAAAATAACGCCTAACATCATGTAAAAACTTTTTCCGTTGCTGATAAGTAAGATCGGGAGGTAACAATCCTCCAACTACATAATTAGCATAATCAGCAAACCATGGAGTGTTAGAAATCACAGCCAAAAGATGGTCATCAGGAAAAGAGTCATCAATAGGAGTTGAAATCTCCCCATCTTCATATTGAATCCTAGATAGGTGGTCTGCAACCACATTCTCTGCACCTTTCTTGTCACGGATTTCTAGATCGAACTCCTGAAGGAGCAAAATCCACCTAATAAGCCCCGGTTTTGCTTCTTTCTTGCCAAGTAAGTACTTTAAAGCTGCATGGTCAGTGTAAATAATGAATTTCAAACCTATAAGATAAGAGAAAAATTTATCGAGAGCATACACTATAGCAAGCAGTTCTTTTTCAGTTGTTGCATAGTTAATTTGAGCTGATAGTAATTTGAGTGGATCTAAAGTCTTACCAGACATAGTAAATTGATCCTCTGACCTAACACGGCACCTACAGCATAGTCACTAGCATCACACATAAGTTCAAAAGGTAATTCCCAATCAGGTGAAATTAAACTCGACATCTTTTAATAGTAGTTGTGTTAAGGGTTTAGCAATTTTAGAGAAATCTTTGATAAATCTACGGTAAAACCCTGCATGACCTAGAAAGCTTCTAACACCTTTTACACTTACTGGTGGAGGTAATTGTTCAATAACTTGGATTTTAGCTTTATCTACTTCAATACCTCTTTCAGAGACTAGATGTCCTAAGTCAATTCCTTCCGTCACCATAAAGTGACATTTCTCCCAATTGAGGACCAAATTCACCTGTTCACATCTTTTAAGCACTTTAGTTAGGTTAGCCAAACATGAATCAAAATCAGTACCATAGACACTAAAATCATCCATGAAGACTTCCATGCTAGACTCTATGAACTCAGAAAATATAGCCATCATGCATCTTTGAAAGGTAGCAGGTGCGTTACATAGACCAAAAGGCATTCTACGGTAAGCAAAAGTGCCATAGGGGCATGTAAATGTAGTTTTAGATTGATCATCAGGATGGATATGTATTTGGAAGAACCCAGAATAACCATCTAGATAGCAAAAATATTTNAGAATAACCATCTAGATAACAAAAATATTTATTAGTTGCTAGCCTTTCTAACATTTGATCAATAAAAGGTAGAGGGAAATGATCCTTTTTGGTGGCAACATTTAGTTTCCGGTAATCAATGCACATTCGCCAACTTGTAACAACCCTAGTGGGGATAAGTTCATTTTTATCATTTCACACAATAGTTGTTCCCCCCCTTCTTAGGGACTACCTGCACTGGACTTACCCATTGAGAATCTGGCACAACATAAATGATACCTGCATCAAGAAGTTTGAGAACCTCTTTCTTCACCATTTCCTGCATGTTAGGGTTAAGTCTCCTTTGTCCCTGTATACAAGGCTTATGGCCTTCTTCTAGATGAATTCTATGCATGCAAAAATCAGAACTTATTCCAGTTAGATCATCAGTGTATAACCAATAGCCTTTTTGTGAGTTTTAAGCACAGCAAGCAACTGTTCAAGTTGACTATCGGTAAGTTTAGAGCTAACTATGACTGGATACAACTCGGCATCATCTAGAAAAGCATATTTTAAGTTAGGGGGAAGGGGTTTCATTTCGGGCTGTGTTACCTCTTTAGTGGCATATGATTGTTGAGGCAATGATTGATACCTTTGGCTCTCCTCTAAAGTCATCTTCTCATTGTTCAATTCATGGCCTATCGCATCAATTTCCGAATCTCCTTCACCTGCATTAGCAAGCAAACACAAAATGGCCTCTAGGGGATCCTTTTTAAGGGATCGAGGCATGTCAGTCAAAACAATTTCACCAATAATATCGATCCTATAACATGACTGATCTATCATGGGGTTTTTTTACTGCATTATTAAGATTGAATGTCACTTTGTCATCCCCTACAGAAAGAGTTAAACTTCCATTTTTAACATCAATGACGGCACCTGCAGTATATAGGAAAGGTCTACTTAGAATGATGGGGATGTGAGAATCCTCATCAATATCAAGGACAACAAAGTCAACAGGAATAAAAAATTTCCTACTCTAACAGGTACATCTTCTAAAACACCCTTAGGGTATTTTACAGTTCTATCTGCCATCTGCAAAGTAACATTAGTAAATTTAAGTTCTCCCATGTCAAGCTTCTTACAAATTGATAAAGGCATCACACTTACACTAGCTCCTAAATCACATAGAGCCTTATAAATAAATAAAGGACCTATATTTCATGGAATTGAAAAACTACCTGGATCCTTCAACTTAGGAGGAGATTTGTTCTGAAGGATCGCACTGCCCCTCAGTGAGTGCAACTGTCTCTGTTGCATTCAACTCACGTTTCCAGCTCAAAATATCTTTCAAAAATTTAGTATAAGTAGGCACTTGAGTAATTAAATCAGTGAAAGGCACAGTAACTTGCAAATTTTTAACTATGTCAAGGAATTTACGAAAGTGATTATCATTCTTACTCCTGGTTACCCTGTTCTGAAAGGGTAACGGCACCTTTGAGGGAGGAATCGTATCGGTAACTGAATCCGCTGCTGGAACTTGCTTCTTTGATGCTTTCTTCCCCTTTTCTGCAGCTGCTTCCTCAAGGTCTTCAATAACAACCGAACTAGTCTTCAGTGTTCCATCTGCAGCCCTGTTAGCATCATCATCAGGCATATTAGAACCTTCATAGTAAGTACCGCTCCTTGTTGCAATGGAATTGCAATGATCACGAGGTGGATTGCTTGATGAAGCATTTGATGGAGCAGGTTGAGGAGGAAGTTGGCCTTGTTGCCTTTGTGCTGATGATTGAGTAATTTGTGCTACTTGAGTCTCCAATTGTCGATTGTGGGCCTGCATAGCTTCCATGGCTTTCTACATCTGCATCATCATGTTCTTCAGTTCTGAATAGTCATTGCTAGATGGCTGTGGAGGTGCTGGGAGTGGTGCTGGAGGTGGTGGTCTACTGAAACCCGGTGGTTGAGGTGGAGCAAACCGTTGAATCTTCTGTTGTTGTTATGGTACAAAATGTGGCTGCTGCTGCATATTTTGAACATTGCTAGTACTCTTGTAGGAGAAGTATGGATGATCTTTCCAACCAGGATTGTAGGTGTTGGAAAATGGGTTATTCTTGTAAGCTTGAAATGCACATACTTGCTCCATAGAACTATGACATGCTTGCATACTATGCCCAAAAGAACCACATAAATCACAAAAGACATCTGTAGCTCCTGAATGTGAAGCCATTGCAGCTACTGTCATTTGATTGGAGGATGGTGTGTTGATTTTGTCTAGCTTCTCATGAATTGCATTGATTTGTGAAGCCAAACTCTCATATTTGTTATCTATCACATGTTTTCCTCCTCTCTTAGCATGTCCTCTAGGATTACCAAATTGAGAATTATGAATAGCAATCTCCTCAATTAAATCATAAGCAGCATTGACTTCTTGGTTCATAAATCGACCACTAGCAGCAGAATCAAGCAAAGTTCTACTCTCATTACCCAAGCCATTATAGAATGATTGCACTAAAAACCACTTCTCGAGTCCATGATGAGGGCACATTCTCAATAAATCCTTAAATCTCTCCCATGCATCATAAAGAGTTTCATCTGTTTCTTGGTTAAAATTCGTAATTTGACTCCTAAGTTGTGCAGTTCTCTCCGGAGGATAGTACTTCCTTTGAAAAGCAAGAGCCAAGTCATCCCAACTATTAATAGTATCCATGTTTAGACCATTCAACCAAGATCGAGCTTTCTCCTTTAATGAAAATGGAAACATCGTACGTCGTATGTAATCTTGAGATACACCAGCTTGCTTGATTGTATTGCAGTACTGAATGAAGTTATTCAAATGTAAGTTCGGATCTTCTTTCATTGTGCCTGCAAACTGATTCCTTTCAATCATGTTCACCAAAGCTGGCTTCAAGTCGAAATTCAGGGCCTCTATATCAGGAACTCGGTATCCACCTCCCACTGTTGCAGAACTCGGTATCCACCTCCCACTGTTGCAGAACTCGGCTAAGAATAGTCTTTTAAGGACCTTGCTTGTGGTGGTGGCGGCGGTGGTGCATCATCCCGTGGTGGGTTATTCTCGTTGAACTGTGATCCTGACATCTCTTCCTCTTTGTCTGAACTATCGGAAATGTTCAACTCAGCAAATAATTGTGTCAAATCAACAAGTGTTCGTTCAGAAAGGATGCTTCTTCGGGATCTCCACTTCCTTCTGCGACTCCTCTTATGCAACGAACTTTTCGGTTCAGGATCAATCCAAACCGGCATACTACCTAATACCTGCACACAATCGAAACTCGAAAACGAAATGAAAACTACCTCAAAGAACGTGAAGGTTCCTTGAGGTAAGAAAATTAAAACCGAAAATAAAGAAAAAAGAACACTTTAAACCCGACTAATAGAATTAAAAAATGCCTCCCCGGCAACGGCGCCAAAATTTGAACAGGCTATCGCACACCTCTCAAAAATAACCAAACAACTCTAACTAATATAGCTAGGGAAGTAGGGATCGAATCCTCAGGGAAGCTATTAAATTCTACTAGAGCCTAAAGCGTGTAAGGGCCTTGGTGGAAATTTCGGTAAATAGTTTCTAAAACTAAGAAGACTAAGAATTAAAACTAAGGAAATGACGGGAAAATAACGATTAAACTCTATTAATGGAAACCTAGGGCTATCGGTTCACTATGATCAATCAACAAACTCAATTAACGCTCACTAATCAATTCATTGGCATTCATTGAACTAGGGCTCACTAATTCTCTCGAACTTAGACTCCCTCAAAACTCCTTTACCGGCTCTCGCTCGCATAAATTCGTTTTTGCCTATTATTCAGTGGTCTAATTGTGGTAATCTTACCTCTCGGCCTCGATTTCAACAATAACCTAACTTACAACTAAATCTGGCCACAATTTAATTGCAATCACTAGAAATCAATAATAGGAATTCAATTAGAAGCCAAGAACTAATTAGAAAACATAATTTAAATTCAAGTCATGATCATAGATCCCCTAACCCTAGAGAAAACGACTACTCACTCATAATTAAGGGAACAAGAGCAAAATTGAAATCAAACAACATGATCATGAACAAAGAATTATTTAAAACTAAATTAATTACTAATAAATTTAAAGTAAGAACTAAAATAGCAAAACTAATTAATCTAAACTAAAAACTAAGAAATTAAAGAGAATCATGAAAACTAAAAGAGTTAAAAAAGCATAAGGAAAGAGATTACCAAAATAAAGATTGAATTGCATTGATTGAAAGCTTGAATTCATGAACAAAGTAGTTAATCCTACAATTCTAGAGAGAAAAAGTAATTTTGGATTCCTAGGTCAAAAAATATGATAAAAACTAGGTAGGGTCGTGCCCCCCTTTACATAGAGTATATATAGGATTTGGGTTTTTAATTAATTAAAACCAACGAAGCAAAACCGCACGGAGAGAAAAATCGGACCAAGAAAACGGAGACCTGCGCCCGCATAGAACAAATTTGGTTTGTTCCCTGCGCCTGCAGCCCTTGTGCTTTGCCAGTTTTGAAGCTGCTGACCTATGTTGCGGGCGCATAGATCAAAGAGGCTTTCAAGGCTGCGCCCGCATGAACAATGATGAACGACATTTTGATGATCTTGCTTGAGTTCTTTGCTCGATTCTTCTAATCTCATTCGTGGCTTCTCGTAACTTGGCACGCATCCCGAGGCAATTATATTTTGACTCGTTTTAGCCTCCAATGACTTCATAACTCTCTATTACGCTCCTGTAACATATAAACAAAATCGAAAACCATGTGTAATAACCGAAAGAGTATAATATAACCGTAAAAGGTTCTAAAAGTCAACTAAAAATGCTAAAACCGTTCCAAAACATAACTTAACATCGAAATACGATATTTAATAAAAACAAAGCCACAAACTTAACTAATTAGCACAAAAATAAACCGAAAATGAGGGAAAAACACAACATAAAACACGTATATCACTCACCATCCTAGGGTTCTCAAACAAAATTCTGCAAAAAAATAAAAACAAAATAATATTATCAACAAAAATTGATTCAGTTATCTAATTAACCTTAAAAAATTACATGAAATTGCAATGAAATCGCAATTTTGATTTCTATGACTTGAGTAAGTGTGCTTAATAGTTCAAATGTTGAATAATCTACACTTGAAAAATTAGAAGAAATCGAATTGAATGTTTGACGATTGAATTAAGGATTAAACCCTAGATCATGAAATTATATTCGATTATTATTGGAGAAGAATATGTTACCTCAGCTCTCAATTGAAAGTCTAAAGAATCAAAGTTTCACACATACCTTCCAATTTACATTTCAATCAACATGCAATCATCAATTCAACTGTCAACCAAAAATTTTGCACATACCTTCGTAGGCAGCAATCTCAACCGCAATAGACAATTGCACATACCCTTCAATTGACCTAAATGACCCCAATTTAAACAAAAACCACATGCAGCAACCTTATGTAATGCAAACAAATACACTGCAAAAAAATACAGCTGAAGGATGGAAGGGTCGCAAGGATACTTTGCCAAATATACAGGTGGGTGGTGGAAGGGTCGCAGGGAGTGGTAAAAAGAATTTGGAAGAAAGGATTGAAGGAAGGAGTGTATGAAGCAGAGGTGTGGAAGAGAAAAAGAAGAACAGAAAAGGATTGAAAGAAGGAGTGTATGAAGCAGAGGTGTGGAAGAGAAGAAGAAGAACAGATCTAAGCAGAAGAGAACAAGGTCACGTGCAAAACACATGGGCCTTAATGATTTTACTGTTGAGCGTTGACGTGGACCAATCATAGCTAGGAACTATTCTTTGAATAGTCTATTTTTTTGTGGCTTTTTAACTTGTTAGAGATTTGGTGCAGAATTTAAATAGTATTATATTATGTGACATATTTGTTTTCTGTTCTGTAAAATTGTGGCATGGCCATTTTCATGTTTTGTCACTGCTAATGGAAATATGTTGTTATCTCATTCAATTATGCTGGCAAGGATAAAAGTGATGGTGTTTCACAATGTTTTTCTTCTTCTACATTGTTAATATATGAGCTTTATGGTAAAACTAAATCTCATTGACCGGATTGTGCAACTTTTGATATTATACTAGATGTTGAGCCTGTGCGAATTTGCAATGCCCCGCGTGTATAGTTTGAGTGCACTTGTAAAAATTAGTTGTGCACAAAAACATTGATTCCACTTCCATTGATTCATTGCGTGCATTTATTTATTTATTGTAATAAAAGAGACATATAACATGTCATAGCTCAACGGTTAACATCAATGTTGACTTTGAGTTCACAAGTTCAACTTTCATACCGCTCATATATCGTTTTAATGCATGATAGGATTAATAGCTAATAAATGAGTTGAGGGAGTGTCACGTGGCGTGTAGATATGCTTCAAAACACTTTTTAATATATTGTATAGATAGATTCTCCGATGCCTTTGAATTAGCAATGCCTTTTGATATGTAGATAATTCTCGCATCATATTTCTGTCTCAATTTTATTAATTACTATTAATAATGTTAATTTTATCTGGTCTCCTTAGTCATTTAATCAGATTACTATTCATTATACAACAATATGCAACTATTGGTTTGAGTTTTGGTCCCTTTCTCTAGCATCCAAAGTTTAATTCTATATATTGAGCTCTTTTGTCCTCTTTACTTGACAATTATAGCATGGTGGTTACAAAATTTGTTGCCCTGCATAGATATTTGTTTTTTGGTATTTCAACAAATTGTGTAGAATCAAATTAATGTGTTTGTGAAAGTTAATTATGTGAAATCTATATCTTTTTTAATTAAGAGACTTATACTAGTTTACTTTTCCTTTGGGAGAATATTTGGGGTCCATTTCATCATAATGGTTGTAATCTCTTAAGACTCTCTAATGTTAGAACTTTTAACCATGAGTATTTTCTCAATTGTCCTTCAAAGTCAATTGGCGACTATATATGTTTTGGAGTGTTATTTAATTGAAAAAGACTACTTAAATTTTGTAGCTATATCCCTTAATTTGTTTATGAGATTATTGTTATGTCGTTCATTATTCATAACGATTTTTTTTATGACTTAAAGTTGTAACTCCCTTGGTTATTATTGGATCATTAAAGAATATGATCATCATCATTTTTGGAGGTTATAACATTGTTGAGGATTTTTTCCTCATAAATTTTATGAGATTAGCATTAATTTTTTTAATGGACTATTATGAGAAAAAGAGAAGTACATCAATAATATGAGGAGTGCGGAAATACATACTCAATTGTGGCTTGTGGCTCATATTTACGAGTACTTTCGATTCTCAAACAATTGTTTAATTATGGTTTGTTATTTGGACTTTGTGTTTTCATGTGGGGGTTGAGATTGTGATTTTATAAGCTTATAGAACTCCTTTATAAGTTGTTTGATTGTTATAGTCCCATGTGAAGTTCGAAGAAACTTGATATGTCCAATATTAGTCCTTTGAGAATGTGGTTTTAGGTGTATGTTGTGCCCAAAATGTTGAACTTGACTATATTGTCCAATGTGGGGGAAGTAATAAAAGTATTAGCGCTGGACTAAGAGTCTTGGCTTAATTTCATGGGTTTAGTCTTGGAATGCTTTAGAGCATGCTGTGTGTTATAGCCATGTTTTATTGTTTTAGAGCATGCCTGTGTCTTATAACCATGTTTGTATTTAATGAGTTTTTTTTTTACCTTTTTTTTTCCTTTTTGTTTTTTTGTTTTTTTTTTTTTTTTTGTTATTGATGAGCAGTTTGAATTTAATAGGGATGAAAGGCCTTAGTTATTAGCATGCAGTGACTAATGTTAGTAAAGATGTTTATGGTTTTACCTTGAAATGTTGCTTTGGTGACTCTATAGAGTATAGTTTAAGTTTAGGGGCCGTTTGGTTTGAGGGAATAATCAATGGGAATGAGAATCAACATCCCTCATTCTCATTGATGTTATTTGATTAGTGTTTTTCCCCATTCCCATTCCTATTCCTCTCCTTATTCCCCTAAACTCTTCCACTTTCAAACCCTACCCCCCTCTTCACTATACAACCACCTAATCATCGACACACAACCAACCTATCACCTCCCCTCCCCAACCGGCACTGGCTATGTGACCCCACGTCTACCGTAGACGACCTCGCTACTTCACCCCCACCCGAAACCCTAATTACCCCCTAAATCATAATAACACCCGAAACCACCATAACCACCCCCAAAACCCCCTCATCGCTGCTCGGCGAGGGGGTTAGGACTAGCGAAAAGGGACGGAGAAGGGAGTAAGACCGGCGGTGAAGTAGTTTTGGGGAGGTTATGGTGTTTTCGGGTGTGGTTAGGGTTTATGGTGGTAATTAGGGTTTCGGGGTGGGGGTGAGGTCGCGACTGCAGCGAGGGGGTGGGGGTGAATTGAAAGGCGTGTCGCGCACCTAACAAAAATAACCTAACTTTTCCTCCTAACTATGTAGTCGGGCAAGTAAGGGTCGAATCCCAAGAGACAAAATGGTTCATAGTGATCGATTTTGATTCTACTTTATACTAAGCAAGTAACAAATTAGAGTTGAGATTTGATTAACTATTCTAACACTAAACAAGACTAATGGAAATACAATGATTAAATTCAAGGAATAAAAACACTTAGAGTTAGGCACCACCACTAGCACAATTGACACAAGCAGTTCGTACCCCAATTTAATCGACTAATTGTTCAAGAGAAAAGGTAACCCTAAAATACCACAAACCTCTCCCGAGTATCTATGGCTTCCTTAATTTGCAATCAAGCCTACTCCCGTGGTATCATGCAAATCAAAGACTTTAATCACAAAACCCTAACTTTCTAACAATTCATTCTACCTACTCCCGTGGAGAATTTCATGTTCTTAATTGAAATATCCAAATTCATCAATACCCAATTCCCATTGTGATAAAGACAATGAATTCATAACAATACCAATTATCCCTAATCTAGTATTGGCATAAGCACAATCAATTAAGCATGAACAATCAACAATTAAATTGGGGATTTTACAAAAATTGCTCAAGAATCAATCATGGCTAGGGCTTGACCTAACCCTAGATTAATAAAACTACTCACACATAATTGTTGAATAAACAAAACAAAAATTAAAATAAAGCATGATTAACAACAATAAAAAGAGAATAGAGAAAAGATGATGTTACTTGAATTGATGAAATTGCCAAAACAATGTCAAAGAACCAAAGTTGAGAATGTGTGCCAAAAACTAAGGAGAACTAAAAGCTTTTTCTCTAAAAAAACTGATATTGAAGTATGTGTGTAGAAGTTAGAATGAAAAACTCCTAAAAAACCTATTTAGATGCTAGGAATATGAAGAGTTGTCTACATCAAAGAAAAGGCCGCAACTGGGGTGTGGCATGTGATATTAGGCCGCAACTAGGGTGCGGAGTAGGCTGATTTTTGCTTCAAAATACTTCAAAAACAAGTGGCCACAACTAGGTTGTGGCAAACTAAGGGATTTCCACAACCATGTTGCGGTAGGTCTTCATGAGCAACTCTTTTGAAGCTTTTCACCAACATAAACGCCTTGATTTGTCCATTCTTTGATCAATATCCAATTAGCTCTATTTGCATCTCCAATAATCCTAGCAAAATCACCTAAAACCTACAAAAACAAAGCAAAATACACCCGAGAAGAGCAATAGCAAAGTATAAAGCATAATGACTCAACACTAGTACAAAAATCCATTTTTGCTGCGGTTTTTTTAGGGGTATTTGCTGCGGTTTTTAACCGCAACACTTGGAGCAGCAACAACAAACCAACATATTATTTGCTGCGGTTGAACCGCAGCAAAAAAAAAACCATTTATTTGTTGCGGTTTTGTGAATAACCACAGCAAATAAACACCCAAAAAAAATATTTTTTTTTTTTTTTTTTGCATTTTAAAGCAAAATTAGAAGCTGAAATGTTATACATACATAGAATCAATTATTTTCAATATAATTGCACTTCTATCACAAAAAAAATACAGCAGAAAGAAAAAATTTTCAATATAACTACACTTCTATCAATTAGAGGGCTGGACCTTTGGCATGTGGCAGCATAAACCTCTTTCCTTTGGTTCCAGCTGAAAGAAGCAGGCAAGCCTGACCTATAGCAGCCCCTACAGCAACTGTGTGTATCTCAATGTAAAAAAATTGTCCAAAATAAAAGCAGAAAATGAGTAGTAACCCAGTAATAATCAAATTTTAGGAATACAAGATGATTTAGTAACTCAAATGATGCTAACATAAACAGGAAAAATCCTGACCATGAAATTCTCTCCATATGCAACAATTTAAGAAGATTTAACGATGTACCTACAGCTTTCTATTTATTCTTAAGTTGCACAAAATAAAAAACGAGTTACACTATTCACTAACATGGGTTGAAATGAAGATGATAGATATATGATTTATTTTAGCATTTTTCATATTAGAGTCAACTATATGTCAGGCTGCAATTGCTTTGATTTATTCACCTGCTTCACTTGTTTATAACCCATTAGAAACCAAGGCTTACAAACATTATCGATTAGAAACCAAGTAAGTGATTTAAAATCCAAGTATAGCAAGGACTTGTGGTTTTGATTCAAGAATGAGGGCTACTTATCGATTATATGTCTTTGGTATGGCATTTATGTAGAAATTCATTGAGAAAAGGAGGAACTTGGCATTTGATAAGAAAACAACGATTGAAACATAGGGGTGTGCATCAAATTATTATAGATTAAGAAGAACAAGAAACTACAACACCACATAACAACCCAAGAGACCATGAAGAAGATTCTGAAAAAAGTACTTTACCTCATTTTTAAGCTGCATCATTGCATCATATATAGCAAAACCCTCAATTTCCATCCCAACCTGAATTGATAATGAATAAAACAATAAACTATGAGGATATGTGCACTAGAATTAGGTGAGTTGTCAAAAGGCTTGATGGATGTCAAGCTAAATTTCTAGTATTTGTCAATATGGTCAAATTAAGTTAAGTACAATCCCTGCTATGCAAAAGGCCAAAACTTGACAAGGTTTGTTTTATTTTACACTAATCTCCAACATTTATGCAACTATTGTAAGAAAATTCTCAAGTGTTTTAGATATATACTAGGGAAAGAAAGGCTTTACCTCCTCCAATAATGACTAATTTCATAACTTCACCGCAGTAGTTATCTTCATACATCTTCAAAATCCTTTGCCGCAAATCAACCCCTTTTTCCATAGCATCATACAAGCTTTTCTTGTTCCCTTTAACAAATATAAGCATGTAAACCACAAATAAGGAAACAAAGATGAGGAAGGCCATGAAAAAGAGAGTGAAACTAACCCCAGAAGAACCTATTAAAAGGATGACTCGCCACAGAAGTATGGCACTGAAGTTGTTGCAGACGGTAAGAATCACTTTGCAAAGCTTGGTTGAATTCTAGATCAAATAGTCACACAAGGCAATACCAGATTATAAACAGCAGCAAAAGAATATCCACAATAAATGCTCTGCAATATGTTATAAAACATCATTTACTTGAAACAATTTAATCTAATGTACCTAAATCAACTGCCAATACTTCTCGCTCCATGGCTTCACCTTTCACTAATGGTGAGATATGGAACTGAGAAAACCTACATTAAAAAGGAAGAATTACTACAATAAATATAATGGCAAATTAAGACATTCTCATACAATAAAGTATAAACTTCGATCTTTCAAATTTCAAATTTCTTTCATACAATAAAGCACCAACCTCTTTCATATTTCTTCCTTTCTTTCTTTTTCAATCTTCGAACATGTGGGGGATTGTTGGAAGTTCTTGAGTGAAATACAAAGAAAGATGAGAGAAAATAAAAGAGAGACTCAACTTGATAAAGCTATCAAAGCCCTTTTAAACTTTAGTTGTATATTGTTATGAGAATTCATACCCCTTAATGTCTAACAGACGAACGGTCACAATATTCATACCCCTCAATGACTAGTTTAATGTCTAACAGTCACAATATTTATGGCCTCTGAATATGTTGACTGTTGTATAAACTATTCTCTTTTAACCTATATATAACCCATTTTGCATGATTCTTCAATATATACGTCAACAAATACAAATAGAATTATCTATATTTGCCAAACACTTTACCATTCCGATTTTGGGCAATAGTTTGAGTTCTATTCGGAGGTTATGGGTGCACATAAATTCCGACACCGTGCAAATCCTAGGAGACGACCGCTGATTGTTTTACTACTACACTGAGGTAGCACGGAATCATCTTTTAGGACAGTGGTCCAACCACAATATGATAATTATCTATTATACTACCCATGATTTCACACTCCAACATATAATTTGTATTATTTTTATCTACTACTCATAACTCATAATTCATACAATAATATACATACATTTTACTCTTTCAGATCCACTATGTACATCCTTTTACTTCTCTTTTTCTACAACTAATCAAGGTCATTTGTGGTCAATTAATTCCTCCCAATTCTAACAATAAGTGGATTTTGGTGTCTAGCACATTACATATTTCTTATTTTGAAATTTTAAATGTTTTTTTACAATTGGATTTTTTTCCTTTGGTATTTATTTATTAATACCATTTTGATTGGTAAATGAAATTTTGGAAAAAGTGATTTCGTACTTTTGAAAAAATTTATTTATTCAGAAGAACAATTATGATGAGAAGACGATAATCAACAAATTGTATACGAAACATAATAATAGAACTTATGAACAAGCTCAATACGTTGTGTAAATAAGTCATGGTGTCATTGATCAATAATGTTCAATAATAGAAACTACAATAAAGAAAAATACAATGATCAAGTCAAATAATACTTAGTTATGCAATTGTTTCTCTAGAGATATTCACCGAACATCATTAGACCGAAGAGTTTATATCCCTTCTCTAAAGATTTCTTTTTTTCCTCATCTCGCTTTTTTACTCTTACAAAATTGAATTATGAATATCAATTCTCCACAAATCAGTTCTTACAAAAAGGGGGAAAAGTGGGAAACAGGGGTTAATGACTTCATGTGCCTCTTAAGTGATTTTTTTGTCTGAAAACTATTTAAAAGCCGGAAATGAGAACAAGGTGCGAGCTAACAAAAAAAAAACTTTTAGGTAATTTTGGATAAACGAAAAAAGTTAGTTAATTTTTCGCAAACACTGACAGAACTACTGTAGTATTGGACCAATTTCTTTTAAGTATGTATAAGGATAGAAAATTGATTACTAGACAACTAAGAGTATCCTTGCCAAAGGTTAAGGGAAAAGGTCACATAGGATAGACCAAAAGGTTGGACTAGAAATCCACTACTAGATTCTCTAAAATCATGATTGATTTAACATGAATTAAAACTATGGAATATTTATTTTCGAGTACTTTGATCAAGCCATAAATGTTCTTAGGAATTTAACAATTTTTTTTTTTTTTTTTTTTTTTGATATAGGTGAAATCCTTTGACAAATTATAATTTGATAAAAAATATCCATTTATATTTTCAATGACAATTTTTACCTTAATGGGTATGCACATTCTCTAAAGCCTTCACAGTTGTTTGGTTTACTAAATTGGTATGAAATGGTATGAAATTTTAATACTATGGTGTAATGAATTTATATCCCTTTACCAATCCAAATTTGTTTGGTTCCATCATGGAATGGATTCAAAGTTCATTCTTATTGTTTGACTCAAACTTTCCATGCTGTGCACCATTACTATATTTAATGAATTTAGACTACTAATTATAAATTATTAATTACTAATTGTTATAGAAAAGGAAGTTTGTAGGCAATATTAAGAGAGAATAGATCTATCTATCCTTCAATTACAATGGTATATATATATATATATACAATGTAGGAAAAGGGTCCCTTATGAGTGAACCCTAGTCTCCGGAATATTTTAGATTATACACAAGGGTATAACGGGCATCCACTAAATACATATATTATATAATGACCATTATCGAATAATGTGCCTCGTTAAAACCTTACTATGAAAAACCCTGTGGGAACAAAAACCTAGTGAAGGAAAAAGAGTGCATCACTTTCGTAATACGCTCTAAGATGTTGCCTCATTAAAAACCTTACCTGGAAAACCTAGTATAGGACAAAACCATGGTTAAGGGAAAAAGAGTGCAACGCGTATTTTCTCCCCCTGATAAATGCATAATTTGGGTTCTTTCAGAATAATGAATCCAAAATCTTTGGTAGTAGCTTTGCACTTGAAGTAGAATAACATTCAACTCCTTAGTAGTTGATCCTTCCTGATTGGACTTCAATCTTCAATATGAGATATATTCATTTCTCCATACTCTTGAAAATAATATATGTGTTGTATTTATCATTACTTCATATTTGTCAAGTTGCCATAAATATTAAACTTATGCCTTCTTCTGGAAGTTTTATAAAGTAGCTATTGATAATTACATATTGATCATTTTTTTATGGCAACTTGTGATATTATCAACATCATTGTCTAATCCTATGTAAATCAGTAATTACATTTAAGTAATTCTTTGTTTATGGTTCTTCTGGACCATAAAGGGATTATCCTTATAATATCAAAGTTCTCCAACGAACATAAGATTCTGATCATCTCTCAATTACTCAAGTTTCAAGTTGAGTGTTTACAATCTAGTCATCAATACTTTATGGGAGTTTTGTATTCTAAATAAAGAATCTGAAGGACTTGATATTTGAATACGTCAGACATAAATTCTTCTGGAATTTTTATACATGATTCATAACATGTTGTTAAAACGCCTTTATATTATCACAAGTATATCCTCATTAGAATATAATTTTTTTGTCATGTAAGTCCTCATACTATGATAAACACAACTTACTACATTATACTAAATTTCGCGTGCATCACAATTATTGTATAGAACAAGTGCATGTAAATGATAAGATGTAAAATGTATACTAACAAGATATTGAACATAAAATATGTATATGATGACTGACGCATCTAACTACTATCTACACATGCAATGAATAATGCATTTATCTATGACTCACACATGCACATGAATGTAAAACTCAAAAATGCAAGACACTGTACAGTGTGGATTTCAAAAATCCATTGTTGGACTTCTGGTCCTTGATGATCGGACTTCTGGTCCTTGATGATCATCATTATTCACCTTTAATTGCACTTCAAGTCCATGATAAGCTTTGATCATTCTCAATATGTCGACATAAAAGTGGACTTTTATTTCAAATCCCTATTCTCAAATCCACTACTTATGCATATAATCCATCGGTTCCATCATATACCGGTAGCACATTTTTTAAGATGTAATTTGCATGCTATTTTACAATGATATCTGAATACATTTCCCATTGGTACCATTAGTCGATTATAACATCTAAGTTCTTAAATCATAGGCCATCTGTTATAATTCAGATATCTATACCACTTCCGGGGCAAACATTATGGCACTAATATACCGTTACACTTTCAATAGTGTCAACTGCACTTTCTTGCCATATTTTACATATTTATTTTGGAACCGATCATACAACCTACACTTCATGTGTAGTGATTCAAGTATTGTTGGCAAGATTTATCTCAATTTACTGTATATACATAATATGGCCAAAATGTATCTTCAATGCTATGTAACATGAGACATAACTGAATACAAATCAAACCATAGATGTGCAACATATCTTTAAAGTATATAGACAAAAGTTGGCAATAATATCTCAAATAGTCATTATAGGGATCATCACTTTATAATTTAGTAATTTTGCCAACTTATCCCAATTCTTCTCCCCCTAAGTTGGTAAAATTTTCAAATATAGGGGCATCATATTCTTAACCAACTTAGTGCATAATTTCATGTGCAAAAATATTTCATCTAATAGAAGATTTATTAACAAATTTCATCGCTTAGTAGAGATATATTCAATAAACTATTTGTCTCGGAGAACGATATTAATCAATGAAAACCATCTCTTCTCTAACTTATGATGTATATCACACATGTGTTTATAAATTCATCATAAATTATTCTCTTCTAGAGATTAATGACAATGGGGAGACAATTATTGTGCAGTTGTCGGTTTATTCTTGTGTGCTGACATTCAACAGCCCCAATAAAAAAAATGATTGTTATATAAACATAATCATGACTTAGCTTATACGCATGTAACTCCACTCAATGGTGATCTTTTGGATTGCCAATGACTTTGATAATGAGTTTTAACTTACTCAATGTGTTAACATACAAGGTGGTTTGGTAAGCCTTTAGTCACATAATATAGAACAACATATAAGCTATTTTAGTGAACTTCTGGTCACTCATTACATATCTATATCCAAAGTTGTTCAAAAATAACTTTTCCTTTTTCTTGAAATTTTCTTAAAAATCACAATCCAAATATAGCTCAATATCAAAGTTCGTTAATTATGTCTTGCCATTCAAAGCATTTCACATATCTAACATGAGAGAGCGTCAGCACATTAGTTCATATCAAATTGAAACTTCAGGTTTCAATTACGGGTTATTATACATTAAACCCGGATGGCCTAATTGAATTATCATATCCAATTACTTTCTAAATTCTGGTCATTTTTCAAACAACAGTGATCACTTTATTATACCTACTCCATGCATGGCCATGATGATTAATATGATGTGATATAAGAACACTATATAGCAAGTGTTTCTTTCTATACTTGGCAAGACTAATACTTTATGCAACAATTATTATTCTACTCTGCTAGAGCATTGATTATAATTACCATGATACATGTTAATTAAGTTGGACATATTATACTCTTCTAGAGTATTTTATATAATCTTGACACATATCAATTTTACTAAACATAAATATATTCTAATGAAAATTCATCATAACGTATCATTTTCATTCATATTCAACGATAATTATGTTCATAACTCAATAGTCTACCACGTTTCAGGCTTAATCTATGTTCGTGAGCAACTTGTGTTGTCCTTCTGCGACATCATTAATTTTAATTAGGGCACTGATAATTGATTTATAATCAATGACATTCTAAATCATTCATATCCATCTTCAGGATGGTATCATTATTCTAAACATTTAACTATCTTGTTGCCATCTTTATTGAATAGATCCTTATATGTACCAAACTGACCATCAATGTATTTTATAACTCATGGAATAAGAATACTATCTCCCCTTAAACCTTGCATATGGGGGCATGAAATTAGTCCAACAACATTTAATCTCATATTCGTCTTAAGCCATGCATTCTTTAGGCAATGTCATGTATCATGTAAAGTAAATTATTCATAAAACTCATATCTTTTTCTATTGCCCATATATATAAATCTTTATAATGATATTTCCAAAAATTATGGGCATAGTGAATACATTCTTTAATCGAGTTTCTCACAATATCATACTCAATTTTTTAAACTCATACAATTATTCCTTGCTAATAAAATAAATATTATGTATTCGTGTTTGCAATTCTTTTAAAACTTTGCATGAATTATAAACAATAAAGGAAACATGATTATTATTCTTTCGATTATACATTTTCTCATTTACTCATGGGAATTGAGTAAATCTAGTTATATATGCATCATCAATACTCATTTATAATTTGTTATCTTGAATATCTACCCAAGGATTGCATATCAACTTACTCAAATCTAAGCATAGTGTAGAAACTGCAAAAATTTATGTCACGTAGATATCTTCATATTATTCNTTATGTCACATAGATATCTTCATATTATTCTTGAGGATGTATTAATAACCTTTGTAAATTTAAGGAACACCATTTTCATATGTACCGGTATTCTTAATAAAAACTAAGGGACTTCATGTTCATACATACAAGTATCTCATGTTCAATTTGCTCATCATTTGAATCCTATTTCATGTAGGTATAGTTGAATACAATCACACCAAAAAATATACTATCACATACAATCAATTACTAAAATTGTTATAATAGATACAAATTATGATTGTTTATCAACTCCTTTCTTAACTATAATATTCAAAATACTTATTGTAAATTAGAAACTTTAATTAAGCTGTATAAGAATATACAATTATCTTCCTTGAAAATTTTAAATATGTGATGAAGATGAAGAAATTATATTATTGGTGAAAATCATAGACAAGAACATCATTGATTTTATTCATACAAATTGTATACAATGCATACACACAACAATAGAGAATATCAAATAGAGGTATAAGTTAAGTTATTAGCTATTCATATAATCAATTGATATAACAACATTCTTATTTCTTATATTAATCCGTTCTATCTTTTGAGAGATCACAAAAGAAAGAGTTTGTTGTTGTTCTATTGTTTTTCTTATACAGGACATCGATTATCGATCATTAGTCTATTTAATTATCCTTTTCTTTGCTTTGAAATCTAATATTTCTTTATCTCTTTAATTATTGAGCAAATAAGTAATACCTCCACAATGATCAACATTCTTAATTTCTTGATTTCGATTTAATTCTCTTATAATAAAAAATATTAAAGGAACATAAGCATGACTAATATAAGAGCAAATCAGAGGATGATCCAGGGAGCATATGATTATAATACGTAAGACATACTTATGGAGTACAATTCAAATCAAGAGGGAGACAATATTTAATTGTTAAAGCTAAGTAGTATATTCATTCACTCAAATAATTAAAATAAAGACAACAACTTTTGCATTTAATTGTAAGCTTTAAGCAATTATAACATTCATAATGTATGTAGTTTTAATTGTATATTTGTAAATTACCCTCACCCAATAAGGCATAAATAAATTTATTATTAATCGACATATACAATAGGTATGTAAATTGATGTACCAACATAATAAACTATTATCTAATTATATGTGTATAATCAATTGATATTATCAATTGTCATATATAAGAATAATTATTAAAATCAATTCAATTAACATTTGATTACCCTCTACTTTAGTTTTTATCTTTTTTCTATTTAAAGATATCAAATATGTTGTCATATAATCATTCAATAACACAATGATCATCAACGAATGGGAGGTGATTGTGTAATTCATATATAAAATTAGTTGAGCCTAAAACTCAATGAATATGTTGAATAAATGAAGACTAACAATGCTTTCAAAGATAAAGGTCAGGGGAGTATATTCAAGGAATATGCTATACGATATTGTTAGTTTGGTATATTCAGGAGAGTATATTCAGTTTGGTTGTTTATATTCAGTTAACTGAATATACGGCATTGTTAACAAAAAAAAATTACGACTAGTATATTCATTGAATATAGTATAGCAAGAATATAATCATGGAATATAATGCATTCATGTATTCCACTCTAACATAAAAGTTTGACAAATATGTTCAATGCCGAACAAACTCATAGTATGGATAAACTTATAGACTAATAAATAAATAAATAAAGCATAGCATTCATGGAGTCATGGCAAACAATTCTGCTGCAAACAGTATATCAACTTCTTCTTAAAAAAAATTAAGTAGTCAAAGTCTATATGCAATACAATTTATCGGCATATACAATCGAACAAGTATTTTCAACTTTCCAAGAAATCGACAGTATACAAATATTAATTCACACTTAATAATAGTTTATCCGAATTAAACAAATTTCACTTTTATCTAGTTAATTTAGAATACAATCAATACAAATAAATTTAATAAACTACCAAATTAACGTACCATAGATGAAATGTTTGTGTTAATTGATCATTGTACCCAAATAGCTTTAATTAGAGTCTCGTGCTGATAACGTGTTATAGAAAAGGGAGTTTGTAGGCAATATTAAGAGTGAATAAATCTATCTATCCTTCAATTACAATGGTATATATATATACAACGTAGGAAAATGGTTCCGTATAAGTGAACCCTAGTCTCCGGAATATTCTAGATTATACGCAAGGGTATAATGGGCATCCACTAAATAAAAGGGTTCCTTATCCATGCCGTGCACCATTACTATATTTAATGAATTTAGACTACTAATTAAAAATTATTAATTACTAATTACTATTTTTTATTTACTAATAATTACTAATTTTTAATAATTAGTATCTAATTAATAATGCCAGTCACACGAGATCTTTGCCATTGTTCAATCGAATGACTAAAGCACTTTTTATGATAGTAACTAGAGCTGCCAAAATTGAACCCTACTAGGATTTTTTTTACAACCTGACCCGTAATTAGTGGGTTTGGTGTAATTTTTACGACTCGTATAACCTGTTTTGACCCGCTAAATTCAAACTCACTGAATCTAAAACCCGTAGCGGTTAAACCCAACCCGACCCGTTCCAACCAGTTAAACTCGCCTTTTCCCCTTTCACATTCTTAAACCTTAGACACTTAACATTTAGCAGTTTGTTCTCTTTCTCTTTCTTTTCACTTCCTTGCATACTCAGTATTACTAAATTTTAATTTTTCATCCAAAAATATTAACTAAATAATATTAAATTTGAACAAATGGTAGTACACCACCACAGTCGTCGAGGTTCAATAGGAAGGGGATCCTCTCCTTTTGGAAGATTGTTTGTTTCATCATCTTCATCTCTCACCCCTCAATAAGAAGATAATTTCCTAGCTTTTCTTTTATAGATTTGATAATGTGCAAATTGTTCACCTTTGAATTTTCTAAATGTAATAAGATTGAATATTTTTGAATTTATTTAATTCATTTAAAATGTGTAATGAGCAAATTGGGTTGACTGTAACTCTGTAAGTATTCACCGACAAATTACATTCAAATTTAATTTTTTCGGTAAATTTTGTTGGTTAAAATAGCTTTTCTAGTCATTTATTTTAGTTAAATAAAAAGGCCACCTAACCCGTTGGGTCAACCAAAACTCAAGAATATGTGTCATTGACAATACATTCTCAAATCGAACCCATTGCGACCCTAATCCGCTAACAAAAGCCATAACCCAATCCAACCCGACCGTTTGACAGGTCTAATAGTAACCATGAAATAGTACTACGCATAAAGCAAATCAATGAGATGATTAATGGACAAAGCCAAAAGAAAGAAAATAATAAGTCTCTAGTAAGGTTGTCTGATGGTAACACCACCAATTATTTGTAGATTTTGACCATCTAATACAAGTTTTTGTAGAAGATATAAATGAGAGGCAAAAAAAAATCGCCTATTGTGACCAAAACAGAAAACAAAACCAACAAATGAAGATAAGGCATGAAAAGATTGGTGCTATTTTCTAAAGCTAGTTTAATTTTATCAACAAATAATCTGAGCTTGGGACACAAGCTAGTTTGACTATTAAAACCAATGATCAGCTCCTAATTTGGTAATGATGTTAAGTTAATAACTTGTACTAACAAAAAACAAAAATTATGCACAATTTACAACATGAAATGTACAAACTAATTTTGCAGTTACTATTACAAACGGGTGAAACCCTGAAACATTCCCCACACTGGTACATCAAGTTGACTGATACGCAAACTGCAGAAAGAAAAGCTTTGTTAATGTTGCACCAGACTACAACAAAAATAGGATGCAAGAAAACAATGAATTGCATTGAATTGCGTTCAGAGATGCCCAAGTCGTTCCTGCATACCAGAAACTCAACATCAGAAGTGAATAGTAATAAACCTATGATGCAAGCAGATAGCCAAACAGCGAAATAAAACACAGAAGAGATATATATATATATTCCAAGGTTCACTCATAGAAAGAGAGTAATTACTAATTAGGTAACCTTCAGTATATAGTTATGCTCAAAATCACTGTTCAATAGTGTATCAACATGGAAGGCTATTTCTGAAGTTCTGAAGTTAGAAATCTACAAAACTTGCAAACATCCTTAACATAAAGCAACTAACATGCAAAAGATATGAGAGTCAAGATTGTATATATTAAAAGAAATCAAATCTAGTTACTGAAAAGAACAACCAATAATCTAGGAGTGTGACAAACCTGAAGCATCTGCATCAACTTCGGGTGTTGCTCTAAAAGCTGACAAAGCTTATCACGATCACTCAACAAAGACTGTCATGACATAGTTCATTGATTAGGAAATGTTAGAGAAGAGGCAAAAACCAGAACATCAGCTAAAACCAACCTGAATTGCCTCAGGAGAACTGAAGTACTGTTGCAGTGACCAGGAGGAGTCCATCTGCTGCTGGGTAACATCTGCCTGGCGATGTGTTATTTGCGATTGCTGCTGCTGTGGATGTGGCACATTCTCTTGCATCTGAGACTGATAATACATATGATATGAGGACATTTGAGATTGTTGCATAATTTGCTGAGGCTGAACTTGCATCTGAACATGGCTCTGTGACAAGGAAACACTTTGCTCCGTGTGTAGAGGACTTTGGATTGGTGGTCTTACTTGATGACTTAGCTGAGGGTAAGGTAGTTGAGGGGGTTGTAATGGTTGCAAGTGGGGAACCGGTTGCATAGACTGCATCGGAGGTTGTGGTACATGGCTATTCTGAGCAATGTTTGTAACATTATCACTTTGTTGAACGGGCATACTTCCGTGCATAGCATATGGCATTGAAGGTGGTCTGCCAAAACCCGGAGGAACCAATGGCTGGGCTGCATACTGTGACATTTCAGATGTTCCTGTGTTATTCTGAGCATACACAGAGGACTGTGACGTAGGAGATCTAGATGAAACATTCAATGGAGTAGCTGAGAATGGAGGTGGGGTAGGAGGAAGGGGTGGCAATGGCCTAGAAGAGCTACCCGGGGAAGACTGGGCTGGCCGTGCATAGCGTGAATCCATCATGAAGTTAGAAGATGCTATAGATGTGGGGACATTACCAAAAGAAGAGTGGTAATCATTTTGTGCCTGCAAATAAAAAAGCATTTCCAAAGTCAAATACTACGCCTATGCTCTGTTAGTTGTGCACATAAACTGATATATACTAGACATTGATCTGAGCTACGCTCAAAATCTTATTTTTAAGAAGTTTCTTTTACAAAAGATTATCTAATTTCATTTCACTAAATATAATTTAAGATTAAAAAAGTGTCTCATAATTTAAGGTGATTAACTGAAATTTAATATTAAATATGATGGACTGTTTTATTATAGTGTGTATTAACTCTTACATTTTTTTTATGGGAACATATCCCTTTTAGAAACATCAATCGAAATCCAACTTTATCTTATTTAGACAATGATTCTCAAGACCTTTCTCCTCATTCCTCAACTAAACTCTCTTTTACACATGGGCTACTAAACTAATGCGCCCTCCTCCCATGTTGCAATCATAAAAGAACAAATTATATATAGCGAATTGGTGAGAAATTAAAATCAAATAAAATGTCAACACAAGCTAACATACTTCTCTTACATAGTTTGGATACACAGGGGGCTGCATATCGTTGTGAGGATTGGCAAATGGAGAAGTTGAAACAGGGAAAGGCTCAGAAACCTGTGATCTCACTGGTGAAATAGTTGATGGAGGCGGTGTTGGAGGTAATGGTGGCTGACTTGGGAAATGTTTCTGCTCATGATGACCTTGAGGCTTACCAACAGCAGCACTACCAACCCTCTGAAGATTATTATCTGGAATAAAACTGGGAGGAGTCCTTGACTTGGCTGATAACTGAACCGAAGGAGAGCCTTTACCATATACAGGTGCACACAATCCAGAAGTTTTTGCTAAAGCAGCAGAATCAGAGCCACCTGAAATAATCACAGCATTTTTATTCATCTCCCCAGGTTGCTCAACATATTTCTTTTCTGAAGAAACACTTGGTTCACGTCTCAGTTGCATCACAGGACGTGAAACTGACATTCGTGAAGAAAGTTCACTTTGAGCATTATCATCTGGAGTAGAAGCCACAGCTGCTTCCATGTCCTTGGCATCACTCTCAGTCTCTTCAACAATAGAATGCTGAGGACTTTGCTCTGCCGAAGCAGATGCAATTCGCTGCACGTCATCATCCGCTTGAGGAAAAGGCAATTTATCATCAGTTTCATTCTCCTCAGCATCAAACACTATGTCGATTCCTTGAAGATCATCATCAAGATCAACTTTCAGCTGCTTAGATCGATTGGACTTTTCTCTATCATTCTCAATCTCGGGTGTAACCTTTCTCCCAGTAGATGCAGATTCTACACCTGCCATAGGAGCAGCATTTTGACGCTCCCTCTGTCTGGCCATGAATTCATCAACATGGATTGATGGAGGCCGCCCACCTGTAGACCCTAGTCGTGGAATTGCGATTACGTTTGGATTTGAATCAGAATTTCTTTCTCGTGCAACATAGTCATCAACATGCATAGATGGGGGCCTGCTTGTATTTGGCTTCCGTTGCCGGAAAGTATCTCTCCGAGATGGGATAGGAGGTATAGCAGATGGTCCTGATCCTCGTACATCAGCTGGTGAATTTTCTCCTTTGCCATGTCTGCTGGGACCATCCACTGTTGATATCTTCCTCTTTCCCAACAGACCAGCCTGTGACAGCCTATTGCGCAAATTTTCAGGACACTCCCATTGAAATCTGTCACCTAACTCACCAACGCTCCATTCACTTTCAACCCTTTCTGAATTGCTATCTTTTAGCATAAGTATCTTTGAAGAGAGTTTAACATCAGATGAAAACAAGATAACCTCCTCAAAAAAAGCATCATCAGCCATGAGTGAATCGAGAGGTTTCAACAGCAACAATGAAAGACACCTAGCAGCTTCTACTGCCTGTGATTTACAGATAAATTGTTTGCTAGGATCAGTAACAAGCCTTAAAGGGCCATAAAGCAAAGGGTAAGCGGAAAAACCTGCTGCAAGGTTGCCTTCAGATGTGATGAAGCCACATACTCATCAGCAATGACCTTAGAACTCAACAGAGTAGGCATGCTTTGGACATAATTCATGTTTTCCTCAAGATTATCATTTGATCCATCAGCAACACTCAAAACCCCAAAGAAGTACTTCAAAGCATCAACTCTAACCTCGTTAAAACTGTACAAATAAAAGCATTTAGTTTCTGTAAGGTAAAGCCATTCAAATCCTACAGTTGGTCACCTGTCACTTTATTCAAATTGTGGAAGCAAGAGCACATGAATGATACACTATTAAGATCCCATTTTTCTTTAACACATATAATATGCATCAACAGCAGCATTGAATTTATAGCAGTACTAAGACTGCAAGTCAGCAATAATGAACGCATAAACTATAGGAGCTTCAAGCAACAAATTCACTGTTAAATTATGGTGATTGGAAGTAATTTTCTCACAACGATAACATCTCATAAGATAGGAGTCTAGCTAAATTCTGTTCAGGATACTGCCATGAGTATGTGAAAATAAGGCATTCTATATGTAACCAGGTTTTCATACAAGGTTTACTATAATTTACAAATTAAAGACTTATTGGACGAGTAGTGACTAATGACTACTCCCTTCATTTTATTTTACTTTTTCATGGACACGATCTCAATAGACAACTTTGACCGTCAATATCTCTACTTACATTTCAGTAAAAATTATATTAAAACAGGAAAAAAGGGTTTTTTCTACATAATTGTTTATCAGAATTCTAAGTTGTATCCATGCTTCTAAAAAGTTTCAAATCTTATCACTAAACTTTTACACCCTTGCCATCTGGACAATAAAGATATTCATTAGTTATTAGATATTAGTGTTTCTTTGATGCGTTTATTCCCCATTTTCCCGCTGTGGGGGTGGGGGAAGAGAAAGCAGTAACACTTAAAATATACAAAAATTACTAATATACTATTCATGGCAAAAGCACGTTTAAGAAACAAGTAGAAGCTTGGGGCTAAAATTTAGAGCTAATTAAAATTATGAAAAGAATAAAAACTTAGGTTTGAAACCCTAAATTCTTACTACGTAATTTAACTTATTTGAACCTCTCTTTCCAAGCAACAAATGCTTCGCAGGCCAAATACTACCCCAGAAATTCTATTTTGAGCTAGATTCAATTCACAATTTGGTTTTAATGTCAAAATCGAAGACTAATTTTAGGAAAGTGATAAACAAAATGTGTGAAATTACAAATTATCCTAACGGGCCATTTGGTTTGGGGGGAATTATCAATGGGAATCAACATTATTCATTCCCATTGATGTTTGATTTGTGTTTTTTCCCATTCCCCCAAACTCTTCTATTTTCAACCCCCCCCCCCCACTTTCCCATTCCCTTTCCTAACTTCCGACACAACCACCCTATCACCACCCATCCACCACACAACCACCTTCCATCCCCACCTCTCACCAGCTTTGACATCTCACCCCCACCCCCTCGCTGCCACCACCAACCCCACCGCCACCCCAAAAACATGGATGCCGATTAAACCCTAACCACACCCGAAACCACCACAAACACCCCCAAAACCACCTCACC
>PYUH01000273.1:161291-280170 GCA_016808085.1 Suaeda aralocaspica
GGAGGGCCGGCGAAGGGATTAGGAGTGCCGGAGAGGGAGTGCGAGCAAAGGTGAGGTGGTTTTGGGGGTGTTTGTGGCGGTTTGAAGTGTGGTTAGGGTTTAGTGGGTGATAAGGTTTTTGGGGTGGCAGCGAGGGGGTGAGGGTGAGATGTCGGAGCCGGCGAGGGTGAGCGGTGGGGTGGTGGTGCCGGTGAGGGGGTGGGGATGGGAGGTGGCAAGGTGGTTGTGTGGTGGATGGGTGGTGATAGGGTGGTCCTCCATTCCTTTTCTTTAACAAAACAAACAACTACCTAAATCTAAGGTATTATCATTCCATTCCTCCTCATTGCCATTCCCATTCCCCTTTGCCAACCAAACGGCCCCTACATATAATCAGCAATCTTACAGCATTCTTATATAATACCAAATAAAAAAATAAAAAAAGAAGGTTCACTCGCATTGCCCCTAAAAATGAAGTTCTGGAGCTTAAGGAGGCTGTAACAGCTTTCTGGATATGAGTTTCCTAAACTCGGGGTGGACTACACCTGAAACTAGTTTTTGATGTCTAGCCTCTTAACACATCATTTTGCATCATATTTATCAAAGTATCAAACAAAAAGATTCCATTCCAAGATGGAGGAGGAAGGGTCTGAATAACACAAACTTGCAGCAGTTTAAATAGAATACCAATTTCAGTATACTTAATGTTTTAACTGTAACTCTGCAAGTGTTAAAGAGATTTAGTAAGAAATTAAACCACCAAAGATGTTCACCTTTTCCCATCCACACAAAATCTCAATGCACCACGCGACAGAATACCAACAGCTTCAATTGAATCAGTAAATAGGCCTTCATTTGCGACTGATCTATATAAATTAATCCAGCAGCACAGCAGAGGATATCTCCTCCATTCAGCACTGACTAAACGATTGTAAAATTCACGAGTTTCATGTAATTTAGCTGGCTGATTTTCACTGAAAATACAGGATCTGATAAACAGGAATGCATCAAGCAATCTTTCCCGACCTTCAGCTTGTGACACTAGTTCTTTGAAAGTGGCTAAACAAGCAAGCAATTCATTTCCAACTGGTAGAAGCTGCAATTTTCAACAGACAAACAAAAGTTAGAAAATTATTGAAACATGAATTATCCAGGCATTACAAGCATAAGTTGGGGTCTCCACAAAAATATTTAACTAATTCAAAGATAATCCCCAAAATGAACCATAACGCAGCAGGAAAACAATTTAATGTTTAGCACTTTGTTTATTAGTATGTCAGAATAACTGAATCTGAATATTTTATTCAATATTGAGGTATAGTTCATATGTAACAGAATATTGATGATAGATAAATAAGTAATACATCAAAGAATGTGGAAATACCTGACAGAGCTTGAATACATAATCAAAGATAACAACAGAATCTTCAGCACTCATGATCTCATTGCTGCAGAGAAGCAAATAATTTTGGAGTTTTTAGTCATCCATTGCAGATAAAGGAAAGGTAAAACAGGAAAATGACCACATTTCAAATTGTGTCAGATAGGAGAATCATGTATTTGAGTTCATGTTACAATAACGGGCTGCTATAAAATTGTACTCTCTTTATCTCTTTAGTTTTTGCACATGTTCCTAAATTAATTATTCCAAAACAAATTTCACACCTCTATGCAAGTAAAACTATTTCCTCAATTACAGCACATCAAGCCTATTTTTTCTTACCAATGTAAACTCTTTTGTCGTATAGTTGCTTTATCCACTGTAAAATAATTAATAATACTAGTTCGTATCAACATTTGTGCCAAAGAATAAATTTAGACAGTGGGATGGAAAGCTACAATGTTGAATCATCTCCCCTAAGCAACAAAATCATCAAATACAGCTCCTGCCATGCCAACCCATAGCATGCAATTCTGGAATTTTGTGCTCAAAATTATAGATGGTAAAAGCGTGAAACGTTTAACGTTGGCTTCTAGTCCAGGTCCGTCCAGTATTGAAAAGTCACATTAATCTACAGAATCTTCAAAATAATCTTTAGACTGAGCCCTGCCATGGGTCTAAAAGCTTAAATTTTAATACATAATGGATAAAATAAATGAAATGATAAAAACAAACAAATGAAACAATACAGTAGTATCAAACTGAACAACCTTGGTAATCATTATAATAACTGCTTGGAGATATTAACCAATACTTAGGTCAAGTAATTGTGCTGTTTTACACACTGATTACAGAAGAAACAACGAAAATCTTCAGACAAATAAATCCATAAGTTCAAAAGCTTGGCATCTTCAGGTATACAAAACAATCAGTTATTTGCTGTATCCTAATACTTTTCTGTATGTATTGGTGTAGAAAATTCTTAACACATAGCTTACGAACTAGTCATCAATGGCAAAACAAAACATTGACATTTTAAAAAGCTGCCGAATTCACTAACCTTTCAAATACACCATGTAACTTCTGTACACAACGAGGGTCACATATTAAAGACAAAGACTTCAGCAAAGGGAGGCAACAACAATGGATATTATATCCAGAATTTGCTGAGATTCTTCCATCTAAAACAGACTTTTCATGAACCTCAATTCTTCCAAGAATCTTCGTCAGAATCTGGAGGGTGCCCTCTTTCAGCAACAATGGCTGGTGAAAGAGAGTCAATGTCAGCCAAAAAAGAAGACACGAATAAATGAAAACAAGATAAAAAATATCAAGCGAAAGTAGTGATTTCGCCTGGACAAATGGAGCAGAGAAAGAAAGGACCTTAGCAAGTGGGTGTTCAAGCAAAAGAGAGAGAAAATCCAGCAATCTGCTCCCCTGCAAAAAGAAAAAAAAATGAAAAAAAAACGAAAGGAAAAAACAAACGGAAAAAAGATATGATGCTCAAGTAATCAGCAAATCATGACTAAGAAACAAGAATGTGTGCAAACAGCAATATCAAACTACCTTGTATGCATTCATCTCATCCAGAGAAGAATTTTCAATCCAAGAAATAATAGGTTGCAGAAGTACAATAGCATATTCTGGTCTTTGACGTGCTACACGAAGTATGAGTATTCGAAGCATATCTTGTACCACAACCAAAGTCTGGGTATAGAGAAAATTTAAGTCAAACACAAGAAAAGAACATAGCAGTAGTCTTAACAAAACGACATTTCATGCTTTGTCTATCACTACACCAGCGAAAAATAAGGCATACATACACTAAAAGCATAGTGAAGGACAATTTGAGCAATCTTCTCTAGGTGTGGACTCAGTTGGCTAAGAAGAAGCTCGACATATGGATGCTCCAGATACCAGTTGATTTTACTCTCTTCAAGAGGTCCTAACAGTGTCCCCAAAGACAACGATCGGGCCGCCGTTACCAAAGGCATACCATTCTTCCAGTGCCAGACGCCCTCATCAGGAAAGAGATCAATCTAACAATATAACGAAAGAAACATATAAACAATTTAGCTCTACAATTATCAATTGATAGTGATCATGAAAATTTCTGATAATCAAACCAGTTACATTTTAAAGGTAGAAGCAAAAACATTTTTTTCCACCAAAAATGACACTCGAGAAAAACTTTCCAGCACTTCATCACTAGTATTATTTTATACGACTGCTAAGAAAATTAAACTTCCAGATGACTAATGTGATTCCCATACATGACTCATGTCTAACCGACCCCAAATATTTCGGAACTAAGGCTTTGTCATTGTTGTTGTTAAGCAATTAAGCTGCAAAAAATTACATACCAATAAAAACAGCATACTGCAGGTCTCTTTAGGGCCCAGTGTAGGCAAAGAAGCTGCCTGAACACTATCAAGAAGTGTATGGAAAAGACCAGGAGCCCAAGCATAAGCAGGCCAATAAGCAAGAGCCGATACAATCAGATGGCAAATTGTTTCTAAACCAAGTGCAGCATCAGGGTAAGATGATGATAGGTCCACAACACAAGCTGCTAATTTAGGACTGCAAGATCCACATTTCTGTCAAACTCCATCAGTCATAAAACATTCTACAATTTTTACAAATCAATGTCCAAAGTACCTTAGCTCACGATGCAGCCGCAAAAGAACTTTCATTAGTTTTGTGTTTCGGTGCTGTTCTTTGGCTTCCTACAAAAGAGATAACATATTCATACAGCAATACAAAGATATGAAAATCGAGGAGAAAATGTTCACAATACCATGCCATCTCATAACAGAAATAACAAGGGCAATTATCTTTAGAAAAGAAAACAGCCACTACCTTTTTAACAAATCTTTCAACCAAATGATAAGCATTATTAAAAAAAATTAAAGATAAAGATATTAAACTATGATCTTCACTTTTACATGTATTTTCAATATATTAAAATTAAGTATTATTTGATATATTAAAAGTTGTGTTCATCTGAAATTAAACACACAGAAGCTTCACATTTTCATAAAATAAAAAGACACTAAAAGAGAAATAAAAAAAAAAGAAACTATAAAAACAAACCCTTCACCAGAGAACAAGAAAATTGTTCATTTGTCTTCAACACAGCGTATAAATAAATAAATAAATAAATAATCAATTCATTAACCAAATATGGAAAAACTGGCGTAAACAATCTCAACTATTGAGTACCTTCTCAATTTTATCCTAACTAATCTTTAAATCTGTGCACTCCCAACTATGGAGGTACTGTCTCAAATTGATCCTAGTTTACCATTAACCTGTTAAACAAATTAAAAGCTTATGTGGGTCCCACTGTAAACGTGTCATGTTTCAATTATCTTTTAAGCGTGCAAACTTTTAGATTTAATTTCAATAATCCTCTAATTCTTTTTCTTCGCCCCTTCTTTGCACATTCTTCTTCAATCTTTTGCCCTGCTGTCATCCTCTTAATTCATCCCAATTTCCATCTTTTTACCCCAAAATTCCCTCACATATTAATGTAAAAGCCATCCCTAGGAAATAGTAACAAAAACCCATCACATCAAATTCATCAATAATAGCCAATCTATCCTAACCTCATCAATTCGAATCCTCTATACAATCGATTGCGAATTGAGGAGTAACACAATCGAAAGTTTGGATTTTACGCATTATTAATGAAGATGATTATGATAATATATGTTGAGGTTGTAAGTTGTACAAATTAGTTACTTGGGTTCAAGATCTAATGTTTGAGGTTTTGTCGAATAACTTATGATATAAAATATGAATGAAATATGGAAAAAAATCCTAACTAAATTTGGTTCGCTATAGTTGTTTGAGACTTATGTTTTATATTTTTTTGCTGGACCTACGAAGTTCTGGACTTCTGGTTGATTTTGATATGATTTGGTTTAATTTCAAAGTTTACATGTTCATTCTTGCTTGGATGATAGTTGTCAAAGATTGACTTTTTCTTCAAGTAAAAAAATTGAGCTATAATGACATGAATTTTATTTGTGGGTTTGGGGATGAAGTGAGGAATAACAAGTGGGGAAGTGACTCAAGAGAGGAAGTCCGGAAGAGGAATAGGAGGCTAATTAACAAGGACTGTGTGAAATTGGAGGTAAATAGCTTTGTTAACATGTTTAGCAAGTTAAAAAACAACCCTCACTAATTTGAGAAAATGCCCTCACACTTGGGGGTGTACAAATTCAAAGCTAACCTTGGATTAAATTGAGAAGGCACCGAATAGTTAGGATTATTTACACAAACTTTTCCAATAAATATTGTATCTATACGGTTCAAGATTTTTTGCAAAACATAATTTGAATCCAAAATATGAATGAGATTTTCTCAAGCTAAGAAATTACACCATTTCTCACTAAGTGGCCAACTTTAAGAAATTATTAAAAAAATAATAACAAGAAAATAAACTAAAATTAAATTAAATTAAATCAAACAACAGCAACAACAACCCAATTTCATTGTGATGTACACTGACATTTGGAATCCAATTTTCACCCATGTTCATGTTTACCTTATTTGATATCAGACATCGAAAATGGAATTAGCATCTTTCTTTCCCAAGATCAATACATGATGATGACGTTGATACAATTTTCTTCAAAATTCTAATAACATAAATTATTATTATTATTATGAATTTTAATTTTTAAAGATAGAAAAAAAAAAAGAATATTAAATACCACCAATAGTAAATTAAATACTACCCCCGTTTCACTTTAGTTGCAACATTTTAAGTTGCACGCTTCCCTAGACAAATTTTCTTAATGGTAATTAAAAATTAAGAGTATATAATTAAGTGGTAATTAAGTAAAATCAAAAATAAAAACAACCATCAACACCACAAAAACCACCACTTGCCATTGATCACCGAAATCACCACCACCACCTCTTCACAACCGGCAACCACCAAATCCACCACAACGAACCTCTGACAACACTAACCGCAAAAGCCACCGAAACCACCAGAGCAATGATCGAAAACCAAAAACCACCAAAACTAATGATCGAAAACCACTAAAACCCCCAGATTGAAAATCACAAACAACAAATCACAAATCCAAAGCCACGAACTCCACAAATGAACAAATCGAACGTCCGTCGAAAGGGTCGGTGGTGTCAGAGGTTGACGAAGAGCAGCGAATGGTGGGTGGTGGCTTTTGTTTGGTTTCAAATGCAATTGTGGTTTGATGGACCTTTTCGGCAATTCGATTGGGTTTGTTGTCGATTAAATTGAGGGGTTTGTCGGTTCGATTGGTGGTTTCCGACAAAGGGAATAGTGGTGGTGGTGGTGTCGGCCGAAAGAAAGACAAGGTGGTTGACTGGTGGCTTCGAAAGAAAAGAAGAAATAGGTGGTGGTGGTCTCGAGTGAAGGGGCTGAAGGGGGGTGGTGGTTTTGAGTGAAGGGGGGTGGTGGTTTTGAGTGAAGGGGGAGTACAATGGTGGTGGTGGTGACTAAAGGGAAAGGAAGGGGCAGTGGTGGTGACTTGAGGTTAGGCAACTAGGTTAATTATTTTAGGATGATTACATTTTCGTGTTTTAAATTAGGGGTAATTATATAATTTCTAGCAAAAAAATTACCAAAAGAGGAAGGTTTGTAAATGTTGCAACTATTGTGAAACAGAGGCAATATAATCAAATACCAAGTTAAACACAAAAAAAAAGGGATCACTTTTATAAAGATAAAATATTGCATTTATCATATCATCCACAGCTTTAGTAACTCTATTTCACAAGAGAGTTTTTACTAGTCATAGTAAAAATTTACAAAATCTTGAAGATATTGTGTGTTAACATTAATCCAACCATTATGATACCAAAAAGGGGTTAGCTTGAAAACTAGCAATAATAAATAATTAATGAAATGGAAAAAAAGGCTTAAGCTTTGGAGCGGTTACTCCAAATGAAGGTAGTAGAGCTTTTGAAATAAAACTCAATTGTTGAATTACTGGACAATATTTTAGATTTTCTGTTCCCCAAAACCTCGCAATAGAACAACAAAGCTCCAAAATAATTTGGGGTCAGCTAGACATGAATCACTAAGAAGAATCAAAAACGTTATCTAGTAAAATCATCGCTCTCCATTCTTCCATGTTTAACACAGGATTCTCTTCAAGCTCAACAGCCTCATATCTCCACTAAAAATCCTTATCCAAATCCAAGTTTGCTTAGGTCTTCCTCTACCTCTACTCCGTCCATCATGTTGCTACACTCCAAACCTCCTTACATGTACATTCTTCGATATCCGTTTTATATGCCCAACCCATCTTAGATGGTTTTCCCTCATCATATACTCAATAAAAAACAACCCCCACTATCTTCCTAATAACATCACTCCTTATTTTATCCTATATTTTATACCCATACATCTAATGTAGCCCATCTCCGCCACACTTATCTTGTGGAGGTGACAATACTTCAAAGCCAATATTCGATCCCATAGAACAATGCCGACTAAATGGGTAAAATTTCCCCTTCGATGTGTTGGGTGTACCCCAATCACATAGAAATCTAAAAGCTCCCTTCCACTTAACCAACCTGTGATCCTGGCCACATCTCGATCGAATTCATCATTTTTGGATTATGAATCCTAAATAGCAACAGAGATATAAACATTCGACACTCCTTCCAACTAATCAAGCTTCTCCCCCTGTTCCATATATGATGTCTTACTTCTACTCAAAACCCCATGAGTCCCAAGTCCCAACATTCTTTTCCACAATTCCAACTTAGTTTTCACTCCATCTTATTAACCACAATAACATCCACCAAAAAAACATCATCCACAAACATCATGCACCAAAAAAATATCATCTTGAATTGAACTTGCCAATTCATCCATAATTATGGCAAAAAGAAAAAGGTTAAGGGCATGCTTGGATTGGGGTAACACGTGAAGGGGGTATCAAAGCCAAACCTTACAAAATGAAGTGTTTATAGTAAATGGTAAGGAAAACAAGAGGTAGATATGGTGAGATTGCATGGAAAAAGAGAGAGTGATGGTACGATGTTGGAGGAAGGGGAATAATTACCCTCATCTTGGGACAATGGTTAGCCTAGGGGGGTGGTGGACTAGTGGGTAACTATTAGCCTCATGATGGCAAGAATCTTCCTCATCACCCTCTCTTCCTCATATCATCACTAGCTTACCACCATTACCACAACATAATCCTCTTTACTATTATCATCATTAACCTTTATCTTTTCAAGTTTGACTTTCATTAACTCCTCTTTACTATTATCATCATTAACCTTTATCTTTTCAAGTTTGACTTTCATTAACTCCTTAATAGATTACCCTCGCTCCAAGCATTCCCAAATTATAGTTGATGTATACCATGTGTGATAGGAAACTTTAATGTTTTACCAACACAAGTACTAAACTCATGCTAACCCCTTTATACATACCTTTATTAATGTCAATATATTTCTTAGAAATACCTTTCCCGCTAAGATCCCACCACAGCACTTCCATCAGTACCTTATCATATGCCTTCTTCAATTCAATTAAAACCATATGCAGATTTCTCTTCTAATCTTCGTAGTACTCCAAAACCTTGCTACAAAATGCTAGAATAAAAATCACATTCTTCTTCCTTTATCACCCATTCCATAATGGAGAACCATCACCCACTCTTTTACCATTATCTCATTAGGTCTTTCTTTTGTTGATAAATCAAATCAAACAGAGCCTTAACCCCAAAAATTGGGGTCAGCTACATGAACCAAAATTAATCATTCCATGTGGTCATCCACATAAATTTTCCTCCTCCATCCCCTGCGATCGAGAAGTCTTTCTTTTGTTGATATTGTCTAAAAAAATAAATTACTGAATAATTATCAAATTAACATAAGATGATATTATAAGTAATAACTCTTCAGTCTTCACCTTATACATAATCCACCCACATTGTGAGTTCGATTATAGGTACATTTGCGAAAACAACCCTATTGTAGTCTATTTTTGTTAGAAGCAATCTTTTCAATTCTTAAGCAACTAGGGCCTTATACAAAATTTTGTTTGTGAGCATAAACTTTATGCTAATTTTTGGCGTTGACAAGGCATATTCTAAGGTTTGAACTAGAATTTTCTAACTTCCACACTTGTTTAGGGCTTTTTTGATGGCTTCAGTGTTCATCTCTGGTGTTGAAGGTGAAGAAGAAAAGAAAGAAGAGGTTAAAAACAAGAGGAGCAAGAAATTTTTTGTCAGTTGCACCTGACCTATGAGAGGCACACGAAGTGCAAGGTGCACATCCCTCCTGCCCCTATGTGCATCTCACTTTTTAAAATTCAGGGAATTACATCAATAAATCACTCATGATCTCGCATCATAGGAACACGGCATAATTTCAATAAGTATAAGTATCTCAGTCAATACAAAGTCAGTATTAGCCTTACAAAGCAAAACAAGAACAAAGCAATAGTGAAAACTACAAAATCTAGCAAAGTACCCTATTTCCTAGATACATAACAAATTCCAAGATAATCGTTCTAACTTTCTACGTAACCAATAAATCAAACATTTTGCAACAATCTATCACCAGCACTTAGTGTAGAACCATTCATCAATTTCTAGAAGTATTAAACATAACTATGTAGCCCTATCATCAATTTCACATGCAACTTATTATGCAATAGTAGCCCTATCAATATTCCCATCAATCATTTTCTAAATTAATTAAACACTAGGTTTATAAAAAAACAAGAAAGCCACTAACACCACATTTAGTCAAGCTTCATCATGAAGTAGTGCGTCACATGTCTGTTAAGGTCACAGTTAGGCATACCAGTAATTTACTTGAAGAAGAATATAAGAAAATGCAACTACCTTCAATCGTTGCAGCAGCTCTACAAGCAATAGAAGTGAAGGAATCAAAAGATCAATTAGGTATTTCTCTCGATTACGCTCCAGCAATAGATCAGACGTAGAACTACACTCAACACCATCATCAACAAGGTAATCTGTTCCAAAAAATTATCAACATAATTTCAAATAAAGATCAGTTTGCGCTGGGGGAAAAATACTAAGTAATAAGAGCAATTCAAAGAATTCCATATAAATACCTAAAGTAATGACAATGGTTCCATTCTTAAAAGGATACACTAAACTTAAGATAGAAGTTTGGGATACACCATTATAAGAAAATTGCAAGATGTAGCAAAAATAAATCACAGTAAATCATAAGTAGATTCTAGACTACAAAGCTCTGTCTTTGAAATGAAAACAAAAGAAAGCAAAAGGTTAAATTTGCAACATCAAACACAATATGGCTATCAAAGTCTTACGAACGGATATATCTCTTCAAATATGAGACATCAGACATAAATTCATGTTGCAACAGACATCGTTATATTCCTAGAAAGAGAAGTTGAATGCTTCACAGCTTACTCTCTTATCATCATGTGTCTACTCAATTCAATGACTTTTTAAACCACTTCCTTGAAAGTGATCACAGCGGTTTAACTTTTTGGATCATAATAATGAAAACTCAATACACAACCAGAAAGACCACAAGGCACAACTATAATGCCTCTCTTTAAACTTCTAACAAAGTGAGATTGAGTAAATGTTTGCCCAAGCTTTCAACTCTGTTTCTCCGCATGCGTGCACGCGCCCAAACACGCAAACACGCCACACACACAAGCACACACAAAAGAGAAAATAAAGACAAGAATATGGAAAACTAACTTTTCCTTTCTTAGAAACCAAAAACATTCCCTATGCCCATAGAAGTAGAAGCAGCAAATCCTAGCTTCTGGATTATGTTTCTGGGGGAGCTTTTACCCCATTTTAATGGAATTTTTTTGTTGATCAAATATCCTGAAGGAAATATATAATATATACACACACACCCTCTTATCCAAGCAACTTCATCCTCAACATTAGCATCCTTCTTCCATTACCAGAGAATATCTTCCTCTTCGAAACTTCAACATTTCTCACCTCCACCATTATTTTTATCATCTAACAATATTTTCCAGACCTACTTCTTAGAGACCTACTTCTAACAATATCTTCCTCTTCTTCCATTATTTTTATCCTCAACAATATTTTTTCAGAACTGTTTCTTAGAGACCTACTTCTAAGAAATAGAAGTTATTTTCCAGACATACACTTCAATTTTTTTATTCATTTTCATCTAACATTTACAGGTATTAACATATTTCTAAACATGTTGTCTTTCATCCCAGGTCAGAGACTGCCATTTCCTGTCTCATCATGCCACTCATCCTGCNTCCTGCCCCCCCCCCCCCCCCCTCTCTCTCTCTCTCTCTCTCTCTTAATTTTTCTCTCTTTTCAAAATGGCAACTTCACACCCCGATAACTTTTTAGTTTTCCTTCCTAGCAATAACAGTAATCCCAAATCTAGATGCACGAAACTGTAAAAGCATATAACAATTAATCAGCTAATACTACTTGTATTAAAAGAAATAAATATAAATAAAAAAGTTGATAAAAAGCTACTGCACAACATTCAATAATCTATTATTAAAATATTGTAGAGATCAAAAGGAAAGAAGTCTGACAAGTCCGTAATAATTTTATTGACACAAAGATAGCTATAACAAATTCTGCTACCAAAAACGTTAGCAGTACATCATCATCCATCCCTATAATAAGATTACCATAATTATTGGAGGATCTCTCAAGCATCAATCTGGAGTTGACAAGAATGACATAGATAACTGTCATCGCACCTTCATCAAAGAGTGATGTAGCAACATCCTGTTTATAAAACGCAGAGACAATTTAATACAACATAATAAGGATTAATGCAAATTGTCGAGATATTAAAAGTTATAAACTTTTACGCTAATGATCATTTCACTGGACCGTCCAGCTGTAATTAGCTTTGTATATTTGTATTAAGGAAAACTTGTGCTTTGCATCTTAATGGAATTGAGTCACTACCATCACAATCCTAAGACAACCACAGCTCAAAACCCAATACAACAAGAACTGTCAAGCATAAGGATGACCATATAAAGGGTTGATTCCACATTCTAACTCTAGCAAAATAATATAGACACCAGCAAATGATAAAGCACATACCGGGTTCTCTGATATGAGCATTAAAATCCTGATTGCTGTGTTTAGCTGAGCAACAGATGAATCACGTAGCACAACCCCATCAAAAGACTTGTCAGAAACAAGTTTTCCAAGCAGATTTTCAACGACGTTGACATCAGATTCATTAGAGGAATCTCCTACTACATTTTCCACATCCATAGAATCTGACACCAAAATGTTTGTAGAAGCTATATGAGCATCACCTCCAGAGGCTAATACAGCTGCATAACGTAGAAGACCAACAGCCCCGTTTTTATGGTAAACCACCCCAGCATCTATCCACTCCAAGAGCCTACTAGGAGCATCTTTCCTATTAGAACCAGGAGAAGAGGAATGCAGGGCTTTATGGAGATCAGTAGCATGGTCAATCCAGACACTCATTGAAGATGAAATTGGATCTGACACAATGATCTCACAAATCTCAGCAGCAGCATGAAATATTGCAAGATTCAAAGGAGTACCTAGAAACAAATGACAATACATATGTTGATGACTGGAGATAAAAATAAAAATTAGAAATTAAATGAAATTAAATCAATAACACTCATCACAGGAATTTGACATTAGTACCAGAAGACAAAGAAATTGTTTCTGATTCCTTGGCAGAATGTAGTGCTTCAATCAAAATTGTGATAGCCTGCAAATAATGAACAAGGTGTCTCTAGATTGCATGTCAAGGAAACGAGATCAAATTCTTTTGTTTGCAGCAAACCAATTATTATAGAAATAGGGGAAAGATTGTTAATAACTACCTATTAAATGGAGGTTTTTGGAAAGAGAAAAAAAAAAACCTATTACTACCTCCGTTAACGAAAGGATGCAACACTTTATATTTCAAGATGTTATCAATTACTTGCAACACTTACTTTTTTTCCTATTTTGGTAAGTTTTACCCTTTGAAATTCCAAAAACACCCCCATTTAAACATTTTAATCTAAGTTTAACTCTAACATCCAAAATCATTAATTAATTAAGTTTATAATCTATACTAATAAACCACCACCATCACCCCTCTTTCTCTTTCTCTTTCTCTCTCCTCTCCAACCACCCAATTAAACCTCCACCACCCCTTTTGTTTCTCACTCTTCACCAACCAATCCCACCATCACCTCCAAATCCTTCATCATCATATATCTTCATCTTCTTCAAACCCACTGTCATCATCTTTGTCTTCGATCACCACCACCACCACCACTATCCCCATTCGAACCCCAAAACCCCACCACCCCTTTCGAACCCCAAAACCCCAATCGAACCCCTTTCGAACCCCAAAACCCCACCACCCCTTTCGAACCACCTTAGTCGAGATCGAATATGGGTTTGTGGTTTTTAGATCTTCTTAGCGTTTTTGTTGTGGTTTTCGGCCGTTTTGTTGTTGTTCACGATGGTTGTGGCGTGGTTGTGTGGTTTTTAGATCGAACCACACATCCTCTTAGATCACTATGAATTTTATTTTACTTTCGTCGTCTTTAATTTGATTATGATTTTACAAATTCTGTTTTGATTTTAGGTTTTTGGAATTTGGATTATGATTTTAGATTGGTGGTTTTTGGTGGTTGTGTGGTTTTGGTGGTGATTGTGTGGTTTCTGGGTGGTTTAGGTGTGGTTTCAGTGGTGGAGGTGTGGTCATCGGGGTGGTTTTGGTGTGGTTGCGGGGTGGTTTAGGTGTGGTTGCGGGGTGGTTTCGGTGGTGGCTGGGCTGGGTGTGGTGTTGATGTGTGGTGGCTGGATTGGTGGTGGATTTGTGGTCATCGGGGTGGTTTTGGTGGTAGCTGGGTGGTTTCGGTGATTTAGGTGTGGTGTTGATTATTTATTTTCTTTCCTCCTAATTACTACCCTTATTTTTCTAATCTAGTCATTAGGAATTTTTGCCTAGGAATATGTGCAACACAAAGTGCTGCACATAATCGTTCACGGAGGTAGTAGAAAAATTTAGTTACCAAACTACCAATTAAAATTCTTTTGTTAACGATTTTCAAACTTTTTTCCAGCCGACGGGTCCCATATTTAATCTTTTTCACCCAATTTATACCAATATAATTCGATTTCCCTCTAAATTCTTCCCCTTTTCTTCTATATATTCCATTGAACACAAGATTTGGTCATCAATTTATTGAATTATACAAGGAATCGAAGTGAACTTAAATTATATGAGATATAAGTTGGTGGGAAAAGACAATGTGGACCCCACAAGCAGAAAAATGCTTCAAAATCAATACTAGGTCATGTTACTAGAAAGAAAACTTTAAATAGGTATTTTAGTAAAAGGTTGTTATTTTAAATAACTGACGTAAAGTATGTAGTTCCTACCAATTTTCTTAAAATTATATATATATTTTTGTTAACTTTGTAGACACTCTCCATACAGAAGGAGTGAGGAACACCAATAGCCTTAGCTTTATAAGGAGTGAGGAACACCAAAAGTCCCAGAAGCCTAGGTGCAAGGCAATGGTGTAGCCTTTTGGATATGAGGCGCACCTAAGTACTAATGAGAAATGAAGAAGATAGGGAAAAAACAACTGAAAATATATAACAAAAAATAAAGAGAAGAGAGCAGGAGAAAAGTCTGACCTAAAGTCAAGAATTAAAAATAAAAATTAGAAAGAAAAAAAAAATTGCCATGGCATATCCAAAAGGCAACAAGGAACGCAATTCATATGCTTCATGCAGTGTGCTGCACTTTGGGATCATCACTAGCCTGGGTACACCTTGAGTGCAAGTTTTAAAACTAAGACAATTGTGGTTAAGTAGTGTCTTACTAATGTGCCAAAGTCGTATCATATTAAGGCCATGTTGCCACAATTGTCTTACTAAAATGGACTGAAGTGAACAAAAATGTGCTGAATTGACTGAAAATAATATAAAAATAGATCAAGAGCCTAAATGAGCTGAAATATGCTGAAACTAAGGGCAAAAGAACATGTCCTAAGGATGTTAGGAAACTCAAATAAAAGCATAATCACAAATTTCAGATACTTAAAGATCAACCATACCTCAGGGAAGTGAGCAAGAGACAACAACGCTTGACGTCCACCATCAGACCTGCATAAACTTCGGATGTGAGAAGAACTTGCTAAGGAGAGTTGGTGGTAGTGGATAATGGGAGGTGTAAGCCTAATCTCACTTGAAAAGATAAGCTTCAAGAAACATAAATTACAAGGTCGATATGTTCAAACAAATATAAGATCAATTACAATTTGCAACTAAGGGCCCCACCATCACAATCGATTACATTTTTTTTTTGGAAAAAAAAGATCTTTTGACACAAATTATAATGGCCCTTAAACTAATACTTCATACGTTGTAAATTAGTTAGGATAGTTGCTAAAAATAAAATGTTTCAAATTAGATGCAACAAAATTCTTTTTCCTTTTCAAGGTGTCATTTCTCTCAATCTCTCTTAGAACCTTTTATAAACCTCCAAGACAATAAATCCATAGGCAAATCCTCCTTATCCCTCTAGTACTTCAAAAGTTGTCAGTTGTCACAACTCACAAGAGATGAATGGCCTACATAATCTACCTTCCTAGCTCTCCAAAATTTGCACAAATCTTCTCAACCTCAATTCAATAACTTGCTCCCAAAGTTTCAGGATATGACTCATCAACTTAACCCCTCTATAGTTGGCACAATGTTGACCATCACCTTTGTTCCTTCACCATGTTGGCATTGAAAAATTTATCAACCTATCAATTCCTTTATCACCCAAACATCTCCATATCAATACAAGGAAATCATCCTTTCTTTGAACCTCATTTTTTAAGAGCCCTATTAACTTCCCCCATTTGGATCCTCCTCATAAAATCATAACTTACCATATCGTGAGTAATTCTTACATCCTCAATCCCTTTCCCTTGAGCTTAATTGAATAAATTATCAAAGTACGGCCTCCATTAGCTCTTTATCACGTTATCGTCCACCAACACTCTTTGATCAACATTTTTCACAACTTAACCGTCCCGACATCCCAAGTTCTTTTGTCTCTAATATGAGCAATTCTATAGATCTCTTTCTCTCCCTCTTTTGTATCCAATATTGCATATTTGATTTACCTTTGCTCTTGCATCTCATTCCGTCTTTTTAGCTTCTCCTCTAGCCTTTTTATATCTCTTGTAATTTTCATAATTTTGAATTTTTTTCTAAATGAAATCTATATTTACATCCGTATCTATCAACCGAATACCCATACCAATCATTTTATCCATAAATTTCTTTTTTTTCTCCCCTTTGAAGCTTCCATCACTTTATAAGTTTGTCTTCTTAAACCTTTATTTCCTCGAGAACCTAATATCAAGGCACCAACCTATGTTGCATTACCACATTTTTACGAAGGGGCATTTTACAATTAATAAAAAAATTACTCCAAGTGTTCCTTGCCAAGTCAATTTGACTTACATGATCACCACTCTTATAGGTCACCAGGTGGGAGAGTCTTTTCTCAAACAAAGTGATTATTATACCCAAGTTGTAAGCAAATTATAAAACCAAAACATCTCACTCAGCCTTATTTCCATTTTCAACACCAAAACCAGCATGGAATCTTTCAAAGCAATCCCTCTTAGGACCCACAAACCCATTAAGATCACCATCGACGATCAACTTCTCTCTTGTAGGAACCTGTTGCACCCCTTCATCTAGATCATTCAAAAACTCACCTTTGATAGTTTTATTCAATCTAACTTGTGACAAATAGGCACACATAATAGTCATTACTCCATCTCCTAGCACCATTTTAATGCCCATGATCGGATCCATGAGAACATCCACTCCATTTCTTCGTATATATGTTTTGTACTATCAAAGTTTATACCCATTTATTGCCTTTGTCTATGTCCAATCCATTTGGTCTATCATAGACATATTATGCTTATTTTTATCCTCTTTATGACCTCCACTAATTCTGATGATCTCCAAGTCAACGTTCCAAATCCCAAACCTCAACTTATTACCCTTAACCTTTCCCCGAACTAGATTCTTTACCTGCATGGCCGCACCCATCCGTGATGTGGGAAGCCTTGCTCATTGTCACCACCCTCAGGGATGGTGTGTTGCCTTCGGGTAATAGCCTAGCGACCATTATATACTTTTCACTACACACGAGCTTAAGAAGTGCAGCACGTAGCTAAGTAGGGAACGCCACAGCGATATCCATATTTTAATTCAATTCCATGATTTGTGACCAAGCTACCACAAACCTAATAACATTGCTCCTCTATCCGGGCTTGAGACTAGCAACGAATGTCACAATGTGACACTCATTTATTTAAAGTATTACCTACAATCATTATTGCCTTTCATACAGACTGCAGCTTGTAATCTTTTCAATTCAAAAATTGAAAATTTTTAAATAATTTAACAACCTTTAACTTAATCTCATGGTGAAAATCATCCTTTACTTTGACTCTCAAGATTCCAAACATAGGGGAACGTTGGAGATTTAATATTGATGTTAAGGCTGTCAAAATTCGATCCAACCTGAAAATTATTTACAACCCGTAAACAGTGGGTCTTGTCACAATTTTTATGACACGTAACCCATTTTAACCTGCTAAATGCAAACCCATTACGGATACCTGACCCGTTTGGACCCGCTAAACTTGCTTCTTCCCATTTTCCTTCACGTTCTTAAACCCTAGACACTTAAAATTCAGCAGCTTGTTCTCTTTCTTCTTCTTTTCACTTCCTCAAATACTCATTACTAATAAGCTTGAATCTTTCATCCAAAAAAAGTAATTAAATAAAAATACTAAGCTTGAGCGAATGGTTCGTCACTGCAGTCGTCGAGATTCAATAGGAAGGGGATTTTTTGGACTGTTTGTTTCTTCATCTTCGTTTCTAGCCCCGAAATAATCAAGAAGGTAATTTCTAAGTTTTTCTTTTTGTAAATTTGACGATGCACAAATTTTTCACCATTGAGTTCTAAATGTATTGAGATTGAATATTTTTGACTTTTATATAAATCACTTGGAACGTGTAGTGAGGAACTCAGGCTGACTTTGAGTGTTCACAGACAAATTACGTTCTTTGAATTTTATTTTTTTTGTTATTTTGGGTTAAAAAGGCTTTTTTAGTCATTGATTTAAGTTAAATAAAAAGTGACACCAAACCGTTGGCTCAACCCAAACCCAGAGATTCTGGATCATGGACAATATATTCTCAAACTAAACTCGCTACAACCCGTTGCAACACTAACCTGCCAACAAAAACCATAACCCGACCCGTTCGACAAGTCTAATTGATGTCATTACAAACTTAACCTAAGAATCCTACAAAAGATATCAACACAATGAAATATAGTATGTGACTTGTAAGTAAGTGATTTTCAAATAAAAACAAGAAACAAAAAAAGCTACTATGTAAATTAAAAATAAATAAAAAAGTTGACACCAAGCTGAGCGGAGGATGTAGAATCCATCAACAAAAACCATTTTTTTAAATGCAGTAATGAAATTGGTAATATGGATAAGATGACTATCTTTATTTGTGAATTTTCCTACTATGTAATTTTCCACGGTTTCCGAGAAAGTGAGCGAAAAAATTATGAAAATGTATCTGCATGTAATAGAAATTCAATTTAGATAATCATGAAGAATAGGAGCCATTCTTAAAATAAAAAAAATAAAAATAAAAAAAAAGGAAAATGAAAAAGAAAAAGAAAATATCATCAGAGGAAAAAATACTAATTTACAAAGTACTTTGTTCAGTTAACAGGCTTATATATTGAAAACATATTAATAAATAGAAAATTTACAGGGGAAAAGAAGAAGATGAAGTAGTAAAAATAAAATAAGGCCTTGTCTACCTGGAGAGACCACAAAGCTCCCACAGCACCCAAAGAAGTTCCTCTGAACAAGGCGTTGATGTAAGCAAACGATCAACAGCATTAACCTGATCAGCATAAAAGAGAGCACTAACTTAGCAACAACTAAGAAGAGTAAAAAGTGGATACAAATATGTAGGAGGAGCATTTTAGAAAAGACAATATCCGCCAAAGCCACATACCACCCTCAGATGCATTTCAAGATTTATTCCCACATCTTGCAGACGGCAAAAAAAACCTTTTGATACCAAAACAGATGCATATCGAAGAGGAACAAATTCATTGACTACTTCAACCCCCTTAAATGCATGAATGATAGTGGAGGAAAGATCAAGATGCTGCAGCAGGAAAACAAGACCTGCCAAACCATATGTATGTTATTTAAAGCAAAAGCCAGTAAACAGAAAGGCAAGACAAAAAAAAAGGTTAGCATCTAATAACCTGAACGGCAAAACATAAGCGAAAGAAGTGTGGCTTCAATTGAAGATGTCACTTCCAAAAATGCTTCAAGAGCATGTCCTCTTTCAGCCCGCAAATCTGATGAAGATATTAATGCAATTGACAATGGAAGAAAACCCCTCTCCTACAGAGACAGCAAACTGTGTCAAATCAATCACAAAAACAAATATAAAATAAAACACACAAACAATGAGATCAGCCCAATACATTTAAAATTAAAAAGGTTAAAAAAGAGCTGTGCTGGGTAGAGCTAAGCTGATGAAAGCAAGTAACTACAACATCTGAATGGTAATCAACTATTTAAACATGAATTTTTATGTAGCGGCAAGCAAGGTTGAACCTGAACAGCTAATTTTTTTATCTTCATGAGCAAGAAAAAAAGGCGGGTGGAAAAATCAAATAACAAAAAAAAAGGAATGAACTAAAAAATAAAGAGCAAACAACACATCCTGGCAGCTAATAGACCATCAAATTGACACAGGCTGTCATATAAATTTTCTGTTCAACAACTTGTGATTCAAAACAACACCGCAGCATCCATTGTAGACCACATTTTTACCATAGTAAGCCCCAAACTCCCTTTCTGAAACAGCTATGCTTAATGTTACCTGAGATTTACACAACAAAGCCTTTCTTTGCAAAATAATTTCAAGTTATAAATAGTACTTTTATATAATAACAACAACAAAGCCTTAGTCCCAAATTAATTTGGGGTCGGCTAGACATGAATGAATATGAGGAGTCGCAAAAGTCATCGGCACAAATCCTCTTCCTACAATCTTCCCTATTTAACACTAAATGTTCTTCAAGCTCCAACACCCTCATATCTCCACTAACAACCCTCATCCAAGTTTACTTTGGTCTTCCTCTACCTCTCCTTCCTTCTTGTTGCCACCCTTACAACCTCCTTACTGGAGCGTTACTCGGTCTCCGTCTTATATGACCAAACCTTCTTAGCCGATTTTCCCTCATAGATTAAAAAAAAAAAACTAAACAGTACTAATCCCCACATTCTGGTCATTTGACAATATTAATCCCGCCTTTTGCTTATCTCTAAACAATCCACCTTCCGGCCTCACTTTCAATTCTATTTTAAATAAAATATTAACACCAACCAAATGGAACCACATACTAGTGTAATTACCAAAAATTAATGGTCCATTAATCGAAAAATGAGGCCTAAAAGTGGGATTGCTCAGTGATAACCAAAAGGTGGATTAGTATTTTCAAAAATCAAAACCAAAGGATGGGATCATTAAAAAAGCAATTTTGCCCAGGCTATAAGATACAACTATTTTTGCAAAGCACTTCCATTAAAATTAAAACTAAATGGCTAGGATGTCATTAAAAAATGGCTAGGATGTCAATTAATCGAAAAATGAGGCCTAAAAGTGGGATTGCTCAGTGATAACCAAAAGGTGGATTAGTATTTTCAAAAATCAAAACCAAAGGATGGGATCATTAAAAAAGCAATTTTGCCCAGGCTATAAGATACAACTATTTTTGCAAAGCACTTCCATTAAAATTAAAACTAAATGGCTAGGATGTCATTAAAAAATGGCTAGGATGTCAATTAATCGAAAAATGAGGCCTAAAAGTGGGATTGCTCAGTGATAACCAAAAGGTGGATTAGTATTTTCAAAAATCAAAACCAAAGGATGGGATCATTAAAAAAGCAATTTTGCCCAGGCTATAAGATACAACTATTTTTGCAAAGCACTTCCATTAAAATAAAAACTAAATGGCTAGGATGTCATTACCAATGACATGCTGCCTATGTGACACTACAACAAAGAATTTTTTTATTTTACCACGGTACCAGCATAAATATTGTTGGCTAACATAGATCTAATCAAATAAATTGTTTCATCCAAAAACAGACGAAATAATGGTACTAACTTCATTTCAAATCATATATAACTAAGAAAATTACATAACTTTAACATAAAAGCAGACAAAGTGACTTCCTGGCAGTTAATTGCCAACAGAAACAGTGTCTCAAACACAAATATGCAGTATAAATCATTGGTAGTTTGGTAAAAACTTATTAAAGAAATAAAATAAAAACACACCCTCAGAGTAAAGTTGAGTAATATGTTCATTTTCAGTCAGCATTAGAAAGTAAAGTGATCAAAAGACAAAAAGTGATATTAGGTCTCTACTGCTGAAAGTCTGCAAATCGGGAAGACAAGTCGTTTTCCTTTAATGCCCCTGATACCAGTTGGCTGACATTTTCTATGAAAGTAGCTTAAAGCCTTTAACAAATTAAAATTTTAAGGTATTAGTGAGCAAAAGAAGAATTAAAAGCACCCATAATCCTCCATTTACAAGATGCTACAAAAATTTGAAACATGAGTACAACATAGGTAAAAATTTCTTGGCACACTTGGGCCTTTCAGCCTTTCAGACTTCAACAACAACTTCCAGAATCATCAAACTCAATACCCTAACGACTTGTCTCATCTGAAAGGGATAAAAAAAGAGGGAATTTAACAAGTACCAAGCTACTCTGAATTCTGAAAGATACCTTCAAAAGTGAAAGCAGCTTTGTATCAATGTTCTGATGCAGGAAACGACAACTTGAAGAAGCAATGAGCTTACTGGTTGCTTTAAATGACAATGCTCCTTCAGAAGATGCGACCACCAATGATCGGATAGCACAGGCCATAGGAGAAGGATCATCAACCCAACCAGACGAGTTTATTAGCTTCTGCATTTACAAGTGTCAAAGAACACAAACCAAGATGTTAACATGCAACTTTACATGAGAACAAGATGACACATAAAAGACATCTAATACCATGGTAAAAAAAAGCTTTTTGATTTTTTAGTACCTTATATTTGTCAACTTTTAGATTTTAGTACCTTATAATTTATTTTTTAAATTTTAGTACCTTATTTTTCCCAAAACCTCAAAAATTGGAACCATTTAACAGATTTTGTCAAAAAAATCGCCAAATGGGGCCCAATCTAACTCCTTGACGTTATTATATACTTTTTTCCTACTAATCTCTATTATCATTTTACTAAAAACCCCCCATTAATCCTAAAAACCCCATTAAACCATTAAAATTTCTCCAAACATGTTGTAATCATCATTTGTCTCTCTTCTCCAATTTTATTTTTCTCTTTTACGCTTTTAGACCATAAATAATATTCATGTTGAAGTCACCATGTTTCCTCCATCATCACTACAACATATGCCAAAAATTCAATTTCAATGAAATTTTACTAAATTGGAAGTTGAATTGACATTTCAAATTAATAGTAAAACCCTAAATTTTACTAATTGGAAGTTGAATTGACATTAAGAGAGAGGGGTAAAAAATGTACAAATTAAACTAAAATTGTTAGTGGGTCCCAGTTGACAATTTTTTGGACGGAATCTGTCAAGTGGTACCAATTTTTAAGTTTTTGAGAAAAAAAGGTACTAAAATTCAAAAAATAAATTATAAGGTACTAAAATTCAAAAATTGACAAATATAAGGTACTAAAAAACCAAAAGGCCTAAAAAAATCAGACTACTAAACCAGCTACCACCTTTAGGTTGATTCTGCCAACTCTTCACTTCCTCAGTACATTACTTTACCTCAAATCAAATGTTGCCATATCAAAGATTAAAAATTTATTTTCTACAGGTAAAGACATGGACACCCCTAGACAGGTATAAAGTGCTATTTGAAAAAAACACAATGATATTAACTAGTCAATACACGGTGAGGTTAAAGATCAAGAATTTAGTTGCTATACATTTAGAATATTAAAGTAAGAGGAAAATAATACATAATAATAAGAAAAACGAGCAGCAAATTCAAACCAAATCACACCATTTAGCATGAACGCAATATCGAAAGTAGGTTTGGAAAAAAATTCAAAAAACAAAAAAACTTGACGCTCTCTGAACTGGAATTTTACAACACCTATCCAGCAGTGATATATTTACCTTTTTACTAATGCAGCAACTAAGAGCAACTGCAATGGGAAAACAATTTGGTTCGCCAAATTGAGGTCTACATGGGCTTACCAATCATTGTGCAAAGATACTCACATATTGATTGAGGTAGATTAAATGAGGAGGTGGTAGGTTAAATAGTAACTTTCCAAATGCATAGGAAAAGATACCACACAGCACTAGTGAGCCATCCAAAGGTGATACAGAGAGAGATTTGGGTAAGCTTACCATTGTAGATAGGTTACATATAACTGGGGAAGGTAACTGAAAAAGTAAGTGAAATATTATGTGGCGAAAGGAGATATAGAGGAATTCTGGGTAAGCATGCCATTGTGGATGCTCTAATAACCACTTCATATGTGCACAAAAATAACACTTAAACAAGAACCAATAATATATTTTATAAGACCAATACATCAAAAAAAAAAAAAGAAAAGAAAAAGAAAAGGTAGGCAGGTTTTCAGAAGTAATGGCAGCAACCCAGTACCCATGTAACACTAGAAAAATAGCTGAGCAGGTTAGGACATTGGACTAACCAACAGCTTCCTTAGCTGAAGCTTGGCATTCACAAGCATGTTCAAAGTCGTGGTTGTAGTCTGCCCGTCACAAGAGAATCCTCCCAATATGGATAATACTGCATGCTGTCAATCAGAGTAGTGAGAATAGTCCCCTACAGCATAATTTCTACTCCAAAGCTAAAAAAGAAGTATACCTCATATCGTGAAACTACTTCATAGAAGCGTAACCGATGAAGAACATAAGTCGCCAATGCAGCAATATCATGCCGTTGTTTTTGCATTAGTAGCTTTAATAGTTGGCTATATCCCTCACTAACACTGGATGGAACATTTTCTCCTTCACGAGGCCACCAACCTAACAAACCTTCACACCCAACTGAATAACGAGTAGCTTGTTCAGCAACTCCAAGAAGCATCAAAGTAACTGTAGCACTATTATGCTCTTCCTTGCTAAGAAAATTAGCAAGCAGCTCCATTCCTTCACCATTTACATAATGAAAGCAGCTCTCCTTTCCCGAACATAAAATCAAAGCTAAACTTAACCAAAGAAGTACATTATTACCCTGAAAATGCAAGAAAAGTCGGAGGAATCAAAGAGTCTGACATCAACATCTCAAAACATGCATAAAAACACAAGCTAGACAAGGGAATAATAATTGCATCACTGCTATAGTTCTTGGCCCATACTTGCTTTAAAAGTTAAGTTCGAGAAATAGGCTAACAATTACTCCAAACAACAGCCACTACTATATCTTTTAAAACTGCACAGTTTGACTATCAATTTTTCCAAAGCATAACTTTGTTGAAGGTCATATATGACTGTTTTCTGAAATATATTTTACAAAGAATAATCGAATAGGAAAAGTTTCCATCAAGTGAGCTAACGTTGGAAACCCAAATTTTTTTAAGTAATACATCGTAGCACATAGAATAAATTATCGAATATAAACAATGACAATCATAAATCTGTAAGAGCTCTCTCCTCCTACTTTAAGGCGTTAACTGAACTTGTATCTCTCACTCAAACAATCAAGCTCGACATCCTTTCCTAACCCATTGTGTCTGAAAACGGAAAGACCTTATTACTATTTTTGTCCATCTTCATTTCCTAGTTGGAGACTTATCATACAACCAAAACATTTAACCCCTCTCTCAAAAAATTTCCTGCTTCACAATATCAAGTTTTATGAAGGATCATGACAAGGTATGTTCTTACTTCTTGTCATGTGGATTAAAGAAGAATATATTAAAAATTAACAAAAAAAATAACGCATGGTTAGGTTTTATTTTGGTATCAAGCATTATTTATACGAAGCATTATATATTATAACAATGTAGCAAAACATTGTTACAAATGTTATATGTTGAGCTATAATCTTAGTTTATTAGTTTCTTTTCTTTATGCAGTGTGGACTGTTTTTTAAAGAGCAATATTGATTAACTCTTCAAAGATAAAGACATCCACATATAATTTATGGAAATTGGAGTAAAGAATAATTAATTCATCATAAATTTCAAGTCAATAACTATGAATGTAGTTATGGATTCCAAAGATTTTGACACCGAAAGGAAATCTACACAAGATCCCCAGTTCCGCACTGTGTAACAGTACAGATTGTATAAATTGACTATGGGGCAAAAACAAAGGGGTATATCACTATGAAGAAAAGCATGACAATGAAAGAGACAAAAACATTATAATTTACTGTTTTTCCTATTTTATGAGACTTTTCAAAGCAATTGTAAAAAAGCAAACTTTACCTTTGATAGATGAGGATTCCCAACGAATGGAATATCACCATTGAACTGAAAGTGCTGGAAAAACATATCCACCAACTCTTTAGAAGTTGCTAAATCTGATTCAGACTCAAGAAAACTGCAATCTACCAAAAAATCACCATACATATGTCCTGCTTCAACAAATTTCTTACAAAGATCAAGAAGATTACTTTTAGCCTCACTGAAAACATGAAAAGACTCTTTAACATTTGCTAATGCTCCCACGTTTAACTCTTGCAATGTGATTCCAGAACTTGACAAGTCATTGGTGAAGAAAGTAGCAGCTGCTGCAGTAACTATAGCCATAACCTTTTGACAAAAATCACCAAAATTTGGAACATCTAATATTTTAAATATAAGTTGCAAAAACTGTCTCATCTCTACAGAAATATCTTTTGATGGTAGTATTGGAGACAATGCCTTCAAAGAGGATATTGAGTCCTCAAATTTTGGATGTCGAGAATGTAATAGAGGTGGCAGGTCCTCAAGCTTTGCCTCAGAAGATGAAACAAGATTAGCTACAGAGTTATCCAAGTCGAATTCAACATTAAACTGCCCAAGATCTTCAGCTGTATTTCCGTACACAACCAAGCTTAAGCTGCGATAGCTGCCCCTTACAACCAGATGATTGGTCACCACAGCCTGACAAATTGAAATAGCTGTCAGTGAGAAAATTTAAAACTTGTGAGAAGGGAGGGGCAGGAGGAAACATAAAATGAGCAAAACTTATAGACAAGCAATCCGGACGATCATGGCCACAGAATTGCTGCACCACTGCTCAAGAAGAAAAATGAAATACTGTAATCGAAGTAATACATAAAGAAAGATTATATCCAGAAAAAAATAAAAAATAAAGAAAACTATGCTTTCTGTCCCTCAATATTTGCTACATCTCCCTTTTGAGACTGTTTTAATTCTTTGCTCCCTAGCCTATGTGGCAATATTTTTTTTTTGCTATCCCTTCTCACCTAGTGGAGCCCACACTAACCCACTAACAACTTTTTTTTATTAATTCGCACTCCTTAAATATGTGCAAAACCACAATTAGGTAAAGAAAAAGGGACAGAGACTTGAGGGAGTAGTGAAGCATTGTATAAGAACAACTATTTGACCGAAAATATACATAACAAAGACATGATAATGGAGACACTATTTAGAGCATAATACATCACAAACCCACTCTTACACAAGCAACATAGAGTATGAACCTTATATAAAATATTCCTATCCAAATCCTCAAAGAAAAAGGATCTAGATAGAACAGATCAATTTAACAATGATTTGCTGAGACTCCACCAACAGACCTGACTACGTCTACAGTCCTTCCTCTTAACTACAACTCCTCCTCCTATTACAACATAAAAGTAACTACCTTTCTAAATCATTATCCAGCTAACTATCATTGTTTGATTCACACAACTCTTCAACTAGACTTCTCCTAAGAACCTTCATCCAATAATGATGCACTCAACTAAACTTGTGTGTCCATAAACTTTCTACCTCTAACCTACCAATCTTCCCCTATTCAAACATTAATAAAAAATAAAATAAAAATAAAAATAAAAGCTTTAAAATTCACAAATGAACAAAAATGTCAGCCTAAACCTTAAGGTTTTTCTTAAATTTCAACTTCCTTACAAGATGTAGAACCTAACGTTCATGTACTTGAGTGTCTGGCCATCAATCCAAAACTTCAATTCCAATTTTAGTGAGTGGACCAAAATCTAAAAATGAAAAGAGGCACAACTCAATAAACTATGTCAAACTCCAAATGCCTAAGAAAATGATCGAAAACCACCCTACAACCCTTCCTTGCACCAAAAAAAAGGAAACTCCTCAATCAACTCACTCCTTCAAAAGAAACGGACTAAGCTCATAGCCCACACTATGAGTGAACATTTAGTCATTTACAAATGATGACATAAATTATTCTATATGGTAGGCCCATAGAAGAAAAACTCGGTCGCGGTCTTGATTGTGATAACGGTTGCGTTGTCGTGGGAACGGCTTGTAACGGCATAAAAGAACATTCTACGGTCGTTGCGGCGTCAATTTTTTTAACGAAAATCACAAACCTAATAGATATTTTAGGAAATCAATTGACGGGTTTTGGTCAAATATAAGTTATAAAGCCTAGGTAAGATTTGATTTGAGTTTTGTTTGAGGAAAAAACAGTTCTCGAGTGTCTTTGGCTTCTTCTACTTTCATATTTCTCTACAAATAACAACATTTCATCAGTTATAGAATGGTATTCCACCATTACGGAATGGGCAACGCCGCGAGTTTGGTGTGATTTCCAATTCCCAACATTATAACGGGATTTAGCAAAACGGTAAATCCCAAACCCGTTACATAAAGGGTGCTCCATAACAGAACGATCGAGTTTTGTTTCCATGGGTGGGCCCCTACTAGGAAATTTTTTATGAAGGGAAGCTAAAACTTTATCATCTTAAGTGACACTATGGATTTGAATCCACTAGGTGGCCGTACCTCACTAATATGATGGCTTACTCATATAATTGTAATATATAGGCATGCCATTAAATTGAATATCAAAATATGATCATTCTGGTGAATTGTAATTTTGGGATATATTTTCTAACGTCATCTTTCCAAGAATCTAGTCGTTGTACTCTCCAATGTACAAAATTAATATGGCTTTTGCACTTTTTCTGCCAACAAAAATTTGAGGTTAGAATTGGCAAGAGACAAATAAAAAAGCCTCAAATCCAGTTCTTTGATTGATGTGCCAAACATTAAGGGATTGGGGATCATTTTTTCCCATGAAAAATCAAATTTAAGGTAGACATCGACCGAGTAGAATAAAATACATAATACTTATTGAAACAATCATTTATGAACATAAATCATCAAAGCATTAACTACCTCTACTTCAAGCACATTTGATGACGAATGTGAATATAGAAATGGTTGGCAAAGACGTCTAAATCTTGCTTCCCCTTCACATTGAACAAATACCTCCAAAGCAAATGAAGGAGGTAATGTAGCCCTGTAAAATAATGAGGTAAAGATAAATATTTGCCAAACATAGATTTACTAATTAATATAAAGGAAACTAATAGAGAGATAAAACATCATCACTACCACCATCACTTGTAAAATAGTTGCAATTGCTTTCACAAGGTTAGCCTTAATCGTCATATACATTATTTTTTCTCAAATATTAAGGAAAATACGCTGCCGATAGGATCTCATGAGATACATTTCAATGTGAATTATAGAAAAATCATTGTTTTACCTTTTTTAAGTAACATTGGAAGTTTGACTATTAAGGCCAACTATATGTCATGGAAACACTGAGCAATTCATAAAAGCCACAACCCCTCGTCAAAAAAGATAAGGACTTGTTTGGTTCAGAACAAGCTAAGTGTTTTAGTTCACAACCAAGGATGTGTGATAGCTGCTACCTATGTTCCCAACTTCCCACACTTGGAAGTCAATGTTACCTATGTGATAGCTACTACCTATGTTCAACACCAAGGAAGATAATAAGACTTTTCACCTTGACTAGATCATTTTCCTACAAATTTGTGTATATATGTCCAAGAATTGGAGATCCTTCCATACCCAATATTCTAAAAGTGATTATAGCAGCAAGTCGGGAAACTATGTCTTTTCGAGTTTTTTGCCCTCTAAGTGGTTAATGATACTAAGGTGTTCAAATGGTTTAGAATTGAATCAACAATGAAAAGACAAGCAAAATAATAGATCTATGTTACATAATTACACTGGAACAAACATGCTTTTGTATACATTCATTTGTGGGTTACACCAATGTCACATCATCGAAAATGAAACCAAATGTTGAAAGTAATGATATACCTAAAAAAAATTTTATGAATTCCACATTGCTAAATTTAACCCGGTTTTGTCCTATACACATGATATAAAAGATAATAAAATCGAGTATTTGAGTTGAATAGTTAATGATTCAATGTCCTACATTTAATCTTTCATTACATATAGCTATCACCTATCAAAGTTTCGCTACTAACATTAGATTATTCACAATGATGCCATCACAAAAACCTTATTCCACAAACCCTATGTAGCAAACTTTATCTCACTAATTCCATGAAGCCTTAATCCTACACAGCCATTCGGCGAAAACAGTCTAATGCTAATAAAACACATTCCATAACGGCTAATAAAGTCATCTCACATACCCGAGAAGAGTAACCGCGGAAGAAGCCGATGAAGCATTCTGCTCCAAAAACTCACAAGCAGTTATCACTATAGGTTCCGCAAATATAACCTGACAAATTAAACAAGCACAATTCATATAATTACTAAATGCATAATTAAATTCAAGAAACACATTCATAAAATATAACAAAAAAAATAATAATACTAATGAATTAAATTTCAACAAATAATTCTCTAAAACCTTAACCAAAAATCCCACAAAATAACGCAAAATTAATCCAAAATTTCTTGAAAATTAGAACATTCGAATACCTCGTCAACGTATTCATCTAATTGAGGATGAACGAAGGTTTGAGCAAAGAGAACACAGGGTTCGGGTCGACCCATATTGGGGGAAAATGGGATCTTGAATGAAAAGGAAATAACTGACAAGTGAATTAGGGTTTTGAAGAGGCGGAATAAGTGGCGGTGGCGGTGGTGAGAAAGGCCGTTGTGAGAGAGATTGGTGGCGCGTGAATTAGAAAAGGGGAGTTGCTTGCTACTCTTACTAGTTACTACTCTACTTGTTGGGTGCCTTCTCAAACACCCTTGACTGGCTATGTTTGGAATTCGGTGTTAAATAGTATATCCTACTTTTTGGTTGATTCCGGTTATTAAAAGTCTCACTCATAGTTGCTAGATGTACATTAAAAATAAGCAAAAATGTAAGAAAATATCCTTTATGTTATAGAATAATACTTTTAGAGGAGAGTATTAAGAGATAATAGATTCGTATTTCTCTCATTAAACCATAAAAGAGTATATATATATATAAACATGGAAAATAATTAGGTTTTCTTAGAGAATAATAAACCTAATATCTAGAATATTCTAGAATAATCATAGGGTATATGGACATCCACTAAATACATATATAATATAACACTCCCCTTCGATGACCATTATCGAATAGTATGCCTCGTTAAAACCTTACTAAGAAAAACCCTGTGGGAACAAAATGTAGTGAAGGAAAAAGAGAACATCACTTTCGTAATACGCTTTATGATGTTGTCTCATTAAAACCATCACCATGAAAACCCAATGTGGAACAAAACCATGGTTAAGAGAGAAAAAGTGCAATGTGTATTTTCTCCCCCTAACGAATGCATAACTTGAGATCTTTTAGAATAATAAATCCAGCGCCTTTGGTAGTAGCTTCGCACTTGAAGTAGAATAAAAATCAACTCCTTGGTAGTTAATTCTTCCTGATTGGACTTCAATCTTCAACATGAGATATATTCATTTCTCCATACTCTTAAAAATAATACATATGTTGTGTTTATCATTATTTCATCTTTGTTAAATTGCCACAAATATTAAACTTATGCCTTCTTTTGGAAGTTATATAAAATAGCTATTATTAATTACATATTGATAATAATTTATGGCAACTTATGATATAATCAACATCATTGTCTAATCTTATGTAAATCAGTAATTACATTTAAGTAATAATTATTTGTTTATGGTTCTTCTGTACCATAAAAGATTATCCTTATAATATGAAAGTTCTCAAATGAACATAAGATTTTGATTAGCACTCACATACTCAAACTTTAGGTTGAGTATTGATAATTTAGTCTTAAACTCTTCAGGAGTTTGATAATAATGTCGCCATTGAGGTGTTCAAAATACTTCGTATAGAACTTGAAGCACTAGATATTTGAATATGTCTTGTACAAGTTCTTCTGAAACTTTTTATGCATAATTCACGACATGCTATTAAAACGCCTTCATATGTATAATTTCATCACAAATATATTCTCATTGGAGTATAAAATTTTTTCATAACTACAAGAAAAACGTCGATTAGCGACGGAAAAATTCCGATGGACCAAAATTCCGTCGCAAATTTCAGTAATTTACGACATATTTTTTTTCCATAGCAAATTTGCGACGGAAAACAAATCCGTCGGTAATTTGCGACGGAATTTACCCATTTCCGACGGATTTTTCAAAAAATGTTTACTGAATTCAAATTTTCTAATTAAAGCAATTTGCGACGGAAATTTTCGTCAGAAATTTGCGACGGAATTGTCCCATTTGCGACGGTTTTTGAAATTAATTCTTTCATTTCCTCTTAACTAGATACATTTGCACACATGCATTAATACTTTCCAATTCCAAAAATTTCTAATTTCCCATTATTAAGTCATTTTTCAAATATCCTTCCATAAATTTGCCACAAGTCCACCAACAAGTCTATTTGTTCCATAATTAAAAATTTCAAAGCTTACTTTTCTAAAAATGTCATCACGTGGATCGCCCTCTCCTTTGCCACTAGTCCACCAAATAATCCATTTGTTCCACAAGAATCATCAAAGCTTGTTAGGGGAGTTCAATTGGGTGCTATATTCTAATCTCTCCATATGCATTTTTAACAATTTTAAGTGTTTGTTTAAATTATTTGTGTTCTTGTTTTATGCTTAATATATGATTCGAAAAACATCAACTTGGACATTAAAAAGAATGTTGTGAAAGTGACTTTTACCTTGATAAAGTTATCCCTATATATTTTTCGATGGTGTTCCAAGGGTCCATTTTTAGACCTTGCACAGGGCCTCTATAACCCTAATTCTGGCCTTGATACTACATATGAACAATAATTATTATACAATGAAACACTATTTGTTTGTGTTGTCAAACTAATGCATGATTTCTGCGTGGTGGAATATTGAATGTTTTTTTTTTTTTTTGTATTTCATTTATTTTAATGGGCGTTGTGCTGTTATTAATTTGGATTTGTAAAATACTAAAATGTATATATGTAAGGACTATGGAGTATAATAATCAATAATGTAGTATTTCTACTTGAATTATGATTTAATGTTATTTTAAGGTCAATTCCTAGAATTTGTTAAAACAATTGTCTCCCTGGCAACGGTGCCAAAATTTGACAAGGCTAGTCGCGTACCTATCAAAAATATACATATAACTGTAACTAATGCAGCTAGGGAAGCAGGGATCGAATCCACAGGGAGACACCGAATTTCTACTAATTCTAAAAAACTATTTTTTTTGGAAATGACCTTTGTGTGGGTGATTACTGGACACTAATTGACACTAAAACAAGAATTAACATGAGAATAAAATAAATTAATTGAGCCTAGGACATTGGATCACCATAAACCAACAAGAACCGATTAACAATTAATTAACAAATAAACGACGCTCTGAACTAAAGCAGACTAATTCTCTTGAATCTAGACTCCTTCAAAACTCATTTGCTAACGGCTCTCGCTCGCTTAGTCTCGTTTTGCCTATTATCCGCCGTGGACTAATTGTGGTAATCTTACCTCTCGGCATCAATTTCAACATTTATCAGACAAACAATCTAACTTGGCCAATATTCAATTGCAAGCATTATAAATTGATAATAGGAATTTAGAAACGACATAAATTACACGAACCAATCATCAATCAAATTTGTTGGGATGACTCATGGATCCCCTAGCCCTAGAAACCAATTACTCACTCATATTGAAATTCGCAATGATTAAATTAATATTAAAAAGTAAAACTAAAAATATGATCAAATTAAATAAACTAATAATCATAAATTTTAGGGCATAAAACTTAAAACTAATAACTTAACAAGCAATTAATGTTGAGAAAATAACTTGAAACTAATAACAATAAAGGGAATCAAAAAATAAAACCTGAAATTTTATTGATTGAATGAAGGAATTGAACAAAGGTTGAAAGTATTTTTTTGAGAGCAAAACCTAAGAGCTATTTGTAATATTTCCGTACTAAAAAAAATAACCCATCACCTAAAATTGAAGGACTATATGTATGAAACCTAAAATCTCTAGAAAAAAATTCAGAAAAATCTAAAATTGCAGGCTGCCCGATACCATCGGGCATCGTGCAACTTCATCGGGCAGTCTGCTCAATCCATCGGGTGGGCTACTGGATGATCCTCTTTACTTCTAACTTCAACGCTTGCTCTTAGAGCTCCGTAATTGGCATATTCGGGCCTTCCAAAAGTCTTCTAAACATCTTCAAACAAGCACAATCTTCCTTAACTCCTACTACCTCGCTAAGTGTCCAAAATAACTCGAAAACCGATACGATCATATCGATTCCTGCAAAACACGACAAACTAATATACAAAATACTAAAAGCAACCAACAGTAGTAGAATAAGCTCAAAACAGCTTCGTGAGAGAAGAAACCAACATGAAATGGGGGCAAAAATCAATATATAACGCACTTATCACCCATATGTCTATATTATGTTTTATATAATGAAATTAATTTACAAGATTCTCTCATCTTATGGATAGTGTCAAGATTTCAAAATTATCAAAAAAAAAGGAACAAAGGGAGTAAAACAATTGATTTTTAAGTTGGTTTTGAATAAGGGACATAATAGTTCCAAGTTGTAAGAGTTTGACTAAATGGTTTGACTAAATGGTTTGACTTAGTAATAAAAGACTTCCGCTATATACGTGTGTTCTAAGAAAAAAAATTTGTTTATGGTTTGTTTTACCCTTAGGCTTAGTGTTGCAACTAGTTTTCATAATTAGTTGTGGTGTGACGATAACGTGCTTTGTAAATACTAGAAGACGTACTCAAACCAATAAGGAACTTTATCGAAGTATATACATAGATTCGGGTACGCTTCCGCATTCATTCTTTACCGAGTAATTTAGTATGGAGATTAAAGTTTATATTAGATTTATATCTAACAAGTGGTATCATGAGCCTCCTCCATATTAGATTATTTGATTTATTTAGGGTTTTGTTAATTGTAATTTCTATATTTTGTTGGAGTCGCATGAATTGTTTTGCTTAAAAAAATGGTTTATTTTACCAATAGCAACGGTTTTTTTCGTGTGTTCCTTGTTTTGTTGGAATGAGTTCTGTGGGATGTTTGATTTGATTGATTCCATTGTGCAGCTGGTTTTTGGGTAAAAACAATCAAACACCTAATTCTCTATCTCCTCCCATTTTAAGGATTATTTGGAATTTGGGATTATTGTTTTTTTTAATCTTGGTCTTCATGTGTTCCACTTCTTTGTTCAACCCATTTGGCTGTTACGGTTTATCTCTTAATCTATTTACTATGGATTATTATTGGACTTTATAAATATGTTGTTAGTGATGGATTGTGTATCCTTGCTTACTTTATGGTTGACTTTGCTAATATCTTTTGTTTTTGCAAATCATGATTTACGTTTATACTTCATAAAATCGTACACATTATGTTTTGCTTTTGTTTTGGGTAAACATGTATACGAGTCATGCATATTAGCACTAACTGGTGTTGATGTGATTTATTCTTTATTCGCATTAATTGGTGTTGATGTGATTAGTTTGCTTTAAAGTTTAAAGATTAATAAAGTTGTATATTCACTTGGCAATTTTTGTTAATAAAGTTTATCTCCTATTTATAAAATTAATTAAATTAAAGTATTATGTTACCAAGGTAACCTAATACTGTATGTTTAATTTTCATGCGAATAATAATCAGCCCAAAGGAAGTTTATTGTTTGGCCGAAAATTAAATGTTGTTCTCATATGATTAAATACTAAATACAGATTACATTCTTGGCAAATTGATTTATAAAGTTTGTCTCATATTCTAATTTAATTAATTGAAGTATCATGTTACCAAAATAATCTCTTTTACTAGATTGATTATTTTAAAACATTGAGATAATTGTTTGTCGCATTTGATTTTCATGTGAATAATAGTCGGCCGAAAGGAAGATTATTATTTGGCCGGAAATTAAGTATGCTTGTGGTAATAAATATGTAACAATTATAAGGTTTTCTATGTGAATATCAAGTCGATCCAAAGAAAGGCTTAGTATTTGACAGGAAGTTATTGTTAATACTTTATTACTACACCAAGAGGACCACTTACAAATCAATTTTTTTGTCCAAATACTAAAAATTGGTGTTGTAATAGCTAGGTCTCTTGTGATGACGGGATTTATTGGCAAAATGTATTCTGATTATTTAGTGAAATTTCGGAATAACATGTGAGCTAATTTTATTTGTGTTTGTTCTCTTAAATGAATGGTTATAATAGTTTGATATTTGTGAATATCACATTTCCTTAAGGCTTAAAGAGAACATTTTAAAAGTTCTTGGTTGTATACATCTAGACCTTGCTATAAGGATTGACGTCCTATTACTTTAACGGATTCCAACTCCTCTTTTTATGAAAGGGGATAATTGAGAAATGGGAACGTTAAAAAAGTGCATGAGTCTTATGATCATCAAACATGCAATTCCGAAATCATTCAAGGGCACTTGATCGAAATTAAAGGATGTTAAATTGTTCCTCGTTGAATTTTTTTTAAAATTAAAAGGGTGGAAATAATTACTCTTAGAGTAGTTTTATTTCCTTAAAGAATAAAGAAACAAGGAACATAAAGTAAAGAAATAAGGGTAAGCATGCGGTCTTAAAGCTACAAAAGAAGCATCATAAGGATTTTTTGGATGCTTATATCGTGGTGGGATGACACATATAGAAAGAAACAATAATTAATGTGCTAAATGTCACACATGACATGCAGATAAGACTATGTTTTGTTCTTTTGTCTGTTTGGAGGTTAATTTTAGTTTAGTACCTAAACACACCTGGTAACTAGAATTTAATGCTACTACTCACACTAGTGTGTCTAAGTAAGTTAGTTTGAACTGTCAAAAGTCAAGTAATGCTGAAAGATACATCAATATGGTGATGGCAATACAGTTAAGATTGAAGATATAGACATTTCAGGTTATTATTAAAGACCATTAGGAATTGAAAAGATTTTGTTACTTCTGAGGTGGAATTCAGTTTTCATCTCCAATTTGGACAAATCTGGTTATTATTATTATATTTTTTTTGGAAATAACAAATTTAGCCTTTTCACATTTCAAAGTTGGTTAGTTTTGCTTCTTTATAATGATATAATAGCCTAAATTTGCTTAATGTTGTTAGTTCACCTACTGTTTTTTTACATGACAAATTTTTGTGGTACTAAAAGAATATTAATAAATGAAAATTTCTCTTCACTTTGGCACAAACGTTTAGGATATTTTTCTAAACAAAGAATTAAAGGTTTTGTGTTAGATAGAGTTCTTCATAAACATTCCTTTGATTTTTCTAGATTTTCATTTCGTTAATCAAGAAAAAGAAAACAGACAAAAAGGAGATTAGGAGTCAAGCGAGCTCCATGTCTTAGAACAAACATAAGGACATTAGTGGTTCACATTCCCTACGGCTTCTGGAAAAGGACAATAATAGTTGTTATGTTCATAGACTATTATTCTCGTTATGACTACTATATCTAATTAATGAGACATCTAAAGTATTGGACATGTTCAAATTATATAAAAGCTGAAGTTGAAAATCAACTTAGCAAAAGAATTAAAGATCATATCATGGCGAAGGGTTAATAATACGACAGATTGACTAATTAGGTGAATATTGTCCAAAACCTTTGGCTCATTTCCTAGAGGCTTTGTCCATCAATACACCATGCCAGAAAATCCTCAAGTAAATTTTGTTGTTGATAGATAAAGTAGGACTCTAAAGAATATGGTGAGGAGGATGATAGGTCATACTTTTTTTACCATAATCACTCTAGGGAAAGACTTCAAAGACCATAACTTATATTCTCAACAAAGTACCAACTAAGAAAACTCCTAAAACCCTTATGATTTACGGACTGGGAAATACTCAGTGTAAAGTATCCTCATATATGGGGTTATCTAGTTGAGATAAGGCCTTATAAACCAAGCAAATAGAGACTAGATTCTAAAGATATTCTTTGTTACTTTGTTGGATACCTTGAAAGATATAAGGGGTAAAAGTTTAATGATCCCACTGCTAGATATCTTTTGATGGGAATGTCTTATCCTTTGAGGATGTTGAGTTTGGAGGGGAAGATAAGGATATTATTGAAGAGAAAACTCAACAAACCTCAAGAACAAGTGTCATTAAGGAGATCCACTAGAGAAAGAAGAAGCGCAATTCCTAATAAGGATATTGTTTTTCCTTCGAGGAAAAGATCTAGACAATGGAATGATGGATGATGACTTAATCAGTATTCATCAAAACTTTGATAGCTCAAACTCTCTAGAGTGGATTGATGCCATAAACAAGGAAGTTAAGTCCATGAAGGACAATGACATTTGGGACCCTATTCCATTGTCTGAAGGTATGAAACCTATTGGTAGTAAATGAAATTTTATGGCCGATGGATTTCAATAGGCATTGTGTTAAGGGCATCAAGCTCGTCTTGTTAAAGGATTGTACTTAAAAGGACGACAATGTTTATAAGGAGATTTATATTCTAGTTTTATCTAAAGACTCTTTTAGAATAATGATGATGCTTGTGACATATTTTTTAACCTTGAGCTACATTAAATGGATGTTTGATGTGTCGAACATTTATGTTATTTTTCTCCCTAATTCCCTACTGATTTATGGTCTAACCGGGCTCATTTGAGCCAATTTTCATGCTAATAGTGTTCTTTTAGTGTTTTGTGTGGCTTTGTGAAGTTTTGTAGGAAACGACCAGTTGATTTTACTACCTAAATTCGACACTTAAGATATAAAAACCACTTATGAGCATTTGGAGAATTATTAGAGACATTTTACAACTCATTGGAACAAATTTGACGTCTCACATGACAAGTTGGAGAAATATTAGAAGTAAAAGTGAAGAATTATGAAGTTTAGAAGTGAAGATTTTGACCATTGTCCACTATTTTGATCATTTCTCACAATCTATACATTGGATTTATCTGGTTCTTGTTTCATTGGAAAGTAGACTCAAAGATCTTTCCAACGGTAGGTCACACGCCCCGTGGAACGTCTTGTGGCAAAAGTTATAGCGATTTCAAAATGACGTTGAATTTTAGAAGCTTCTGTTTCATGGTGCGGGCGCATTGAACAAAATTCTTTTGTTCTATGCGGGCGCAGGTCACGTTTTTTTGGCTGCTTTGCTGGGAGATCGACTTTTTGCGTAGTTAATTATTAAAAAGCCCATTAGGCTTGTATTTATGGGACGATTTCCTAGGAGCATGGGATATACTTTTCATTATTAGTTTTTTCAGTTTTAAAATCCTAATTAGCTCTCTTAGTTACTCTCTCTCTCTAGATTAGGTTAGATTAGTTTATTTTGTTGAAGAATTTACAATTCAATCCAAGTTTTTTTTCCATTCAACTTTGGTAACTTCTTTTCTCTTTCTTGTCAATTATTTATAATTCATGTTTATTAGTTTAATTAGTTCATGTTAATTAATTTTTGTTTCTTAATTAGTTTATGATTATTTATTTAGTTAACTATTGTTCTTATTTGTTTATGATCATGAATTTAACTTTATTTATTGTTTTAGTGTTTATAATTATGGGTGAGTAATTTCTTTTTTAGGGTTTAGGGGATCCATGGACTAATTAATGGACTAGTTTAATATGAATCGATTAGTTCCTGATTAGTAATTAAATTCCTATTATTGATTTTTATCGATTGCAATTAAATTGTGCGCAAATTTAGTTGTAAGTTTGGTAATTGTCGAAATTGAGGCCGAGAGGTAAGATTACCACAATAAGACCACTGTATAATAGGCAAAACGAGTCTATGCGAGCGAGAGCCGGTAGAGGAGTTTTGAGGGAGTCTAAGTTCGAGAGAATTAGTGTGCCCTAGTTTAATGAATTTTGTGGAATTGATTGTTTTATGTTTTATGAATTTGTTAATTGTTCATGGTGAACCGATTGCCCTAGGTTTTAGTCAATTTGAGTCAATTCTTAGCTTAATTTCGTTATTACTTTTTTAATTAATAATTAATCATAACCAAGACCCTTTTTACAGTTTAAACTTTTTAGTACTAGTAGTGTTTCATTGCTTCCCTGTGGATTCGATCCCTACTTCCCTAGCTATATTAGTTAGTGTTGTTTGGTTTATTTTTGAGAGGTGTGCGATAGCCTGCATCAATGTTAAAACAATATTTCTTAATGGGTAAATTGAGTAAAATATTTACATGCAACAAGCAGAAAACATTGTTTCAAAATTAAAAGGAAAAATGTTTTAAAAAATAAAGAAATCCATTTATGAGTTTAAGCAAATTTTCATCAATGATACTTTAATTTTCATCAAATTGTCATATCTCATGGTTTGAGACAAATTCAGTTGATAATTGTGTGTACCATAAGTTTAGTGGGAGTAAGGTATGTTTTTCTGGTGTTATATATTGATGGCATGTTGCTTGCCACTAATGTTGTTTTTTTTTTAAAAAGGAATATCATACATGATTTCCAATCAAGTGATACCTATATGGTTAAGCTGGAGACATATATAGTCTCATTCAATGCCCAAAGAATGATTTTGAAAATAAAGAAATGCAAAGAATCCCTTATAAGGAATTTAATGTATGCTTAAGTTTGCACACATTTACGTATTGCATACATTGTTGGGGTATTACCAAATTTATGTAATCCAAAGATTACATACCTAAAGCTAAGAAAATCTAAATAAGTATGCTTTAATTGTTGAGAACAAATGATTATATGCTCACCTATAGAAGTTTGGATCAAGTTGAGATCATTTGGTATCATACTCCAACTCTATTGGATATTAGGATAGCTTGAAATCCACATAAAGATATATGCTTGTCATAGTTAAAGGTCCATTTCATTGCAAAAGGTCTAGACAATCTCTTAAAGCTACTTCACAGAAGTAGAATTCATAGCTTAATTATTGTAAGGCATTTAACCATGCATTATGGCTAAGGGATTTTGTGATGAATGTGTGCATAGTGAATGGTTTTAAAAGCCCATTCTGAATGTTGTGTGATAAAAACTTTTTAGTACTAGTAGTGTTTCATTGCCTTGTCTTGCGTGCAAATGTTTGCAATTTGCAAGCCCAAGTCTCAAGTGAAATGGATTTAAGGGTGTGCAAAATCGGATATCGAAATTTGTCCTATCTGAAAATTTGGATATCCGGATTTTCGAAACCTATATATTGGCTCCGTTTTTGTTCTGGAAAAATCGAAATTCCGGAAATCCAAAAAATTCAGACATAAAATCCGAATCAAGATTATGCACTAAAATTTTCGTCAAAACATAAATTTATATCCTTAAAAAAAAGGATCGAAAATCGACATTGTGGATTTTGTTTTCCTTAAAAATCCTAAATTCGATTTTTTAAAATTCCTTCCGTATCCGATTTGGTTTTTATGTTATTTTTTTTTCAAAGGGCTGCACCAAACAAGTCTACAATAGCCTAACTGCACTACCAAAAGCAATACTCGTAAAAAATACTCTACTTAAGAATACAACCAAGCAAGAATCTGCCTTATATATATACAAGAATATAACCTATAATTTGAGAAAAAAATTATTATATGGTAAGGTAAGTTTACGTATGCTCAATTAGGATTAAATATCAAATATTTTCGCACGTTTCGGGCAGAAATAATACGGACAAGGATGGCACCAGATTTGTAAAAAATGCCCCCCATTATTTTCCTTTTAGGTTTCTATTCCACCACGTAATTGTGGTTTCAACAATATAAATTAAGTCCATATTTTAAGTTTTAAAACTAAATTTAGTTATTATGGGCACCTTCCAACACTGCAATTACTGATCACTACTTCACCACCATCCCCTACAAGGCACTAATCCATATTTTTCCCGCATTGACCAAACGACTTGTCATATGATTTTCTGGTACTTAATTATTAACGAGAATAGTTATGAATACTAGATAAAAAAATATGGCTTTAATTGCATAATTTACAAGCTGCTTTGTTCATTTACCAACTATCTCCATGCTACATACGATAAATAATCTCAAACCTGTAAATTTAAACCTGAAGAGCTGCAGTAACACGTATACTAATCTTGTACTCATCCTTTTATCATAAAATATAAATATTAATTTGATCTAAATTTACTACATGTTTTTAAAATCCCAGATGGCTTAATTGGCGAGATTCATCACTCGATGTTAGCTAAATTTTGGTGGGGTTCCGATAATGACACAAAAAAGATGCATTGGGTAAAATGAGAAAAGCTTTGTCTTCCGAAGGCAATGGGAGGTATGGGGTTTAGAAACCTAAAGGTATTTAATCAAGCACTTCTTGCTAAGCAAGTTTGGAGACTCATGACTAACAAGGAGTCACTGCTGCATAAAGTACTTTGCGCCAAATACTTTCGTTACTCCACTGTTCTTGAGGCTACTAGGGGCTTTGACCCAAGCTTTACTTGGAGGAGTATTTGGGGTGCTAAAGCTCTATTGTTGGAGGGGTTGAAATGGCGGATAGGGGACGGAAAGGACATTCGAGTTTGGGACGAGTCATGGATGGCAGAAGGGGGCTCACGAGCTGCTCCTTCGCCACTCCCAAACTCCGATATGTCTTTAATGGTGGCAGACCTCATAATAACAGGGGGTGGGAAGTGGGATGATGAGGTCTTAAGAAACACTCTCACGGAGGAAGATGCGTGCCTTGTAAGACAAATCCCGCTAATCGGCCCCCTCCACGGGACCAACGGTATTGGTGGCCCGTGTGTGATGGTGAATTCACAGTTAAATCAGCCTACTGGCTGGGTTTGCTAGGAAGGCAAAGTGCTACTCAACAAGGACAAGATGGGGACCTTTTGAGGAAGGTGTGGATGGTTAGAGGACCGCCAAAGCTACGCCACTTTGTGTAGAGAGCGTGCAGGGGTATCTTAGCCACTAATGGGGTGCTAGCTTCACGACATGTTAAAGAAGGCAGTGTGTGTTCGTTATACCATGGCGAGAATGAGTCCATCACCCATGCACTTTTAGAGTTTCCTTCCACTAAGAGTGTGTGGGAGGCAGCAAATATAAGAGAAGAGGTACAAGCAGCTCCAAAAACGACCTTCGCCGATTGTTATGCGTGGCTGAACTCGAAGCTTAACGAGGATGATATAAACCTCTTTGCAACCTTAGCTTGGGCAACTTGGACCTACAGAAATGGGGCTGCTTTCCAGGGGAGGACAGAGGAAGACCCACGGGAATCAGCTACTAGGTTCGCCAAGATGGTGAGAGAGTACAATAGCTACGCCATCAAGGTATTTGGAGTTAATACAGCGAAAGGGACACCATTGGCTGCCTCCTGGACGTGTCCATCTGATGGAGTGGTGAAGGTAAACACGGATGCGGCAGTGGGCTACGGGAATGGTGTGGGTTTGGGAGCAGTGGTTCGGGATTCTTCGGGGAAGCTGCTGGCTGCAGCTTTGAGGAGGGTGGAAGCAGGCTGGTCACCTACGGTTGCAGAAACAGCGGCAGCTCATTATGGAGTCCAATTTGCATGGAGGTTGGGGTATAAAGTGGTCTGTTAGAGTGTGATGCGATGGAAGTTGTCTCAAGAGTGCAACAACAAGCTCGTGGACGGAGTACTGCTTTTCTTTTTATGGATGGATTGTACTCTATTGTTTCATGTCTTGATTTTTTCTATGTATCCCATGTTAAACGTGGGGGAAGCACAGTAGCTCACTTATTAGCTCCCTTATGCCCTCCTCCTAGTGAGGAGGTTATTTGGTTGTCGGACTTTCCGCAAGGAATTATCTCCTTGGCGGACTATGATTTGACTTAATATAAGCTTCGGCACTCTTTCTCTTCAACAAAATGGGTACTTTACCTAAACATGTAGTAACAACACTAACACATACAACCAGACTCATATTAAAAAGGGTTTTTCTACACTGTGCCCTTGAGGTATCGACTTTTCTATGTTTTGCTTCTCCAAATCAAAACTTCTACACCGTGCCCTTCAAGTGCAATCAGTTTCTCTATGGTACCCCTGCTGTTAATAGCCGTTAGCTTTTTTGTTATTTATTGTTTATCCTCATTACCTTATTCTCTCCTCAATTTTCTCCATTATCTCTCCCTCTTCTGCTTTTTTTTCCTCCATTATCATCTCTCCTCTAATCACCTTGTTTCTCACCCTCTTTCATTAAATAGCTGCCACAACACCCTTATCAATCAACAAAAAAAACACAGTTGAACTATGATGAGTCAAATGAAACATAATTAAAACTTATCTTCATCTATGAGTTTGTGGCAGAGGAAGAGAGAAAAGGGGAGATGTTGGAGAGGGTGGTGGCTGGTGGGTTTAAAAGAGGAGTAAGGTGGGTTTGGAGGATAAATGTTTTTTTTTTTTTTTTTTTGTGTGTGTGTGTGTGTTTGAAGGGATTGACTATGGGGTTAAGTGTGGGGTTTTCGAAGGTTGTGATTGTTTTAGTGGAGGTGATGGTTGTGCTTGTGGTTGAGCTAGAGCACAAAGGTTGAGGATGGAGATGATGGGAGATTAGGAGGAGATGACAGGGGTTATAGAGGAATAGGGCAATGTGATGGGCCGGGGGAGGTTGAAGATGGAGTTAACAACGTTAGTTGTAAATGTTAATCAAGGGAACCATGAAGAAACTTATTGGACTTGAAGGGCATGGTGTAGAAGTTTAGATTTGGAGGGGCAAAACGTAGAAAAGTCGATAATTTAGGGGCACAATGTAGAAAAACCCTGTTAAAAAAAATTCGTCCCTTTCTGTTGTATGACTGTATGAGTTACATTGAAAAGTCGTATACACTATGAAGTTCAATGCCGCCAGTTAACTACAATATTAATTACTAAAAGTCCCGAAGAAGACAAAAGCTATAAAGTAGAATAGATTTTATAATTATTATTAGCGTGCAATATACGCATTATTTTGGTTAAATAACGCTTCTTCCCTATTAGTTCACTGCTTTAACGAACATGTGGGACACTTTACCAAAAACTCCCTGTGCTCCATTAATTTTGTAGAGCACGGATCATTTCTGGATAACCCTTAGAAGAAAATAAGAAAGAATCACCAATTCACCATTAATGTCAAAAAATAAAACGAGAAGAATAAGGAAAATGATGAAGATAGTATCTAGTAGGGGTGTGCAAAAAATTCCAATTCCAAATTTCCGAATTTTCGTTCCAAAAAACTGGATATCCGGTCCGGATTTTTAAAATTCGGAAAACCAGATACCAGAATGGAATTTTTAAAATCCGGATTCTCGATTTGTAAGGAAAACATAAACCGGAGAACCGATTTTTTAAAAGAAAAATGAGGAGTTTTAGAAGAAATTTGGTTAAAAAAACCGGATCCGAAATTCCGGATTTCTGATCTGGATTTTTTGGATATCCGGATTTCCGGTTTTTCCAGATCGGATACGGAATGCATTTTTTATTCTGAAAAAAACCGGATATCCAATTTTTCGGATCGGAAATTTCCGATATCTGGTTTAGTACACCCCTAGTAATAGTATCCTTACATCTTAAAATGTGGTGATTGAGAACTACTATTGAAAGAACAGTTCTCCCATGCGATTGGTCCAACTCAGCCTCCACGTTAGCTTCAATAGTGAATTCACTATGTCTGTCACATGAGAGGCACATGCTTCCTTCTTCACTGCTTTGCTCCTTTTTCCTCTTTTTTTTTCCCTCTAGGTTTATTCCTCTTCTGTGAAGCCTTTCCTTTCCTTCTTCTCCCAAAAGCTTCTCCTGCGGATTTTCAATTCATCTTTAGCTCCTTGCGACCCTTGCACCTCCAAGAAGCCATGGCTGCTGAGGCGGGTCCCAAACATCCCCTTGCGGCCCTTGCACCGCCAAAACCTCCATCCTTCAAATGGTGTCCAGTGATTCTAGGTTTGTTTTGATTAAGCTGTTCAATTTATTTCCTACTCAAAACACGCTACTTTAGGGTTTTGTGTTTTCATTGAATTTCATGTTTGAAGGTTAAAAAATTAAGTTCTAATTTGATGGATCGATTCGATTGAACTCTCGATTGAGTTAATCTCCATGAATGGCTTCGTCAGACATCACTTTCGATTTCTGGTTTTCGTGGTAGGTTGGGTCTCACTTTTCTTTAGTTTAATTGGTTATTTTAATCTTAATTAGGGTTTGTAGGAATTGATTCTCATTAGGGTTTTCGAGTTTTTTGGTGATGAATTTGATTCTGGAGGGTTGGGTTAGGGTTTGGAATTTTTAATTGTTGAATAAAATTTTTGGGGGTTAGGTGCTGAATTTTTTGGTGTTCAATAACTCAATTTGATATTTATTTAGGGTTATTGAAGACGACGACGACGAGGATGATGATGGAGGTGATGATGAGGGGTTTTAATTCGACTGTTGGATCAGTGGGTATTGAGGTCCATTCTTTGGTCCCTGCGACCATTGGATCTCGGAGAAGGGGGTGTTTTGCTGGGTTCCTTCGACTGTTGGATCAGTGGGTATTGGAGTCTATTTGTGGCGAATTTGCTAGAGGTTCGTTATTTATTCTTTTTTGTTGTTGTTGTTTGATCCATCCAAGTGTTTGTTAATTAGGGTTATTTTAGAGTTTTGCGTTGCAGTTTTTTACTGCATGTTGTAGTATCGACTTTTTGGGTATGTGAATTTGTTTTTCTAGGGCTTGAACTTGATTTTGATTAATTAGGGTTTGATTTTTTCAGGGAATTTTTCTGGGTTGAATTCGATGTTCCAGGGTTTAAGTTTGTTTAGGGGTTTTAATTCAATTTTTGACTAATTTTTGAAGATTTTGGGGTTTTAAAGTTTTGATTTTTGGGAGTTTCATTCTGGAATCGTTTTCGATTTATGGGTTACTGTTTAGAGTAATCAGGTTTGTTTCATTTGGGTGCATCTAATCATAAATCGATTTATGGATTGATTAATATACGAAGTTAGAAAGGTGCTACCAATATAACATATAATGGAGGCATACATAATAAACTAATAGTAAAATCTATCTACCGATTCTCCTCTAATCTGATTAAAAAGGTCAAAACTTTCATTCAGCTCAGTTCAGCTAACTAATCAGGTTTGTTCACTGGATTATTATTTTAGGGTCTTCAATGCTAGCTACTTCCTTTTTTTGAATGCATTCTCCCCTAAATTGCTATAATGTCTGAGTGCTACTGCAATTGAAAGAAGTGAAGAAGAAAGTACAGTGTGGGTGCAAAGAACACTTAAGCTTATCAATTTCCGATGCTATTTCTTTTTTTTTTTTAATTCGATAATAAATTTATTTTGTTTTCCTATACGTTTTTGTGAGTTTTAGGGTTTGTTTGAGAAGGCATTGTTTCTTGAGAAGGGATGATCGCGTGGAGGAGAGTTGGGGATGGCAGAGGAGAAGGAGAATGTTGGCAATGATGGTTAGGGGGCGGAGAGCACAAAGAGGAGGGTGGAGGGAAGGGATAGAGAATGATTGGTTTTAAAAGGAGTTTGATGAGGCTGTAGGTACAGAGAGACAAAGAGATGGGTGGTGGGGGAGGATAGTGGTGGTGAGGGGGCAAAGGGTGACAATAGAGAGAGAGAGAGAGAGAGAGGATGGTGGAGGGAAAAGATGAAGTGCAAGAAAGAGGGAGAGGTTAGAAGGTTGTGGAAATGTTTTGATAGGGAGCGGCAGAGGAGGATTTGTTTGACAGGCAATTTGATGAATATCATGTGGAGGATGTCTTGTGGTAGAGGATAGATCGTTTCTGCTTGTAGTGGTCGTTGTGGTGTTGGTGGGGAATCTATTGATAAGAGTGAAGATAGAGAGTGAGGGGGTGAGATTGTATTTCTTTCTATAATGAAGGTTATATTGTAAAGTAGAATGGCGTTCTTTCTATAATGGTTGGTTTTAATTTTATTACTTCGCATTCAAATTTGTCACTATTCTCCGATGTTTTGGTATTCTTCTTCTCTCTCAATTCAAATTCATACTTTTTTTGGTTATAATTACAATCAGCTTTTGATTTTCGAAATCATATCACTAAGCTATAGTTCATTGATCTTGATTTTACCAAATTAAAATTTTGTTCTTATTCGAAATTATTTGGTTTGTTAATTGTATTGGTGTTATTGAGACCATCAAAATGTTATTTTTGTTTAGGCCTACATTCGTGTGTAATTATACTTGCATTTCATTGTTTTGATGATTGATATTTTGATAACCAAGCTAGTTAGCTTTAAGTTCTCAACATCAGAATTCAAAATTCCAAATTTATTTTTGGTCAAATTGATGGCGAATACTTTAAGCTAGTTGTTTGTTTGCAGAAATTACTTCAGCTTTCACATAGTGATTTCATTGGCTCTCGTCACATGTTCTCACGTGAACAACCTTGCTCTTCTTTCTTCTTCTAGTAATGCCTTCTCTTTCATCTTCAATATCCTACTTCCTGTTGTTTCAATGATGTTGAATCATGATCTGTAGTGCCATAAAATTTAGGGTTAATTTTTGTTAGGGGCATTTGCGCTATGGAGAAGGAGCTAATCTCATGATTCCTTGCCATTCTTATGGTTTTAGCGTAGTGAAAACACTGTACAGGCTGACGTGGCAGCTGAAGTGGACCTATAGGTTGGGATTTGCTCATGGGTTTTAGGTATCATCTTCCCCTTTTCTATTATATGTTTTTGAGATTTAATATGTTTTGTTGTGATTTTGGTTACTTATTCGATTAGGGTTTCGAACTTTTTGGTGGTGAATACGTTTTTTCAATTGTCGATTTCCTTTTTTGGTTCGATTCTTTGGGGGTTGAATTAGGGTTTTGATTTATTGAATTCGATTCTTTGGGGTTTGAATTAGGGTTTTGAGTTGATTCTGAATTCAAAGGGTTTCGTTTTTTTGGAATAGAATTCAACTTATGTGTGTTAAATTAGGGTTTCGAATTTTTGTTGGCTCAATTCGATTTCATTTGGGGTTTCGATTAATAATTAATTTCAAGCTTTGTTTTTTTTTTTCGGTTTGGTTTGGTTGGGGTTTGGGTCCAATCTTGGTCCTTAAAGGTATTTTTAAAATTCAATTATTGTTCGTTGATGTTCGTTAATGGTCAATCATCTCACGTAACTCAATTCATGAAGATTTGATTAACATGTTCGATTAGGGTTTGTTTTTGTTTTTTTTTTTTTTTTTGGAGTTTTCATTCTGCTTTCAATTTCGATCTAAATTTGTGTTTGCTATTACGAATAAGTGATGTATTTAGCTTGCCTTTTTTTGTTTCAATTTGTGTTTGTTCTTCATTACGTAAATTTTTACTCTTTTCCGCTGATAATTCTACCTGCTTCGTTTTGTTTTTATGTTTTCTCTTACTGCAACATCATTTTAATTTCCAGAATCCTGAAAGTTAAAGAAGAAGATGAAGAATAAAAATACATTGGGGGTGCAACAGGCTAGCTATTTAAAGTTTCATTTCTTACTCCTTAAACCAAATTTAGTTAGACTTTGCTAAAAAAGCAGTGCACAGCTAGGGTTATTACAAAGCGATGCTTAATTGTTGATGTTCTTGATTTTCAGTTTTAAATCTTATACGCATATTCTTTATAAGGGTTTGGGGAAACCATGATATAATAAAGAAAAGAATGTAGAAAGGATATACATTTGTCACTCTAGCGATTCACCATATCGATTCATGTTCAACGGGCCCCAAGTTAATTTGGAATTAAGGCCTTTTTGTTGTGTACTTTTGTTGAATTTGCGTTGAAAGGAGTAAGAAATGCACTTCATTTTGACCATATTCGTTCCTTGCATAGATTTTCCCTTCACTTTTGATTTTCAAATTGATCATCTTGTGCACCAATTTACAGACATCTTTTTCTCAATACCTACATTCTATTGTTCTGATTAGTGATGAATCCAACTTTTACAAGGTTTGAATTGGATTAGAGTTTGGGGGTTGAATTAGGGTTTTGATATGATTTAGCTTTGAATTTTTAGGTTGCTATTATGTTTTCACAAGAGTTGAATTGGACAGGCAACGAAAAACTAGATAACATATTCTACTTCATGTCAAGTTGAAAACAAGGTTTGAATCCTCTTGCCCCTACAAGTATGTGACCTTTGATTTTTGCGCAATTGCATCATTTCTCATTGTGAGTCCCTGTCCAGATGTTCAATCTCCTTTTAGTGATTGTTACTTACTTGCTTCTCACTTTCAGGCAGCATATTTTGTTTCCCACGGTTTTCGAAGAAGAGACAAAAGGTCTAACTNTTTATTTTGTCATTTAGTAGCTGAACGTTTGACTTGCTTTGCTACAAAACAAAATATTGTACATTGATGTTCGAACTTTTGTGTGGTGAATACGATTTTTTAGACTTTGAATTCGATTGTTGGGGTCGAATTAGGGTGAAGACGATTAGGGTTTTGAATTGTTGGATGTTGAACTCGGTCTTTGGTGCTGAATTAGGGTTTCGAATGTTTCACTGTTGAAATCCCATTTCTTGGGTATACATTCGATTTTAGGGTTGAATTTTTGGGGATTGTATTCTAGGGTTCAAATTGATTCACGTTGCGGTGAAGGGTCTCAATTTTTACAGTTTTTTGCTGATTGATTACACTAAATGTGTTACGTCTTTTATTGGGTTTGATAATTCAGAAATATTGTTGATGATGATGGAGTTTCAAGAAGTGAAGATGACAGAGTTTTTGCATGTTGTGATCAAGAGAAAGCATATTCTGAATACGAGGGAAGAAGTAGATGACGAGGAGTGATCATGATTCGGGGGGGAGGGGGGTTCTATTTATATGAGTGTTAAAGTTTTTTGGGGCCGTTTTTGATCCCCTCAAAAGTATATATATATAATCCTATTTTTCCTTTCAACTTTTTTTTCCATTAATGGTTAATCATCTCTGGTAAATCGATTAGAGTATTGATTATTTTGGGATTTTTCATTCTATATTCGATTTCCATCTAATTTTGTATTTGTTATTATGAATAAATGCTATTTTTATTTTGGCTTATTTTTTGTTTCAATTTGTGTTTGTTCTTCATATATTTTATTTAAAATTTGGAAAAATCCCTCCTTTATTCATCTTCTCCGAATGATGTTCGCCTGGTTAATTCTTCACTCTATCTTACTACAATTTCATTTAAATTTCGATTTCCAGAATGTGAAAGAAGAAGATGATGAAGAAAGCACAGTATCGTTGCAACAGGTTAGCCTAGCGTTTTCTAATGTTGCTGCTCATATTTTTTCTTTGCATTACTATCACAGTATAGTTGGGTTTGCTGGAAAGTTTGTTTTGAATGTTCATCTATATCAGGATTTTGGCCATTAATTTACCTGTTTGAGTTGATTTTGATTTCATATATGGTTGTATCGTTACCTTTATCCTAAAGATTTGTAGTAGTTGCTCTGGTTGGTTTTTTTAATATCTGAAACATGTCACGGGGGAAGAAGAGTTCAACTCTATTGTGGGTGATTTTGATCCTGATATTTTTGCATCGGGGTCTAGGTTAGAGAGATGCCATAAACAGGTTTATTTGTATTTCTGTTAGATCTCAATAGATATGTGCAAGGGGAAAGAATCACAATTTTGTTGCAACTTTTGTGTCAGTACTTTACTGTGTAAATTTGTCTATTTTTAGGACTGTTTCGTAGCTAACCATTAAGCATATTAGGCTGTTAGCAACTGCTCGATGATTTCAGATTCAATTGTAGGCATGAGTGGGGGAAGTGAAATAGATGTTGATATGTGTAGTGGGAGAAGTGAGAACCAAAACGCTAAAAATAGGTAATACTACAATAAATTTAGTACAAACCAAATATATACAAGACAATGTTTTAACAGTCAATAAAATACAAACACAACAGTATTTAACAAAAGCAACATAATTTCTATGCAACAACAGGCAACCTTTCTTCATTATTGTTGAAAATTCTGATATAAAAAATACAACGTCGAACATAATAAACACTTATTGTTTCACCAACAACAACATTGTTATTCTTCACAAGTCGGTCCACTCTTTATCGTAAAAAAAGCCTCCGAACTTTGATCCCTCTTCATTTGCAAGCACCCTCATAGTGCAAGGTTGTCCACTGCTTGTATGAGAAATTGTTGCACTGCCAGAACACTGCACCATCAACAGCCTCCACTGTTGTGGTAAAGGCTACAAAACATTAAAATCCATTAGTAAAATAGACAGATTATGTATTTAAAACTCATAAGTAAAATAGATAATTATATACTTAACCAAATTATCTGTTTGTACTTAGTAAAGTATGTACATACCAAAAAATTCTTGTAGATCTCTTTGTATGTAGTGGTGTGACACAGAAGATTAGCATATTCTCCCTCCATGGCTTACAAGACAAAAAAAAAGAAGAAACTCTATAGTTTAAAACTAACCAGGGATTGCTTTATATAGCCCTTGGAAACTGTCAATAGAATGCAACTCTTCAAAACCTATTAATTCTAAACACCTTGGAAACTGATATGAAACTATTAATGCATTTCTTCAGATGCAACTGTTCAGTTCTGACTAATTCTTGACATGCATTAATATACTGTCTGAACAAACCTCTCTACTGTTTAAGTAACTCTTCAATCCTGAATATCCAATAAAATGATGGTACAATGCAAAGTATACAGCCTATGAGCCTAATATTAAATCAAAACACACAGTTCCAAACAAAAATCAATGCATTTATAATCCCTCTTCCCAATTTAAGTACCTTTTCAGTTTTTCCTCACTGCAAATTAATCCTCTGTTGACTGGAAATAGTAATTTTTAATAATAATAATAATAATAATAATAATAATAATAATAATAATAATAATAATATTCAGTCCATTAAATTTGGTATTTCGGATTTCAAAACTAACTTCATGTTGTTTTTGACTTGTTATTTTAATGCAGTTTTCCTCAATTTATTTTACTAGATTTTGAGACTATATATTACTTTAAGTTTTGTTTGACCCATTTCATTTTTTATAAATATAGTCTCTGAATTAGCAAATAAAAACACCACTTTAAAATTTAAATTAGTATTAATTTAATTAGTGAGGACATTAGACATTTGATTCAAAGTTAATTATTAGGCCCCATTCCAAAACAAATGAAAAATGATTTCCTTCTATCAATAAAATTGGTGAAGCTGTAAATGCAAAATAATGAACAACCTCACAAAGGGAGGTTATTGTAAATTATATAATGATGAAATAAAATGATGGTTGGTTTCAAGTTCACAAAGCAAGGTTACTGTATATAATTGTGTTGGATATGCAAGCTATTTTTTCTCTGTTCTTTTGTAGGTGTTCTGTTCTGCAATTTAAGTGTTGTGGTGAAGCTGGTGCTGAGGAGGTTTTGTGCTCTTCTGCTTTACTACAGCTATTGTCTATGTATTTGAAAGTAACAAGATCTTTGATCTTAGTAGTTGATAAGTTTATAATTTCATTTGAAAGTTTGAAACAATCATGTTTCATTTCTAGACTTACTTGATCAATCAGGTCAATTCTTTGTAAGTTGTGTCGTTTAATCAGTTTTGTGATACTTTAAATATAAGATGATAGCTTCTTTTTGTGTCTCAGGTAACTATATTTTTCCTATTTTTGAATGTATAGGGGTGACTGATTAGGAACAAACTATATTTCATTTGTTTTGAAAGAACAAAACATTAACCTGTATCACTTTCTATTTGAGTTTCTCTTCAACATCATATTGGCCAGTCTCTCATCATATATGTATCACTCAAATAGGAAATATAGAGCGAGGAGAGAATAAATCAAATTTTAGCCTTTTTTTTTCTTCTAATATTGGTCAGTTTCTCATTATTTTTATTGATTACAATAAATTAACATTAACCTGTATCACTTTCTACAGGAAGATACTGTTGACATAGCATCAAGAATTTGGGGTAAACATGGAAGCGTATAATGTAGATAGTCAGATTGTCTACTAGAAGGCGAGACATTATTTGGCTCATGAATGGTAAAAAGTGTGTTTAATAAACCACGTGAACTGTAAAACTCATAAATTGAAATTAACAATGGAACTAATATATCAACGTCTCATTTGGTGCAAACCAAAATTATTCATTAAACCATTACACATGATTGTAAGAATTTGATTTTATACCATCGAACCACCATTTTGGGGCGCATATACTCTACCATGAACCAATATAAGAACTTCACTAATATACACAAGTAACCCATTATATGCAATTTAATCAATAAATACAATACTATGAATTATATAAACCTAAACATTATAATCACGAACATACATATTTTGGAGCGTCATGCACATTGCACACGGTGTCACAACTAGTCTAGTAAAATGGTGAAAACAGATTAAATATATCAATAATAGAAAAGAAAAAAAAATAAAAAAAGGAAAAGCAAATGATATCCCTAATAATAATCATAATCGGCGAGAAGTTCCCATATTCCGAGGCTCCCAGCTCTAGTTAAACCGCGTCACTTTGGCGCTACGTCTTAAACTGGGAATCCCCACATTCCAGTCTGTTCCCCATTTACAAGTGCTTACGTAATTTCAGTCACAGTTTCCATCCTCAAGCTGCCACGTAACACTCCCTTCACACGTGATATCCCCAATCGCTTTTAAAACGGTGACCAAACAAAAGCTGACAACATATGTAACTCAATTACATTCCCGAAATATATAAATATTCATATTCTCACAAAACCTTATTTCATAAAAACACGCAAAATTTCTCCTCTCATTTTATTTGACTTTCTCTCTCTTTATCCTCTTCTTTCTCTCTCTACCAAAACCTTCAATAATAAACTAAAAAGCTTAGCTATGAACAACGAAGAAGCTGAAAAGGTTTGATTTTTTATTTTTATTTTTATTTTTATTTTTTTGTGCTTATTATTTTTATATAATTTGCACGTTTTTTTGTTTGTATTTCGGTATTTGATGTGATCGATGATCGTCAATCGTCATTGGTTAATTGTGGATTACAGGATTATATACCTTGATTTATGATCGTGATATTTCTAATTATTTATCATCGAATCAATTTGTATGACGAATTATATAATTATAATTTCTGTTGTTGATTTTTATTTTTTTCAATGTTAAATTATAGCCTAATCTTTTATTTTGTGATCATCTTTATCCATACAGTCTGTTTTTTATTTATTATTTTTTTTTATATTCTATATCTATATTTTTCTAGATGATATCCATGTTTATTTTTTTTTTTTTGGAAAATTATATAAAAATTTTCTTAATAAATTTACTAAATTAATGTCACCAGTTTACCACCATGTTTTTTATGACTGAAAATTCATTCGTTCCGACTTTAAAGCATGTACCCGTGACGTGATTAATGTGACTTAATAAAGAATGTGATTTAAAATATATATATTGTGATTTGAAATTGAACGACTGTAACTTGATTAATATCTTAGATAAACTTTGGCGATTTTTAAATGCTCCCGTTTTTGTTGGGAAATTGGTGGTGGATTATTTAAATTATCATTAAATTGGTGATAATTGTACAATAATGGTTAGAAACATGAAATTTCCCGCTAATGTGGGTCAATTAAGTTTGTTGGGGGTTGCTTGGGATGTTTGATAATCAAATTTTAGAGGTGGGGGTTGCTTGGCAAATTTTAGAGGTGATCTTATAAATAATATGAATTTTAAAAAAAATGCAAATCGGAGAAATTAAGCCTCATTAACCTAGCTGCCTTTATAGCCAATCCAGTACCCATCACCTTCCAGCTACAACACCGTCTGTTGTAAGGTTGCTCAGCTCTCTGCTGTTCCTGATAAGTCCCTGCAAAAGAAAAAAGTTACTAGAACCATCCCCACACCCATTGCTGATGAGCTATTGAGTTGATTCATGCCCAGGAGGACCATCCTGTTCTCCTTTTGATGTTAGTGTGTAATTAGTGCATCATCGAATTATACCAAATCTCTTATGTATCCGAGTAGTTGTTAGGAGCAATCAAAACTTTCCGGAAAAACCAAATGTTCCTAGCTGACCATAGTCCTTTTAGGACCGACACCAAGTAGGTAATGGACCAAAAACTATCTCCAGTCCCTTTGCGTAAAAATCTAAGCCAATTGGCAACCCAATTCCATAGGGGAGCAATAAACAAATATGTTTTGCAATGATACAATCTTTAAAAGTATGAGTCATAGATTCCAACATCATATGCGCCCCATCTCCATCACATGAATGGCAAGTATGGTCAAAAGTCAGACCATCCTTAATGAACTCCTCACCTACAGAGAGAGCTCTGCTCTTAAGTTTCCACAAAAAAACTTTCCAGTCATTGCTTATAGGGAGGGACTAAATTAACGCAAGATCATGCGCTCCATTAACCCTTCTCCTAGGCTTTGTAATCATATTCCTTGAAATCTAAGTGTTTATCTGGTTGCCGTGGGAATTAAATTCTCATGACTTTGGTTGTCATAAAGCCATTTGCAAATCATGGCTAATTTAATTGAACAAGGGGGTAGTGAGTAATTGAATTCCCACATTATTTAGGCATTATAAATTCGTAGTATTTGGAATTCCTTCATATTGGCAATTTTAAGGAAACCGAACAACTATATTTCATGTAAATTTAGAATGCATGTGGAAATTGGTTGCAACTAATGGTTATCAAAAGGCATGTTACATTAGCATGCAATTCAAAGACGACGAAAAATTGTTTAGCAACTTGTAACACCACAATGAATTAGTTTCCAACAACACTTAGGTCATTTTTGACTATAATTTACTAATGAAGCTTTTTGCAACAAGTCACTATATCATATAATATCTGACAGAATTATCTAATTTGTAAGTTGTAACTGCTTTCATTAAAAATGCCTATTGTATGTTTGTAGCGAAATTTGTAAATATATAGTATTTTGTTTGGAGCTCATAAATCTGTAATTATTTGCTCCAAAAAGAAAGTAAGTAGAAACAAAGAATCATTTTCTGCTCCATATTTGTTTAGCACTTCATGTATCACAAGTTGCTTATTTGAGATTAAAGTTTGAGTTGATATGGTTCGTGCAGGACTTCAGAATGGGGGTTGCATCTGATTTTGTGGTGGTGGAAAAGGAGGATCTTCAGTGCAAAGAAGATACCAATGATGTGCAGACAGGCAAAGTGAAAGAATATGATGTTCCAATACACGCTGAAGTGAAAGAAAAAAAAAATAATAACTATGTGCAAGAAGTTGATGAAGAGAAGAATGATTTGAACTGTGCACGAGCGTATGAAGGAATTGAGAAAAGTAAGGAAAATAATATTGAAGATCAACATGACTGCCCAAATATGGAAGATACAAATGCAGAAAAAAAAGTTGAAAAACAGCCAAAGGCAGGTGATATTGGAGATGGCAAACCAAATGAGTCAATAGAAAATTTTGATGAAGAAAAACACAAGAAAAAGGAAGAGAAGAAGCAAGACGAAACTAAAGTAAAGGTAGATTCTGCAGAAGGAGAAATGATCACAAAAGACACTAAGGAAGCGAAGAAAATTAAGAAGGATGAAGAAAAAGAGAAAGAGAAGGAGAAAAAAAAGAGTGGGGAGGACGGTAAAGTGAAGAAAGAATCTAAAGTAGGAGCAGAAGAGATTAAAGACAAGGAAGTGAAGAAGAAAGAGAAGGTTAAGAAACTTACAGATGAAGATGAAAAAAAGGATAATGAAAATAAGAAAGGTAAGGAAAAGGATGTGAAGGATGTAAAAGCAGAAAAATCAGAAGAAAAATTGGAGAAGGAGAAAGACAAAAAGAAAAATAAGAAAATTGAGAAGTTTGACGTTGAAGATGAAGTTGAGTTAGAAAATGCAAATGGAAAGGAAAAACTCAAGAAAAATGGGGGTAAGGAAAAGAAGGATGGTGACAAAGGGAAGAAAGAGAAGAAAACAAACATTGATGATTCAGAAGAGGAGGAAATTAAGAAGAAAAAGACGGATGAGAAGCACAAAAATGAAGACGTTGAAAAGAAGGAAAAGAAGAAAGACAAGGCAAAGCATAAGGTTGAGGATACTTCGGAGGGAGAATCTGAAGCCAAAGATAACAAAGAGAAAGTGGAAGCTAAAAAGAAAATGAAGAAAGATAAGAAGTTCAATAGTGAATCTGATGTAGAAGTCGACTCTGCAGAGGAAGATGAGGAGGACAAGCAAAAAAATAAAGAAAAGGAAAAGTGTGAGAAGGGTGAGAAAATTGATAAGAAAGATAAAAAAAAATCCAAGGGTGACAAGAAATGCAAGGATAGGGAGATAAACAGTGATAACAATGTGAAGGATATTGGTGAAAAGGAGAAGAAGAAGGAAAAGAAAAAGAACGAGAAGGCCAAGAGCAAAATGAGTGAGGAAGATGATACAAAAGATCAGAAAAAATCTAAGGATGATAAGAAAAAAAAATTGAAGGCTGAGACTGTATCTAGGGAGATAACCAGTGGTAGTGATACAGAATCTGAGGATAATGATGAAGAGAAGCCAAAGAAGGAAAGAAAAATGAAAGAGAAGACAAAGGATGAGAATCTCAATGGTGAATCTGATGTAGATGCTGAATCGGCAGAGGAAGATGAGGACAAACAAAAACTGAAAGAAAAGGAAAAGTGTAAGAAAGTTGATAAGAAAGACAAGAAAATACCTAATGAAAAGAAATGCAAGGATAAAAGTAGTGATAAGGATGTAGAGGATATTGATGAAAGTGAGAAGAAGCAAAAGAAAAAGAAAGGGAAGGCTAAGATCAATATAGATGAGGAAGATGATACGAAAGATAAGAAAAGGTCCAAGAAATTGAAGGCTGAATCTGTATCTAGGGAGATAACCAGTGATATCGATTCCGAGGATAATGATGAGGAGAAGCCAAAGAAGGAAAATAAAAAGAAAGAGAAGAAAAAGGATAAAAATGATGGGGAAGATGATAAGGTGAGGGATCTTGTGAAATTGAAGAAGAAGCTAGGTAAGGTTGATGGAAAGATCGAAGCCCTTCTTATTGAAAAGACTAACCTCTTGAATCTAATCAAAGAGGCAGAGGATAAGAATCGTGCATTGATAGACACAGTCAAAGAAGTTAAAGTTGCCACTGCTAGTTCAGGGAAGGTGAAGGAGGTGGTGACAAAGAACAAAGAATCCACTGAGAAAAATGTGGTTGTACTTGTATCTGATGATGTAGCAGTAGACAAGGTAAAGCATGGGGATTCTGTCTTTCCTGAAAAATTTAAAGAAGTTGCCATAGCTGGAGCTGATACTCAAGCTGTGTAGGATATTGCTCAAGTATTTGTGTAACTGCTTTACGTGTAACTGATTTTTTGTACATTTTGCTGTTTATGTAATTGTGTATTGTGACTTTACTTTGTGTGAAATAAATGCTAACTTTTTGTGAAGTAATTGTGCAAGTGTGTTTCTCATTATGTTATAAATCTGGCAAAAATTGTTTTGATGCTTAACCAAGTGTATGTTTTTATGTGAATGCCCAACATGATTTGATAGCCATGAGGTATCAGTCATGTAAGTATGTAACAGTAAAATCATTCGCTTTTCGTTGTTTCCCTTCTTTGTGATCTTAAAGGTGTCTGATGCTTGAAAGAGTATGCAGTATCTGAGTTTCTTCATTGACCACAAGATAATCTTGTTTTCTGACTGTAAATTGTACTAGTAACCACCTAAGACGCATGGGAGGCAGATAAAAGATTCCCTTAAGATGTAATCGCATATGAAGTGATCAAAACCTTAGGTTTTTATAAATTTAATTATGACAGATCCAGATTTTCGACTTTAGCTTGATACTTGGTCAAGAATTTACCGTCTGTATAATAGATGGGATGCTGTCAATGGCAACAGGGAGGCTTGCAAATTTCTTTTTTCTCTCTAGATGAAGATCATATAGTTCTGCAGCTTTGTGTATGTTGAAGTCTTAAGTGATAGAAGACATGGTGCAGCTTTATGTATTGAGGGAAACTTGGATAAAGAACAGCGGATTTGTGTCACTTTTCCTCTTTTTCCATGGTGTGTTTTAGGTCAGTTAAAAGACGGAAATTTGGACGAATAACACAAATTCTGTCTGGTGAAAAATGTACCTCTTCATCTCAGTGAATTCTGCACTATCCACTGTCTTTTGTGCAATGTTTTTCTTCTTGTTGCCATGGATAGCTGATTGAATCTCAACCATCAATGTTTTTCCTGTTTCAGCCCTCAGGTACACACTCCTTAGTCCGTAATGTAGTAATGATTGTTTTTGACCTTTGTGCACAAACCCTCTCTATATGAAAAATGTAGATAGAGCAGTCCATCATTTGAACTTATGTCAGCTTAAAAGAGATTGTAAACATACTATTCTATCAAAATTGGCTGCAATAGCCTTTTCTCTTGCAGTAATTGTCATGGAGCTAAATTATAATTTCTCTTGTTAAATATACATCTTACTTTTGACACATCTCCATTTATTCATTACTCATGGTGAAACTATTGTAATGAGCTATGTTACTCATGGAAGTGCGCTTATGTTGACATTGGGTTTATAATTGTTATTTATTTATTTATTTATTTTTTTTTCAAAAATGAGAGTCTTACATAAGTAGGGAAATATTTTATCTTTGTAAAAGGAAATAAAAACAGCAACTTTGCATATAAGATTGATGTATTCTATTTTAAGAGAAACGGAAGATTTGAAAGTTGAAATCAATAAAGTACCAATAAATTATCTGAAAGACTTTCAAGTAAGAAACTATTTAACCATACTATGTTTGGTTAAGTCATTGCTGTTTGCAGAGAATTCTTATTGATTAATAGTACAATGAGTAGAGTGGGTAATCGATATTGATTTGGGCAAAGGCTTCTTGGTGATAAATATTTCACCCTAAACTGTTAATCCAATTAAGATGGGTATTTCATTAAATTCCCTTTATTGGGACTTATTATTCGCAGCAAAAATGAGGAGACAATAGTTGTAAAAACTCTACTTTTCTAAACCAAGGCAGCTAGGCCGAAGGCTTTTTGTTTCCTAGTAACCCTTGGTAGGTTGAGTGGTAAGTCCAAATCCGAATGGGAAAAGTGGATCATAATGTGGATCACCTACATTCATCGGAAGCTGATCAACATTCTTAAACCAAGTCCTAGTGCTCTTCCCCGTGAAACCATAATCACCAAACAGAACATCAGCCACACCCTGACCCTCTGTTCCTGGTAACCAAGCAGCTACAAGGGCATTCATCTTGGAAACATATGGTTCGATTACTATTGGTCTGCCTGAGATCACAACGACAACACACTTTACAGCCCCACACACATTTGTTATAGTGCTGTAGCCTGGGTCAGGTATTGTTAAATTTAAGCTGTCACCATTTGTCTCAGCATATGGGTGTTCCCCCACCACGACAATAGCGTAGGAGAACTCGTTAGACTTAATGTAATTGAATTCAGGGTTTTCTTGATACACAACTTCTGTGGTTGGATCAACTGTGTTCTTTATTGCTGTCAAAATTGTGGTCCCTGAAAATTTCAGTTGAAGTTGCTATTAGTTATTTATGCACACCAAAAAAGTCTGTGGAACAGACTACATAGAGACATAAAATGGTAAAACCCACACACTATGCTACTAAAGTAAAAGCATAAAAAATCACTATGTGGAGTGCGAAAAATCAAATGCGGGAGTGCTAAATTCACAATCAGATAGTGCATCATCTGACAAAAATATAAGAACTGACTAATATTTTGCATGACAAAAAAAAAAAAAATGAAACTACATGGAAAAAAAAAATCCTTCTTATCCAATCTAAAGCTTCTAGTTTTTGAGATAGTTAAATTGTGACTGTGTCATGTAGTCTAAGGAAACATCTTCCCATGAAATGTCAACCGTATGCATGAATTGATCAAGTTTTATATTTTCCCGGTCCCCTTAACTATGTGGAGCTTATAAGCTATAAGTAGGAGTGCTAAAAAATGGAATACTAAATTAGCTGTATTTAAATAAAAAATAAAAAAAACTACAGTGGAATTGTTTACTGAGATCTGGTCACTTGGTCAGTTTTCTCTGATCTAGAATTAAAAATTCAATTATTTGGGATCCCTAAATAAATCTCACTGAAAAATTAGTAAAATTTATAAAAAAGTTTGAGGCTCACATGGTGGAGTGTAATTAGAAAGATAATACTGATTATTATACCTTCAGTAATGTTATTGCCACTGAGTCCTTGCCACTCAATAGTCCATCCACCGCATTGGTAACCCAAATTGTCAGCATGACTTCCAGCTACTAGTATTTTTGGTGCTTTCTTAGGAAGTGGTAGTACTGGCTTATCTGCTGACTCGCCGTTTTTCAACAACACCAATGATTTCCTTACTGCTTCCCTTGCTAGTTGTCGGTGTTCCTGTTGTTATTTAACGAGAGAAACTAATTAAGGGGCAGGCCGTTTGGTGCAGTATAAATGTATAAAAGTCGTTTGGAGTGCAAACCTGACTTCCTAACTGGTGGATTAGGCTTGTATCAGCTACTGGGTTCTCAAATAAACCCATCTGAAATTTGACCCTCAAAATTCTTTTTACTGCATCATCAATTCTGCTCATTGGAATGTGATTGGCCTTCACATGGGAAGTTAGGTTACTAATGAATTCTGTGAAGTTGTATGGAACCATAACCTGCAATGTTATCATTTTCAAGTGTTGCTTTAGAACATGCTAGATGAAGAAATTCTAGAATATTTACGCTTTGATGCACAGAAACTTTCATGGTCATGTTTTAAGTACTGGAGTAATCATTTTATTTGAAAGGATATTTTTTCTTTTCGATGGTCTTTCGAGTTTCCTGTTTCTGTGGAATAACTTGTCTGCTTTAAAATGTCACATTTGATTGTTTATTGCTTATTATTGTATACTGGGTTTGATCGTAAAAAGGAGTTACCAACCATATCAATGCCAGCATGAATTCCTTCTAGTACAGAATTTGAATAGTTAGCATGTGGCGGTGAAGTGATCCTGTCAATTCCTTGCCAGTCTGTGATCACAAATCCCTGTAATTTGTTCATAATAAGCAGGCTAGTTATACTGATTAATCTATGTATAATAGAAAAAATTTCTGTAATTGATTAAAGTATACAAACATACTCTGAATTTCAATGTGTTCTTGAGGAAGCCAGTCACGAGATCATAATTAGCATGCATCTTAACATCATTCCAGCTAGAATAAGAAACCATGATTGTCGAAACACCACTGATAATGGAGTTGTAATAGCCCGGCATGTGAATGCTAAGCAGCCCATGAAAGTCTATAACTGTGTTATTCTCGTTTATTCCCTTTGCTGTGCCACCATCACCCACATAGTGCTTAGCGCAAGCAGCAACCTTGTTCCTGAGTAAAGCGGTGGTCAATACAAAGAATATAACCAACTTAGGTTATCATTCTAATTCATATTGAATATCTTTAGTAATTATTTCTATTGCAAAGGAAAAATAAATTCAAACTAGTGATAAATTCTTTGATATTAGCTTATTTGCTTGTTTGTTTGCCTTTAAGATTCAAAATTATATGCTTTAATGTGAATTTCCATCAATATATGAAACAATTTACATGGAACAAGCAGTCTTTCCAAAAGCACTTTCAAATCTCGTCTTTCCTTATTACCAAAGGACATGCCACTGAAATACTGAATCACTGATTAGTTCTATAATTGAGTATAAACACACATTCAAACTCTGACTTATATTAAATTAGCATAAGCTACTCACACGTTTGTAAGCAATGTTTAAGGATTCAGTTTTCACATCTAAATAAAAAACTAGGAAAATAATTAATCTATAAATTCATAATGATTGACCAAAATTAGTCTTCCACTAACTTAAGTGGGTGATCCAAGCACATCACCTTCCTAAACTATATTAATTAAGTTGGTTTCATTTGAGAACTTCCACTTAACTTTATTTTGGTGTTATCACATTGATTTTAAACCCACTCTTAATGATAAATTAGAATAGACGCAAATCTAAATGCATTGAAAACATGTTTGATATCGTGTTTTTAAGTGTTTGAATATGGAATCAAGTAAGTGTTTCCGTTACCTATTGTTTGATACTTTATTATTATCCCTTTGTTTTTCTATAGTGTAAAATCTTGTTTATTGTTTAAGCTTCAGACCTGTAGCATATTATTTATTAACGCACGTCACTGCTTATTCACTTATACAGTAAACTATTTTTGGAGAGTCCAAATGAAGCTATTGACTGATAGTATGACTAGAATACATCATATTCTGGCAAAGATTCGGCTTATTTTTGTCAGTTAACCGACAGACAGACGGACAGAACTGAAGTAGATAATTAATGAAGATAAACATAATTTTGACAAGGAATATTAAAATTGTGCTTAGCACAAAAAGAACTTACTGTCCTGAGACAAAGGGAACACCCCCTCTGGAGTTAGAAGGTAGTTCACCCTGTAAACCTGATACTATTGAAGTCATTTCTTGAACTATTTTTGGTTCTTCACTATAGCTCTCATAACACCTTCCCCATCTCGGATCCCTACAAACCTGTGATTGCCGGGTGCCTTAGAGACCGCCAAAAACAATTGGAAAAGAAAATGAGGGATAAACGGAGTAGAATGAACCTACTGCGATACAAGGTGCGAAAACATAAGGAATGCCAGTAGCCCTGACTTCTAAAGCAGTTGCAGCACCTATTCTCTTGACAAGTTCAGGGTCCCTGTTTCATTGAATGTTCAACAAACTGTTATATTCCTACCAACACTTTGGGTAATCAAATAAATGCACAGACAAAAGAGATCATCATATAATTAAACTCGTAACAATAAATAATAAAAGTTACCTAGTTGCTCCTAAGCCCACATTGTGAGGAAAAATAGTTGCCTTATACACATTGTTGTGACCATGAACTGCATCAATCCCATAAATCATAGGAATGCCAAGGCGAGTCGAAAGTGATCCCTTTTGGAATTCATTCACCATATTGATCCATGACTCTGCAGAGCCTTTCTCAGCAGGAACACTCCCTCCTCCACTCAGTACACTCCCTTCAACAATAAATACATAATCTATTATTAGTTATTGAAAAAAAAGTAAAATGTAACATTAAAAAAGTTTTTTTTTTTTTTTTTTTTTTTACCAATGAAGTATTTGTTCATGACTTCAGTAGAGGCAACACTTCTTTCAATTTGAGTCATTTGGCCAATCTTTTCTTCTAGTGTCATTCGACTCATAAGGTCACGAATTCGAGCACCTATTGGTTTGTTTGGATCTTTGTATTTCATATATTCCGCATTTGTTGTTGATGTGCAACAACATATTGATAGCAAAATTGCTATACAATAGATGGATAACTTAGCCATTTTGTTTTTGTAAGACTTCTTTCTTTGTTGTTATCTTCAAAAGAAAATAGTCACCAAAGAATGAGCTGCAATTATATAGTAACTCTATGAAAACAGACAATTATTTTTAAATGAGAAATATATGAAAATCAACATCAAAAGTTGGGACCAATATAGAAGGGTTGTATCCACATTGTACAATAGAGGTTTTTTTATTGTAATTTTATTTTTTTCTTTTGACCATTATGAAAGAAAGAACATTAATTCAATATATCAAAGAAGCAATTTTTTGACTAAACAATTTCACATTAGCTTTATTACCGTTCATTGTATAATGCAAGGGAAAATTTTACCTCTCGTAAAATACTCCGTAAAATAATTGACATCCACTAGACCACTAATTCAACCAATGTAAAATAGTTACTTACCTTAATTTACATGTGAGTGAATACAAGATTTTGCAAAAAAATATGACAGATTTTGTTCATCCCCCACTAGGCCACTACACATAAATCATGCACATGTGCTATAATGTAGGTGCAATGAATTGGTGAAGTAAATCTTAACACGTAAGTTGTTACATAACAAAACCACGAACACCCTCTAATTTCATTAACTAAGCATATGAAAAAATCAATTAAAGAATACAAAAACTTGTATAAGAGTATTATTTGGTAAGACCATTGAATTGTTAGATAAAAAATATATAGTTAAAGAAACGTACAAATAATTGATGGTCTTACCGTAAGGTGGTCTTACCGGATACTTGTTAATAGAATAATACACGGTAATGGTAAAACTTACAATTCAAATTTAACTTTGTGCATTACAAATTAAACAAATATCAAACTAATGTTTATGGTAAAAGAAGTAAGAAATTTATAATATATAACAACTTACAAAGAGATAAGGAAGTTTATGGGTGTTATCTGATTCAATTAAGCTGCATACAGAGCACCAAGGGGAAACAGCTGTGAGAAGCAGAAAATGTGAGGGAGAAATTGAATGAGGTGTGAGTGTGAGTTGGATGTGCGTGGGCTAAATTATAGCATTAGTATTTATAGCCAAAATTTCATTCGTTTTTGCTTCCCAATCTTTTTATAAGTTGGCAATTTAGTAAGATTACATGACTTGGCGTTTTATTTGACCGATAAGGATAGCAACATATGATAGATAGCAACATATATATATATATATATATATACACAACGTAAATAATTTAAGATAATAAAATGGGCTAGATTAGCTCTTACGATATATAACATTATGTTTCGGATATAAACAATATGATTCAAAGAAAAATCTTGATTGAATGGGAAAGGATCAATATCAAAAGAGGTGCAAGGTCCGAAGGAGATGTCCGAAGGTCCTGCACAAGTAGACAAGATTACTAGCCTCGGGGGTGTGTCGGAGGAACACCCCTTCGATGCTAAAGTAAGCAAATGTGTAAAGTCAAGTCTAAAATGTATTAGCCTGAGAAAATAAGTGTTAATAGCTTAGAATTGAATACATGTAAAAGTGTCATAAATTAATGAGGGTATTTATAGACAGATGTTAGATTTTGTATGGCGGTTCAGTGCCACCTGGCAAGTAATGTCGAAGGCCGAAAGGCCGCTTAGTGGGCTTGCTGTTGGGCCTCTGGGCCGTTTGTAACGAATAGTTCAGTGATGGGCCTGACCATTGTTTGTCTGTGCTTGACCTTGTATTGTATATAAATGTGATGTGTTCGTGTGTTATATTTAATTGGGCTTCGCCCATTCGAATTCCCTTGGGCCCAAGTACATGTACTTGGGTACCCAAACAACTAGCCCCCTAATATCTATTTTCGGACTTTGTCCGAAGTAGGTATTTGTACTTGTAAAAAGTTTGAGAATTTTTGGCGGGAATTTGAATGGGTTTAAATTTGTATGAGGTGGCAGTTGAGTTTGAATGCTCTTTGAAATCCGTGAATAATAACATGCGGTTTTTGATTGTGGCCTTTCGATTCAATCATTACCCCTATAAATAGTGGAGTGAGGAATTTTGGAGGTTTCTTTATTCACAAACTCTCTTTCTCTCTCTAGTCTTGCAAAATTTTCTTCCCCCCCCCCCCTTGAAATTTCTAGACATTTTTTCCGAAAACGAACTCCAACAAATTGATCGCCTTCGTTTCTAGTTTCTTAAAAGGGTAATTTGATTTGCTTTGATCCTGTTTTGTCGGTACTTTAACGTGTTTTTCCGATTTCGTCAACTTTTTGGACTTTCTCGGACTTTTAGACTTTAGTTTATTGCTTGAAAACCCTTCTCTTCGATTCGAAATTCATTTTGAATAATGGCACCAAAAAATAGAAGAAAACCCGTATCGGAAGACCCAATGAAAGCACATTATCCGATGATGAACTTAGAAACGCTCGCAAGAGTGAGCTACTAGACGAACACCGGAACACCGGTAGTCAGTGGTAGTGAAGGTGGGATTAGGACTTCAGAATATCCGATCCCTGATGTACTGATCCGAAGTGTTGGTCTTAGTGGGGAGACCAGTACTTCTGGTGGCTTTGGTGATGTGGCCCCCGAAAGGCCGTTGGATGATAGGGAACTACCATGGGATAACCCTGCTGAAAACAGCGAACTGTTATCGTCCAGAATCGACCCCAAGTGGCTTGTGAAAGCCACTGGGGGGGATTATATTGCCGCTGCCGAACACATTTTTATGGGATCATGGAGTCCGATGGATATTGGTTCCGATGTCCTGAGACATCGGCTTGTATTGTCGAACCCCCAACTGAAGATAACTATAATGATGTGTACCTTCGTCAGTTGGAGCATGGACTTCGGTTTCACCTCCACCTTTTCATCGTCCAGTTGCTGAACTGTTACAACATCAGTCTTGCCCAGTTGACCCCCTTGAGTATTAAAAGGATGGTGTCATACATTTGAGCGTGTAATTCTTATGGGTTTCAGCCGTCGCTTGTGGCGTGGCATAATTTGGTCCACCTCTACCCGAACAGCAAAGCCGTTGAGGGTGGTGGTTGGTGGAGTTTTGCTAACAGAGATGAGAAAACTGTTCTGCATCCATATGCAGATTCCGATAAGAAGTGGAAACAAGTGTTCCTCTTCCTTCGGGTTCCCATCAAACCAGGCTATCAAAAAGGTTTGGAGCACCCCAATGGTTGGTCAAGCCCGACATGGAAGTGTTATTCCTGAGGGGTGTGGTGCCGACCTAGAGCGAGATGGTGCAGATATGCTTTTTTGCTGCCCACAAGCCCGACGACTTGAAACACTCTGTCTCCAAATATTGGCTTCCCGATAGCAACCTGATCATGAAGGAAGAGTAATTGGCTGTACGCGACCTCAGCCGAAAGCTGGAAGGTGATAACTTGAAGGCCGAAGCTGGGGCTGTTTTTATTTCCTTTTATTCTTTCTTCATCATTTTTTGTAGGTATGCACCTGTTTGGTATGGTACAAATACTAACTCCTGTTGTGTTAGAAGTTGCCAAAGCCGACACTGGTCTAGACTATGGCCTGTTGGGGATTACCAAGAGGAGGGTGATTACAAAGGCTGTTCCCTCTGTGAAGAAGCAGTTCATTGACGTTCCCACTGTCCGAAAGCACAAGATTCCAGCTTCGGTCCTTGAGAGGAGGACGAAGTTCTAGTTAAAGGTTGACCCCTTCGACAACCCCGAACTAGAGACTGCAGTCAACGATAGCTCACAGGTATGTTTAGTTTCTAACCACTCTTTAGCTTCATGAAAACTTTTCTTTATAGTTTATGGGGGGTTTCGGTTTTCTTAGACTGACCAGATGCATCGGGTTTATCTCTGAAGCGTAACTGGTCTCTCCCTACTGCTTCGGGACCGTCCGTCCCTATTGAAGGTGGTAACGTGCCTGTGGTGGAAAGGCTTGTCAATCCCAGATAGAATTTCTCGTCGATGAGTTTCGAAACACCTTGCACTTTGATTTTAAATTGCGATTGTCATCGTTAAACTTTATTTTTTGATTTTGTGTTTGTATGTGTAGGGTTCTAGTACTTTTGTTTCTTCAGAAGCACTAGATTACGAGGATTCTCCTCCCCTCCCCCCTCCCCCCCAATCCAAAACGAACCAGTTCCCGGAAGAGTCCAAAGAAGAAGAGGAAGAAGACGAAGTACCTCCTTTGGTAATCCGAAGGAGAAGAAGAGGAGAGGAACCTCCCATCGACCTATCTCATCTACCAGAGAAAAAGTTCCGGTTTCAGCAGCCTACGATTGTTGTTGAGATCCCTTCTTCTCCCGAATCCGAAGAAATGGTGAAGAAGAGAAACTTTTCGGCCTTCGCCTCTGCCACTCCTGCTAGGAAGGTATTGGCGTCGAAGAAGTTGAGAACTGAAGGTGAGGCCACCCCTGTGGTCGACCCTATTAAGAAAACTCCCACTTCACCGAAGGAAGTGGTCCCAACAAATGAAGACATTGTTTCAATGAATTTGGACAATATCAATGTAACTACTAAGAAGGTTCCGAAGGAGGTGGAACAGAAACAAGATCAACAGCCGAAAGGCTCAACACTTGACGTCAACAATTCGTCAATCGAACGTTTTGTTGGCGATTTTTATGATGTTCCTCAATGTTCCATCCCTTCATCGGTGAGGGATAAGATTACTAAGATGAGACCTTCGTCTTCCAACCACTTTGGGGATCTATTAGTCTAGTCCCCATCGGAGCGCGCTCAAAATTCTGGGCATTGAAGTCCACTACACACTTCGGCGTGCTCGATAGGCTGGAGAAAGACCCTAATAGACTTGCACAATTTTACATGATGGAGGTAAGCTCATGGATTTTAAGCATTTACTTAAGTATTTTTGATATATATTCTCATATACATATCCTCTTCTTTTTTTTATATCTTTGTTAACTTCTTTCCTTTCGGACTTTTCGAAACTGATGGTTGGTGTAGGTTGTACGCTACCAAGTCATCGCCTCTAAGCTCAATTAGTGAGACCAAGATGAGGTATTTCGTCTTCGTCTTGGTGTTGATTCCCTGAAGCATGACATCGAAGGGACGAAGTAGAGGCTGGCTGAATGGAAGGAAGAGAACATGAGGGAGCTGGCCCTCTGTAGGTAGATTGGCATTGACATGGTCACTAAGACTGGTGATGAAGCCACGAAGCTGAAGGCATAGCTTGAATTAAAGGGTGAACAACTTCCAAAGAAAGATGAGGAGAATGCTGATCTCCTTAAGGCCAAAGAAGCTGCTGAAGCCGAAACTGCAGAACTTAAAAGGCAGTTAGCCGAAGTTGAGGCTGAAAAGGAAGAAGGGTTTTCCAAAGGTTGGGATGCTGCCCTTCGTCTTGTTTTGCATCGGGATCCGATATTCCCTTGGCTGGATGTCGAAGACCTCGCTCCTAGCCAAGGGTGGAAAAGAAGTTCTTTAGCCTTCGGCTCGAGAGCTTGAAGTGATTGCAGAACTTAATCGAAGAGAGGAGGCCGAAGCTGAAGCCGCTCCTAACAGCTGAAGCTAAAGCTGAAGTTGAGTTTGCTCTAAGATAAGAGTCTCATGCTGCTCCTAATAGCTCTTCGGTTGCTGGGCCGTTGGATGTGCATATGTCTGATGCTGATCATCAAGAAGAAGCTAACACTGAAGCATAAGAACTAGGCCAGTCGTCTTCGAAAAGTTGTGCCTCAAGCTGATGCTCCTTTTTGATCTTTTGCTTAAGTCTTGTTGTTTTAGACTCCCATGTAAAAACATTATGCGTTTTCGTCGTGTAGATTTATTTTGTTGTTGTATTTGTACTTCGGTGGCTGTTTGTCCATTTGTGGACGGCTGCCAAAATTAATTTTAACTTTGTAACTTGTAAACTTTGATCAGCTTTGGTTTAACCGAAGCACTTGTATGCAACTTGTTTTTTCTACTGCATCTTTTCACATGTTTATATATATTTGTTTGCAATCCATCTTCATGTCTGCTTGTTCTATATATAAATGTTTGTAAATCGTGTATTGTGGACTTGGTTGTAAGCCTTGATCAATTAAGATCAGACACCAAGTCCTATAATCCTTCGGACAAAATCCAAAAGGATAATTGATTGGATGAGGACCGATGCCTTGAGCACCAGTTTTCACCTTCACAACATTTTGTAGGGCGGATTTGGTTGTAAGCCTTGATCAATTAAAATCAGACACCAAGTCCTGTGATCCTCAGACAAAATCCGAAAGGATAGTTGATTGGATGAAGACTGATGCCTTGAGCACCAGTTTTCACCTTCATAACATTTTGCAGGGCGGACTTGGTTGTAAGCCTTGATCAATTAAGATCAGACACCAAGTCATGTAATCCTTCGGACAAAATCCGAAAGGATAGTTGATTGGATGAAGACTGATGCCTTGAGCACCAGTTTTCACCTTCACAACATTTTGTAGGGCGGACTTGGTTGTAAGCATTGATCAATTAAGATCAGACACCAAGTCCTGTAATCTTTTGGACAAAATCCAAAAGGATAGTTGATTGGATGAAGACTGATGCCTTGAGCACCAGTTTTCATCTTCACAACATTTTTTAGGGCAGACTTGGTTGTAAGCCTTGATCAATTAAGATCAGACTCCAAGTCCTGTAATTTTTCAGACAAAATCCGAAAGGATAGATTATTGGATGAAGACTGATGCCTTGAGCACCGGTTTTCATCTCCACAACATTTTGTAGGGTGGATTTGGTTGTAACCGTTGATCTATTAAGATCAGACACCAAGTCCTATAATCCTTCGGACAAAATCCGAAAGGATAGATGATTGGATGAAGACTGATGCCTTGAGCACCAGTTTTCATCTTCACAACATTTTTTATTGGATGAATTTGTGCTTGCATGTTTATACACATCTATTTGCTCGAATTTCCCGTTTTATTGATGACTGATTTGTTACATGTCTCGGCTGTCGCCTTATCAGACTATACAAAGTATTTTCAATACATCAGCGTTCCAATGATTTTTTACTTCATTGCCTACCAAGTTTAGAAGATGATAAGTTCCTGGTTGGAGCTGCTCATATATCTCATAAGGACCTTCCCAGTTTGCCAAAAGCTTTCCGTGTATTTTGTCCTTTTGAACTACTGTTACGTTCTGAAGCACAAGATCTCCCACTTGGAGTGGTCTGGCATTAACCCTTCGGTTGTACCGTCTGCTGATTTGCTGCTTGTAGACGGCCATTTTCTGCCTTGTTTTGCCCCTCACTTTGTCCAGAAGATCGAGGGCTTCTTTTAAATTTTTCTCATTGTCGGCAGAGAAGGCTACAACTCTTAGACTATCGGTGCCGATTTCGACCGATAATACAGCTTCGGACCCATAGACCAAGTTGACGGGGGTTTATCTTGTTGCTTCTTTTTCAATAGTTCAAAGATCCCATAATGTGCTAGGTAGTTTGTCTAGCCATTTGGATTTTAGGCCCTCACATCTTTTCTTTAGTGTCCCTATTATCAGCTTGTTAGCTGCTTCGGCCTGGCTGTTGCTTTGTGGATGGCAAACAACCGAATATGCTAGTTTGATCCCGAATTGCTTTGTGTAATTCCGTAATGGAAGGTTATCAAGCTGCTTTTAATGGTTGAAGACGAAGACTCTTGGAATGGAAAATCGAGTTATTATGTTTGCTAAATGAGCTTTCAGACAATTGGCTTTGAAATGTTAGAAATGGCTTCAGCTTCGATCCATTTTGCTGAAGTAGTCGATGCCTACTATCAGCCAGCGTTTCTGGTACACTACTTGTGGGAAGGGTCCCAAAATATCTAACCCCCATTGCGCGAAAGGCAAAGGGTTTAGAATTGGTTGGAGGTCCTTGGACGGCTGATGGATAATCGATAAAATCGTTGGCATTTGTCATATATTTTAGCTAACTCCTTTGCTTCGGCTACCATTGTGGCCAATAGTAACCTACCCCAAGGGCCTTGTGTGCCAATGTCCCACCCCGAATGTGATTGCCGCAGATGCCTTGGTGGATTTCCCTTAGGATGTAATCAGCGTCCGTTACGCCAACACATCAAAGCAAGGGCAGTGAAAATTATTTCCGAATCAACTCTCCATGGAAGATAATGAATCTAGAGGCTATCCTTTTCAGTTTGGATGCCTGATTCTTATCTTCGGGAAGCTCTCCGTGTTGTTTGTAGGCATAGATTGGGTCCATCCAACTTGGATCCAAAGTGATTGAATGCACTTCGGAATTATTTACGTTGATGCTTCTTCTAGTGTGTACCTCTAGGGATATCGATCGGCTTAGCTCAGATAAAGTTGAACTGGCCAATTTGGAGAGAGCATCGGCTTGTGTATTTTGGATTCGTGGGATGATTTCTACCTCAAAACTTCTCAGTATGGCAATCAAAGTTTTAATTTTTGCCAAATATAATATGAAACTTGGCTTCGTAGCTTCATACTCGCCCCGGACTTGGTTTGGCACTAGTTGAGAATCAGTTTTTAGGTGAACATGTTCTGTAACACCCTGCAATTTCCTAACTTTCTACACTCGATTTTTTCGGAAAACATATTATGAATATTAAAGATATATAATTATCAAAATTCCTAAATAATGAGGAAAAACCAAAGTATTACCACCATCGTGATAACGGGTAAGACATTTATCAAAGCACTACAGCAGAAGTCTTAAAATCAAAACCAATTTAAAACTTATACTTCAAAAACAATCTCAAAACTAAAATCAAACCAACATCCAAAATAAAAACCAACTTTTTTACACTTTAGAACCATCTTAATGGCCCTTAAGAACCAAAACTTAAACTTTGAAAATAAAACAACATCCAAATAGTAGTTAGATCACTCCATAAGAAATAAAAGCAAGAACTATGGAGACTGCACAAGCACTCTCACTCCAGCCCAGCATGAAATGACTTATGCCCACTTGTACCAGTAGCTTTTCTTATTCTAGACAACTACTCGCCAACAAGTGGGTCATCGTAGCGCAGGGGCGGAGCTAGGGTTGTAGCACCCCGTGACACATGCTACACCCCTTTTTACCAGAAAAATCAGGTTCTAAAAATATGGGGGTTTTACTCAGTGGCCAAAGTCGAGCCTAGATCTATCTTCAATATTCCGATGGCGACATTATTAATGGTTCCACCATTGTTAAACAAGTGAAAAGAAATGAAGATGGTGACTTGCAGTTGTATGGATGAAAACGAAGAGAGGAAAGGGAAAGTAGTCATATGAGTTTTTTAAATATATTTAATAAAATTAAAGTAGGGTCGTACTCTTCCTAGTTACTATACCATTTCCTTTTTTTCTTTTTTCGTTTTTTTCCCTCTAAGTGGTTGGTTAACTAATTGTACGTAGTATAATTTTTGGAAATTTTTATAAGCTTTTATATAATTATATACACTCCCTCATTTTCAAATTGCTTGGAACTTCAAATCTTATAGTCCCTAAGTAAACTCCTATGATTTGATCTTATTTATCATATTTCAACTCAATTTTCTTCTTGTTATTTAATATTTTACACCTTCACCCAGTTATTCCATAAAGTAATGATCCATACAATTTTTATTCTCTTACACAAAAATTCAATTCGAAAGTGAATGTAGCAAGTTTTATGGGATAAAGGAAAAAATATACATACACATAGTGTTGTATATATACTATGTATTATATTATAATGGTCTTTACTCCAATAAAACTGTTAGTACTAGTATCTCAATTTTATTTATTTATTTATTTATTTATTTATTTATTTATTTATTTATTTATTTATTTATTTATTTATTTATTTATTTATTTATTTATTTATTTATTTATTTATTTATTTATTTATTTATTTATTTATTTATTTATTTATTTATTTATTTATTTATTTATTTATTTATTGTCTTACGTTTGATACTCAAACATTTACGGATAATATCTAGTAAATTATTGTGATATGTATAAATAAGAAATAACATGGCATTTTCGTAAATAAGCAGAAAACTTTATTACTTTATTACCTCTTAAAACACATATAAAAAGACAACTTTACCCCTAAATTTCTAACATATTAACTCGAAATGCCATTGTGATATGCAAAATTGCATATCACAGTGATTTATTCTCAAAGTCTCAAATCCTTTTGGGAGAGTCCAGGTAACATAATATACAAGTTCGTTTGTAAATTTTGTTGTTGAAACAAATTAACCGATCTAAAATTTGATTAATAATTCTTTTCATTGAATTTCTTTGGCAAGTTTTATTGTTTGGATCTGCCCCTGATCGTAGGGCCAAATCCAAGAAAATTCCATGCACACAAAACAAACAGTCAGCAAAGCTGAATACATAACTACTAAAGACTATGCAACATGAACAAAATAAATTAAAATAAAACGTACATACAACTTACCGTTGACAACTCTTTACCTGTGCATAGACTCAGCATAAACAAATTAATTATTATGTTTAAACTTTGGATTTCGCATCGAACGGGTTTCCTTTCCTTTAAAAATCGCACTACTGGGCACCAACTTGGGAGCAACTACGAGAAGGTATTACCTATGTCACATAAAGTGACAGAATTCCAGCGCATTAAAAATATAAAAGAGTACAACGTCTTGTACTCCGATCAGAAGTCATAGATCTCTGCTCCATACAACTCCCCCCATTGTTCATACTCAAGGTATATACGTTCCAAGAGTTTTGGTGCGAACCTCTTTCACTTTACGTGATTAACCGGTTTAACAATGTTGTGTCTCGCATATAATATCACACATTAACATGTATGAAATCAAGTAAGCCATATTAATTATCTTTGAATTAAAGTGATTCTAAAAATAATCTTATGTGTGTCCTTTAATTAAACTAAACTTCATTTACCACACATTAACTGTGAGTGGCTAACTATTTACTTTCTCCTTGACCACACATTAAAGTGTGAGTAGCAATATGTATATAAATAATTGCTCATGACCTTCTATTAATTATGTGAATAAAATATCACATCCTACTTCTCTTGTTGATTAAGTAACTAACCAACTTAAATAACTTCCTTTCTTCTTCAATAAGCTATTGGCCAATTTTAAACTGATCATAACATTCCAATTGAATCTTGAAGAATTTATATTGCCAAAACATGGTGATGAGGCTATCGCACACCTATAAAAAATAAACCAAACAACTCTAACTAATGTAGCTAGGGAAGTAGGGATCGAATCCTCAGGGAAGCAATTGAACTCTATTAGTTCTAAAAAGCTTAAACTGTGAAAAGGGCCTTGGTTGAGAATTACTAATTAACTAATTGACTACTGATTAACTGCTAATTAACTACGGGAAATGATAGTGATTAAAACTAATATTTAAGGTCTAGGGTTATCCGGGTCACCAAGAATAAACTAATGGATTTACCAACAAAGAGCATTCAATCTCACAATTATGTCAAATTAGGGCTCACTAATTCTCTCGAACTTAGACTCCCTCTAAACTCATCTAGCGGCTCTCGCTCACGCCTAGACTAATTCTGCCTATTATTCAGTGGTCTAATTGTGGTATTTTTATCTCTCAGCATCAAATTCGACAATTACCAAAATTACAACTAAATCTGCGCACAATTCAATTGTAAACAAATAAGCCAATAATAAGAATTTGACTACTAATTGTGGAATTGACACAATCTAAGTTAATTAGTCCATTAATTAATCAAGGTTTTCCTAAACCCTAGAAAAGTAACTACTCACTCATGATCATAAAAACTAAAGCAATTGTAGAAAACAAAACTAAAGACATGATCATAATTAAAGAAATAATCAACAATTATAAAACTAGAAATAAAACAATAATTAGGGCATAAGAGATTAAAGAAAATAAAACTAGAAACATAAACTAAAGTTAAACATGAATTAAAGAGAATAGAATTAAGATTGAATTAAAACCTGAATTTGTATTGAATTGAATGATTGAAAAGATCCACAATAATCACCTCTTTTGAGAGAAAAACTAAACTAAAACTAGGGTTCTTGAATAATAAAGTGCGCGTATGAAGACCTAGGGAAAATTACATTAAGTACTAAGTCGAAGTTTGGTGAAAAACGAGCAAAAACACGTAAAAATCACTGTGCCCGGCCGGCCGGCTGTGATGCACCCGAACCGGGCACAGTGCACCTGGACCGGGCGGACTGATCAGGAAGCCTTCGGGCTTCCGACTTCGCTCGTAACTCCTATAACTCGACTTCTATGCTTCCCCAGGGTTTCTAAGTTATGGCCTAACTTCCTTTTAGCTTCTCAAAATGGTCAAGACTCTCATTAACTTGCCAAGTGATTGGGATAAAGCAAAAATCGATCCAAAAGCATCAATTCCTGCAATAAACGTCAAAGCGAAGCAACAAAACTAAAAACAACTGAAGTTAGTAGAATAGGCTCAAAAGGGCCTTGTTAGAGCCAAAAACCAACATGAAATGGGGGCAAATAATGAATATAAAATGAACTTATCAAACTCCCCCAAGCCAAGCCTTTGCTTGTCCTTAAGCAAACAATTAAACAAATATTGACTTCACCCCTACAACTTTGAAAAACAAATCAACTCAAGCATTTCCGAGTGACTATCCTTAAACACGTGCATGAGGTGTGAGATGTGGGTTTGGGTTCTCAAAATTTGCATTCAAACACTTCTTGTATTTGCATTCTTGTTTGGGATTAAGGGTGAGCTTTATTTTTTATACTCAATTTTATGTGTTGAGTGACACCGAGTGAGTTACTCTAGTCATCGACTTCTATTTCTTACATGGTTGGATATTTGATTTTGATTTAAGTGGATAGCGGTCAAGGGATTTTGATGGGTTGGTTAAGGAACTTACATGGTCAGAACTTAAGCGTTCCAGCAAGGGCTACCCTGTTTTGGCATCGGTCAATGCATGGCTGACGTACTAAATCGGTTTTTTCACTTTATCCTCCTCTTTCAAGAGGACTGCACTGACAGTCGAAGGACTGACAGCGACGTATAAAAACAACGCCTCTCCCTCCGAAGGCCTGGCTAAAGTAGGTAAGTTTGCTAGGTGTTCCTTTAGGGCACTGAAGGCTTGTTTCTATTCCTCCCCCCAAACCATGTCTTTCTGATGTTTCAGTGCTTTGTAGAAAGGCAGGCCCTTTTCTGAAGCCTTAGAAATGAATCGGGAAAGAGCGGCCATTCGTCCAGTGGGCCTTTGAATGTCTCGTTTTGTTTTTGGCTCGGGAAGGTTTAGTGCCGCTTGCACCTTGTCAGGGTTTGTGTCGATCCCACGATGGCTTACGAGGAAACCGAGGAACTTTCCCAACTTAACTGCGAAGACACATTTCTTCGTATTCAACTCCATATCATGACGTCTCAAATTCTGAAACATCTCTCGCAGATCGATGATGTGTTCGTCATCGATCTTGCTCTTGACGATGGATTCGTCATCATATACTTCCATGTTTCGCCCTCTTTGGTCGGCGAATACATGATCACTAAGCATTGATATGTTGCCCCCGCATTTTTCAATCCGAAAAGCATGATGATGTAGTTGTATACCCCTTGACTTGTGATAAATGCTGTTTTTGCTTTATCGTCGGGGTGCATGAAAATTTGATGGTAGCTAGAGAAGGCGTCTATGAAACTTAACAAAGCGTGGCCGTTGGTGGAGTCGACCAGTTGTTCGATCGTTGGCTGCGGATAAAACTTAACAAAGAAAAAGTGAAAAATGTTATAAAAAATGTGTAAGGTAAGAAACGGTTATTTCTTTGGTCAAATAGTACTAGGAGAATTAAAGAGGGGCAAATACATTTAAAGGTAAATTTTGATATTTATTTCAACAACTTTCTTTCTTCTTTTTCCTAACAAACTTCATACTAAGTATTAAACCAAAAGTAAACTAAAATCCCGAACAAAAGTAAACCAAAATACCTCCATCTGAAACCAGAGACGACGACGAACAGTTTGTTGGAGTCCGAATTCCGAAAGGAGGTCTACAAAGTTCGACACAAGCGAAAGATGCAAGTTTCAAAGGAGATAGAGAATAAAAATTTTTGAATGAAAAAAGAAACTTAGATCCTCTCACCTCACTCTTATTTGTAGTGGTGATAATTGAATATGATTAGGCACACATGAGAAACCGCACGCATTGTAGACACCTAATTTAGTCCCCGGTCCCGTGGTAAGACTCCATGATGAATAATAAAACCCACTTCTCTAGATTATTGGACAATTGATGTTATCAGACTTAATTTTACTATTTTTCTTAAATTACAAAATAATTTTAAAAAAGAAAAAGCCCATTTATATTATTGGATTTTTATATAAGCCCAATATTTGATTTATAAAAAAAAAGAGTTTTAGCGTAGCGCGACTTAGCAAGTCTTGCTGATGCAGCAGCGTGACAAGCAAACTAGCGCTAGCAGCGCAGCGTGACAACTTGTGTCACGCTTGCTGGTCAGCGTTACTAAACTTGTAACGCTACCTGGTCAGCGTGATAAAACCTGTCGCGCTACACATTTTTCTTAAAAATACCCTTTTTTCTCCTCTAAAACGACTCTTGACTCTCCTGATTTTTTCTACCCATTCTCACACTTTCAAAACCGACATTCTCTCATTCTACTAAACAGACTTTCTCTCTCTTTTTTCTCCTTTTCTCTTTACACTTAAACTTTTCTCCATCAAATCATTTTCTTATTTCATTTCTAATAAAGTGGGTTAATTTCTTATTATTACGAATTATATTCGAAACTTTGTCCAAATTAATACTCGAAGAAACAATAATCAAGCGAGAAGTGTAAGTTTTCTGAGAGTCTTAAATTAAACTTTATGTATTGATTGTTGTATTTATTTATTTGTATATTTATTTCTTTTTTTTTCACAATGTTTTTGTTAAAGGGCTTAATTTGACTTAATTTATCACATTAAAATAAGATAATTTTTGGACAAATTGTATCATGCTAGGAACCTTGAATTAATCTTAATGACGATTTGACTAAATTAGTTATTAGTTTTATATGATTTCACCATAATAATAGTAATTTTGTGTTAGGTTGTAAATTATTATTTTATGGTTCTTTATATAACTTGTGTATAATTGAGAGGAAACTAGTAATGGCCGCCTATGGGCTATATGACGCACTCCGCCATATTAGTACCTTCACCCCCGAATCCAACCTTTGGTTCGTAAGATCATAACTTGGAGTCATCCCCATGGGGTTGAAAGGGTTATTCGTGCAATAATTTAGATTATCGTCCCGTATTCGTGTCCCATTCGTAATCAATCTAAATACACGGTTTATGAGTTTGATTCCTAAAACTCATTGTCGACTCCTTACTAGCATCGTCTGTATTCGTTGATATGATCTCACTCAAAAAAAGATAATTAAAAATTATAAAAAAAATACTAAAATAGCGTAGCACGATAGACTTTGTCACGCTAACGTCGCAGCGTCACAAAGTTTGCTGCGCTACACCTGGAGCGTGACAAACTTTGTAGCGTTGCACAGTCAACGTGACAAACTTTGTCACGCTACCACGCTAGCGCGACTGAAATTCCTGCGCTCCTATTTTGTTGCAAAATACTTCTAAAAAGGTCTGTTTCACCTTTCCTTAAGCCAATTTTTTAGGTCTAACTCGACCTATGGATCGGACGGTTTGGGAAAGGTAACCAAAAAATGTGGGACCCTAAAATCCGGGGCCCTACAGTGGCGACTCCACTGGGGACTAAAAGAGGGTGAGACTTGAAAATTATCTCTCAAATTATACACTTGTTATATTTAGAACATTTGCATTTTTTTAGTCATATTGCATACATGTATTATACACTTGGCCTCCATGTGTTTGAAACATGCCTTAGGATTACCATGATACTTCTTCATTTCAGGGAGGAACTATTGACTTGGTGGGGCCCATGGTCTCTAAGCAACTGAGCAAGATAGAACCTTATCTCAACTACATCAATTTCTAAGTCACCCATGGTACTTGGATGGGAGAAACTTCATATCTAACGATTATTATACCGCAAAGTGTTGGAGCACACTCCTTAGATGTAGGACCCTTTTGACTGACCATGACTGACCGTAGTTTGACTGCATTATTCAGTAATTATTTGCTTCCTTTTTGTTTTATATTTTTGCTTGTTTTGCTTTTTATATTTTGTGCATATATGTAGATTTTCCAAGGTTTTCAAATCATTTTTAATCACAATATATTATTAGCTACCTAAATTAATTGATTACGTAAAATATTTTCCATAGTTTTAAATTACATTCTTTGATATCATTTGATTGCTTGAAAGATTTTCATACACCAATATATTTGATTTAGTTAATATAATATTGCAAAAGATATTATTAATGAAATCCTTGATCTTCTTAGGATTTCATTAATAAAATATTTGATTAAACGGAAACTAACTTATACACTTAACATTTATTAGAAAATTCAAATAATATAACGATTTCAAAAATACTTTACCTTTTTGAGATTTTTAATATAATTTGAATCTTTTGGAAGTTTACTAATTAATTCCATTCATTTGGAATTTTATTAGTTTAATTCCAAATTTCCAACAAATCTAACTATCTCACTTTCCCTTGTATTATTTTCAAAAAAGTCAAACACTTAGAATTAAAAATTTAAAAAAATCCATCAAGGTTAATCATGATATTTATATTTTTTATTTTATTAACTTTTATGTTTCCTATGAGCTTCCCATCAATTAACCTCGATTGTTATAACTCTAAGTGTTGAGTCTTGTTTCTTTTTTCTTCTATCTTTTTTTGACTTTCTTCATCATCTCTTTGTCAGGATCCAATAATGATAATCTGAAGTTTACTAATTGCTTGACAATGCACGATTTTGTTCAATGTTTTTAATGACTCACATACAAATAACATCATCACTAGTCTTTCAAAAGTTCAGTCTAATAATAGACCCATTTAGGCCTAACTAACGTATATATGGGCAACATGGACATGAATCCAAACCCATTAAATACAAATTTAATGATAACTTAGCAAACATCGCAACTCTTCTAATTGCGATACACTGTTAGCGTCACAAGTTTAATAACGCTACCTTGCTAGTGCTACTTCTTTTGTCACGCTACAAAGCTAGCGCTAGAACTTTTTTTGCTCTAAAAATTCATGTATTTGAATAATTTTGATGAATATGTAATATTTATTTGAAATTACTTATACACAATAAAATCATAATTAAGCCCAACTAAAAGGGTTTAAAGTTATTTTAGAGCCCGTTATGGTTCAATAAAAAAACCCTCTTTGGTTTTTTTCAACATTTTATCTATTAACACATACTAAATGGACACATTCTTTTAAGTGCAATCATTCTAATATGAAATTGCAAGGGTTGCTACATATTATTGGCATACAAAATGATGAAAAAATGTCTAATGTAAACAAAAGAAATTTTTTTTGCTTTAGAAAGTAATAATATATGCTATATTGGCTACTACTTTTTTCTAAACACTTCATACCACCTTTGCATCAAACACATCATTCTAATTGTTTAAATTATGAGCCCATGGTTCAACCTACTCCTAAATGTTTGATTTAGAATCTATTGATCAATAGACCCAAGGTCTATAGTTTGGACTGAAGTATAATGAAGTTTCAATCAATTATGGTTATTATTTAAAATTATTCAAATCCAAGCTCAAGAAAATCCGAAGAACATTATTCAAGACGATGTAGACGCATTCATACAAGAAACGTGATTTTAACCAAAACCAGAACTCCATTCACATCCCTAGTTTAATTTCTCTCTTTTCTTTTCTTCTTCTTTCATGGTAGAGTTTGAGACTTATGCTGCCAAGTATCATTTATGCACTAATCTCAACTATCAATAAAATGAAATTCATTTCATCTTCAAATTGTACATTCTCTCTCTACTCATCATGTCTTGCTTAAACAATTACAAGTGAATGAACTCATCAAGTTGAGTTAATCAACATGGCAATGAAGAACAAATTAAAGCATAAGTGGCATAATATAGACTCCATTGTTCATATCAAATGCATCTTCAATTTGACGCATCCACACCTTGAACAACTTACTCTATATTTTACATCCTTTAAATTAAATGTGTCAATTCCTTAATTAAGTTATTAAAGCAAAGTGGTTCAAATAAATTCTCTTTTGGGCAACAAACTTTACTTTATTAACCACAGGCGGCCCGGTCGTTACGAGCCTAAAAGTTTAATTGAGGCTCAATTTAAGTCTCAAAAATTGGGGGCTCACTCCAAGTCCACTTAGTGTTTATTTAAGGATGCAATACACCAACGTAAGAGGCACCTTTGAAACCCTAAAAATGTCTCCCTTATCTTGAATAACTTACATTATGATCCACTTTCTTGTTAGCCCGTTTGTGCCTAAACACATAGCTTGTTTCTTTCAAACTACATCAAACTTGGCCTGGGGATGGGAATGCTACGAGGGCATAAATTAAAATGCAGCTCCATAAAGAAAATAATGTTAAAGTAGCTCTGATTTTCAATTCAAGCAAATGGAAATGCATGAAAAGTTGTCAACAAGTAAAGTTTTAAGTAATAGAGTTGCTCAATTCTAAGAACAAGTTTATAGCATAGTTTGGGTTAACTATGGGTATTTGAGCCTTTCAATTTCTTTCTTACACCCTAAGCTTAGCCACGATACAACCCTGAAAAAGCCCTCCTTGAGGTGTAACAAAAATGTTGAAAATTTGTGTCTTTACCTTTAAAACATCAATAACTTAGAAACAAGAGCTACGTAAGACCTGATTCCAACTCGAATTGGGTACGTATGCAACCTTTCATAAGGTGCGGTATCAATAGTCCTACATATTAAGGACATGTAACATGAGTAAAATTTTAAGGGCCCGCGAAAAAAAAAGGTCCTTTGAACACAAGACCCACCTAAGGTCTTGGGTACTGTTTTATTTTAGGACGCACAACCGTCCTTAAAAGAAAATTGCCTTAATGTCACATAAAGCAAGTCATTTTCTTCTACACATATCATCCTTCTTTCCTTTTTTTTTTAACACATACTCTTCTTCATCAAGCTTCTTTCCTTTCTCATGCTCATCATCAACTCTTGTAGTGTCCTCTTTTAACTCAAACACTCAACTTTACTCGTTCCTTTTTATTCCGCAAAATCATCCAACTTCTTCATATTCTCTTAAAGAATGAATTTTCATAGCTATCTTATACCTATCCATGGCAGCATAAGGCATCACTTTGACTCCATATCATCCTCTCATCACCAAAATCTTTCCTATCTCTTCTAATTTTGGTCTTCATAAACTTGGCAGCTCGTCTACTTCATGCATTATCATCTTCAACACTTCAAAACTTGAGCAAGTATTTATAATATTGATCTCTTATTTCTCTAAAGAGATTCACATTACTAGTAGCCAATAATTTAATTTGAAACAAACTTCTCAAACAAGACAATCACGAAAGTATAAGATGATGGCTCATAATCTAAGATCAAATGACCAAGCTAAAATCACTCCCCTTTGAATCATAAGTGTTGTCAAGCACATTATACAACAACTGTAATCAATTTAAGATCCTTAACTTCTACTATTCTTTCTTCCTCATTCTCCTTATACAAAGAAATAATCATTTTTTTTCAAAAAAAAAAAAAATCGATTTAGGGAAAGTTGAGATACCCCATCCCTTGCTTCCTACTAACTCATGCTATGGCACCTCCGCGCTCATTTGTGCATATTTTTGGTTGTTTTCCTCGTGCTTATTTGTAGCAAATTTGAGCATACTTACATTGCATGCCATGCTTTTGTGCACTCGTAACGATTTTCCGGCATATGGTAACTTATCGGGTTACAAGAACAAAGGGATGAAAGCTTGTCTTATTTGCATGGATGACCAGGATTCAACATGGGTGGGTAAGTACGTTGATTGGTGCAATCGTAGGTTTCTCCCAATTGATCACCCTTATCGTAGGAAGAAGAAAGCATTCAATGGGAAGGTTGAAGCTCGTGTTGCTCGTCGACCTTTGACTGGTTATGAGGTTTACCAGAAAGTTAATGGCATTGAAAACAACTTTGGTAAACCCAACAATGAGTGTGATGGGCTATGGAAGAAACAATCCATCTTTTGGCAGCTTCCATATTGGAAGGATTTACAAGTTAGACATTGCCTTGACGTTATGCACATTGAGAAAAACGTCTGCGATGCCTTGCTTGGAACATTGTTTAACATTCCTAATAAGACTAAGGATGGAAAAGTAGCTCGAGATTTCTTCCAAAGGTTTGCGACCTGAGNAAAGTTTTTAAGTTTCTTGGTACAAGCTTATTTGGTATTATTATATTGAAGTTGGACGTTTTAAGCTTATTTGCATTTTGAGTTTGATGTTTGACTTAAAAGTTGCGATGGACAGATTTTGGACAAGTTGAGATGCGCGCAACCAAAGAAGGTCAAAAATCAAGCTAAGGGGGATGGCAAGAGCAAAGGAAAAGAAGTAAATTCGCATGACAACAACTTTGTGGATATCACGGGAAAGAAGTCAAGCAAGAGTGAAGGCCCACAGAAGAAGATCTCGTCGAAGGGCTCCACTCATGCTGTAGATCATGGATTTCTAGATAACGATGTTGTACATTCATTGACGCCAGAGTGTATGTGGTTGTATACTTGTATCAAGGGGGAGCCACTGAACAAGTCAGCGAAGGTGGTATTGAGCAAGACACAGTTTTAGTACTTTGAGGACATCGAGACATGGATTACTAGAGAAGACATTNGATTACTAGAGAAGACATCAGTGATTTCCTTCGTGGAGATAAGCTATCAATAGTGTTCTTGCAAGCATTCATGAGGTTAGTTTATGTTTTACTCAACTAGTTTGTAGGTGAAGAATAGGGTAGAGGAGAGGTTTTGGTTTTAACTGATAAGATGACACTTGTTTTTTTTTTCCTTTTTAAAGCGCACTCAATGTGGATCTGGATGGGTGTGAAGCAACTCTAACAGTTGGGTGGTTGTGTCCATACGAAATTCATTTTGACCAATGTTTGAAGAACCCACCAGAGGTGAAAGAATACCTCCATATTGCTATAACAGATGCGATGCGAAAGAAGAAGAAGTTCATTTTAGATCCTTACCTTGAAAGGTATGCAATTCCTACCTATAACTGTGCAAGGTATGGATTCATTACGGCCAGATCAGTTAGGCTTGTTAATTAACTTCCAATTTCAAATGATGGTTGTAGTGAACATTGGGTACTGTTACTCATATCCCCTTCAACTCACACGGTCTACGTCTTTGACTTATGTCGTACCGAACCACCAACGAAGTATCAAGTCTTGGCTTGGGTGAATAGGTAAAGTGTTAAATGATTAGTTGTTGATCAAGTGTAGTTATTCATATAAGTTTACTCAATGTTGACTCATTTCACTTTAAGTTGAATACATTATAAACCAAAGTTACAAAAACGAAGTAAGTACTTTCCACTATTTTGACTTTGTTTAAGTGGTGTTGTTGTAGTGTCTTAAGGAAGATCCGTGCAACCCCAATAGGATCGATGCCTAAGTTGGTGCATGTAGAGGTAAATTTGCATAACTTTAGCTACTTTTTTTTGTGTTTGTAGCTTGTTTATCTTTTAACTTCTTTCTTTGTTAACTTGTACCTTGTGTGACACTATTTGTATTTAGTGTGCCCAACAACAAAACAGCGTTGAGTGTGGTTACTACGTGATGCGAAACATGCTGGACATCGTATCAAGTTGCACAGAGTCAGATGATTTATGCACGGTATGATTTATTCTAATTTTACTTATATGATTAATATTCTGCTGATGTTGGTGTTCTGCTGTTGTTGGTGATCTGTTGATTGGTTTGGTTATTAATAATTGTTTTATCTTCTAATCAATTTTATAGAAAATAGCATCAAATTATAACTTAGTATTGAATTTTGTATGACATGAATGCATGATGACTTTGATAAACTACTCTTTCATCAACATGTAACAAAAGTATACACAAGTACTTCTTAGACAATTGCAGGCTAGGAGCTGAAAGGTTTTTATGCTGTTTGTTATGTTGTGGTTTTTATGCTGTTTTTGTTGTTATGCTGTGGTTTTATCCTGCTGTTATTTTATCCTGTTGTGTTTGTTAAGATATTATTGGTGTTCGTGGCTGATATGATATCATATATGATAGCATCACTTTTAGAGACTCTATGCTAGTATGCAGTATCCGTAGCTGATAACACTGGTGTAATTCTCATGCAGTGCTTGACTGCTTGTTCNTATGATAGCATCACTTTTAGAGACTCTATGCTAGTATGCAGTATCCGTAGCTGATAACACTGGTGTAATTCTCATGCACTGCTTGACTGCTTGTTGCTATAAATTTTGTGGCCTGTCATGTTTCCCTTCTGCGTAGTGACTGTACTGGGATCTCGGATCTCAAAATACACAGTGTTGTATTCTCTTGTCAGATCACTACGTACTTATGTTGGGCTGTATTTTTTTTCCCTCCTGCTTTTTGTTTGGGTTTTGATACGTACTTATGTTGGGCTGAGTTTTTGAGAAGCAATTTGCATAATAATTTTAACTGTAATGTGAAATAGTATCACATGGATGGGGTTTGTTGGGTTATGTTAGGTAGTGGTTCATGTCATTTAACATATTTCAATACCATTGATTAAGGTAATGACCCTTAAAAGTAAATTTTAGATTTAATGTTACTGTATGAAGTGGTGGATGAAGGATGTATATTAGATTGAGTAGAAAAGGCATTTGTTGGCTTGAGCTTTTGGAATAAATATGAACTAGTTTGAGTACAAACAGATGAAATAAGTTTTGTCATATGCGATCAAGGGTGGATAGATGGTGATGGTGAATGCCTGAATGGTTATATGAAATTGGTTAGGTAATATGCATTGTAGCTTTTTTTGTGTTGTAGTTGATGGTGAATTAGAGCTTTCATGTGTTAATTGGAAGGTAGGATCATTATTATTCGTGGCTGGCATAGGTGAAGTGGGTAAGGAATGGGTCTACTTACAGGAATGATGATCAACAATTAATATGATGTAGAATTAGGAAAATTGCGAACACTAATCCGTCTTCCCATAATCATGTGTTTGGTGAATAATACCAGAATAAATACATCCTTTCCTATATTAGTCCGTATCACTTTTGTGCCTTTGTTTATTTCTGTCATATCTAAGCATTTGTTGAGGCGTGAGAGTAGAACTATGATATTTCTGATTTTGGGGAAATATCTATAATGGCTATTCATGTATGATATCATATTAGCTTGAGATTGTTGTGTTTTTTTGGTTTGTTGTTATGCATGTGCCACCTTGATTGGGCTTGTGTTGTTTTAGTGTTGTTTGTTTGGAACATAATTGGTCTAACACATCTTATGTTTTGTGTATATGTGTGTTGAAGGTTGTGAGCTTGGCAAGCTGACAAGGTCCTTTCACCGTTCGTGAAATTGATGAAGTCCGAGAGAAGTTAGCTTCATTCATTGCATTATATTGTTTAGAGTAACAATCCAACTTTATTAATTGGTTACCCTTCATGTATTTTGTATATGTTAATGTGATACTTTTATATATAATTAAATGTGAGGATATGTATATCTCCTACGAACTTGTAATTATGTAATCAAGTGTATTTTGGATTACCCTTCGTTTGCTTTCTTCAATTTTTGATCATGATGCAGAGATCAGTGCAAGTCTGTTGTTCGAGCAAGTAGCCATATGAGCAAAAATTGGTTTTATTAATTAATATATACAAAAATACAAAAAAAAAAAAAACACTTTTACTCCGGTTCTTTGAAGAAAACCGGATCAAAAACCCAAAAAATATGAGTAAAAATTGATTTTATGCTCCGGTTGTTTCGAAAAACGGAGCAAAAAGTCATATTTTTAAACCTATAAATTGACTTTATGCTCCGGCTGTTTCGAAAAACCGGAGAAAAAAGTCATATTTTTAAACCTATAAATTGACTTTATGCTCCGGTTGTTTGGAAAAACCGGAGCAAAAAGTCAATTTTTGCCTCCAAAAATCGACTTTTTGCTCCGGTTGTTTGGGAAAATTGGAGCAAAAAGTCAATTTTTTGGAGCCAAATTTTTTTTTTGTTTAGGAGGGAAAATGATTATTTGCTCCGGCTGTGAAACAACCGGAGCAAAAAATGGACTATTTGCTCCGGTTTGAACCGGAGCATTAAGTCAAAGATTTTATTGCTTCTACGGTACCTACTCCACCCTAAAACCGGAGCATAAGGGTGGTTTTTAACCGGAGCAAATGAAGGTTTTTCCACTAGTGATAACTAGCTTGTGCATACTCTTCTAGCTAGCTTTACATACATATTTGTGACCTTTCTTGTTGCTACAAGTTTCCATACTTGCACCACCTTATACACCCTGGGGGCTACATTCTTTTCAAAATTAGTTATGAAGCCACTTGCTTCAAAATCTCATTAAGCTTATGACATTTGCTTGTTGCCCCTTATGAAACAAAAAACATGGAGATTGTCTCACTTGAAACTTCATTTTGGCGATTATTTTTTGGGAGTAAGTCGGATAACCCTCCACAAAATATTGCCATTTTTCCCCTACTCGGACCCTCGGTCTCAAAATATAGCTCATTAGTTATATGAAAAAAAAATAAAAGGCCCACAGTCTAATCAATAATACAAGAACAATTAATGAGGTTAAACTTAAAAAGCTTTTATATATATATAAAAAAAAAAGAGCCAGAAAGTTAGAAAAGCGTAGCATCACAGACTTTGTAGCGCTAAATGAGGAGCGCCACAACATTTTCAGCGCTACTTAACAAGCGCAACAAATTATGCAGCGCTCCATCGCGTAGCGCAACAAAGTTTGTCACGCTACAGCAGCACCGCTACTAATTTTCTTGCGCTATGTCATTTGAGATAAAATTAAGAGCATTTTTACTTTTATCATACCAAATAATGAGATAATTGATTTCTTATTCTTGGAGCACGTTGTTTCATTAATATTAAGAGCATTTTCATTTTTGGTTATAAATTAAGAGTTTATTACTCTTATAATTAAAATAAATTAATCAAGAGCATTTTCACTTTTTGATTATTAATTAAGAGCCCATTACTCTTATAGTAAACTAATCAAGAGCACTATCACTTCTGATTATTAAATTAGGAACCTGCCACTCTTAAAAATGTAAAAATATATTAATCATGACATTTAAAAGCTAGCGAGTCATACTAATCAAGAGCACTTCTCAATAGTTCATGGAGCATCATACTTCATTCTATAACCTCATTTAGAGAATCATTTGCCAAAGCACTTTTTTGTTTAATAAAATAAAAGCATACTACTCTTACAATGCTTGGAGCATTCTTCAATAATCGTTATAAAACAAACTTATTTCATATGCTTGAACATTTGTATGACTACATTTGAATAAGTTATAACAAATAATTCTCTAAATCAACATGTAAGCACAAATTCATCTCATATTTCTCAAAATTATCTTAATTAAAGAATATTTGAGATAGAAGCACTTACATTACAAAAGAAGAAGCACTTAAAGGAAAGAGCAGAGTAGCGCAAGACAATGTACTATGCTAACACCTCAACGTCACAAACCTAAACACGCTGCCTCAGTAGCGGAACTAACTCTACCACGCTACAACATGTAGCGCGACTAATTCTGCAGCGCCATCACTCAAGCCCAGTAATGAAACCATGCCAATGTCCCTACGCAACACTACCATGTATTATCAATTGAACATCAACTTTAATAATTTGAGCAACATTTCAAACAAAACAAATGAAAAAACGCTCACTTGGGAGCATGATAGCAGCAACCGCGCTGAAGGTCTTAGCGACATTTCTACTGTCGCACTGATGCATCAGCGTTGTTGGCTTTGTGATGCTACAAGGCTAGCGTTCTTGACTGTGCTTTGCTGTATTTTCAAGTGCTTTGAGTTTGTTTTTTATGTTAATCCCTGTTTTCACTCCTTTATCCAAAATACTCAAAAGGAAAATACATTAAGTTAAGGTTTGCGATTTTATGACAACATACATCATTAGCTTTTATCAACAATTCTGGTAAATAAGCGAATTTACTCTAAATAGTAATAAATGAACGAATTTATTACCTTTTTCAATAAATTCGGTAAATAAGCGAATTTACTCAAAATAGTAATAAATGAGCGAATTTATTACATTTTTCAATAATTTCGGTAAATAAGCGAATTTACTCAAAAAAGTAATAAATGAGCAAATTTATTACACTTTTTCAATAATTTCGGTAAATAAGCGAATTTACTCAAAATACTAATATATGAGCGAATTTATTACATTTTTTTCAATAATTTCGGTAAATAAGCAAATTTAATCAAATAATAAATGAGCGAATTTATTACCTTTTTTCAAATATTCTTAGTAAATAAGCGAATTTACTAAAAATAGTAATAGATAAGTGAATTTACTACCTTTTCTTCAAATATACTTAGTAAATAAGCGAATTTACTAAAAATAGTAATAAAGAAGGGAATTTATTACCTTTTCTTCAAATATTCTTAGTAAATAAACGAATTTACTGAAATAGTAATAAATAAGCGAATTTATTACCCTTTTGTGTTCAGATATTTTAGTAAATAAGCGAATTTACTCAAAATAGTAATAAATGAGGGAATTTATTACATTTTTCAATATTTTCGGTAAATAAGAGAATTTACTCAAAATAGTAATAAATGAACGAATTTATTACACTTTTTCAATAATTTCGCTAAATAAGCGAATTTACTCCAAATAGTAATAATGAGCGAATTTACTAAATTGTTTTTTTAACAAATTCAATAAATAAGCGAATTTACTAAAATAGTAATAAATAAGCGAATTTATTACCTTTTCTTCAAATATTCTTAGTAAATAAGCAAATTTACTAAAAATAGTAATAGATAAGCGAATTTATTACCTTTTCTTCAATTATTCTTAGTAAATAAGCGAATTTACTAAAAATAGTAATAAATAAGCGAATTTATTATCTTTTCTTCAAATATTTTTAGTAAATAAGCGAATTTACTAAAATAGTAATAAATAAGCAAATTTATTATCTTTTCTTCAAATATTCTTAGTAAATAAACGAATTTACTAAAATAGTAATAAATAAGCGAATTTATTACCCTTTTGTGTTCAGTTTTAATAAATAAGCGACTTTACTAGATTAGTAATAAATAGACGACTAATTTATTACTTTTGCTTATAATATTGAATTTAAAATGTTTTAATAAATAAACGAATTTATTAAAACTTATTTTCTATACGTCGATTTCAAAGTAAGAAAGTCGATTAAGTAGAAAATAACTATTCCAATTTTCGAAAACAGAAAGGTTTTTTTAAGTTATGGAAGCCATTGCTTTCTAAAATCTTGATAAACCCATTGGTAAATAAGGAGCCCTCGGTTCCGAATATAGAAGTCTCAAAAAGCGATACGAGCATACTTTGTTTTTCGTCTTACTCAGTCTCAATCAAAGTGGGGGCTAACTGTAGACACCTAATTTACTCCCCGTGCCCGTGGTAAGACTCAATGATGAACAATAAAACCCACTTCTCTAGATTATTGGACAATTGATGTTATTGGCCTTAATTTTACTATTTTTCTTAAATTACAAAATAATTTTAAAAAAGAAAAAGCCCATTTATATTATTAGATTCTTATATAAGCCCAATATTTGATTTATTACAAAAAAAAAAAAAAGAGTTTTAGCGTAACACGACTCAGCAAGTCGCGCTGACGCAGCAGCGTGACAAGCAAACTAGCGCTAGCAGCGCAACGTGACAACTTGTGTCACGCTGGCTGGTCAGCGTTACTAAACTTGTAACGCTACCTGGCCAACGTGATAAAACCTGTCGCGCTACACATTTTTCTTATAAATACCCTTTTTTCTCCTCTAAAACGACTCTTGACTGTCCAGATTTTTTCTACCCATTCTCACACTTCCAAAACCAACATTCTCTCATTCTCCTAAACCGACTTTCTCTCTCTTTTTTCTCCTTTTCTCTTTACACTTAAACTTTTCTCCATCAAATTATTTTTTTTATTTCATTTCTAATATAGTGGGTTAATTTCTTATTATTACAAATTAAATTCGAAACTTTGTCCAAATTAATACTCGAAGAAACAATAATCAAGCGAGAAGTGTAAGTTTTCTGAGAGTCTTAAATTTAACTTTATGTATTGATTGTTGTATTTATTTATTTGTATATTTATTTCTTTTTTTTTCACAATGTTTTTGTTAAAGGGCTTCATTTGACTTAATTTATCACATCAAACTAAGATAATTTTTGGACAAATTTTATCATGTTAGGAACCTTGAATTAATCTTAACGACGATTTGACTAAATTAATTATTAGTTTTATATGATTTCACCATAATAATAGTAATTTTGTGTTAGGTTGTAAATTATTATTTTGTGGTTCTTTATATAACTTGTGTATAATTATTGAGAGGAAACTAGTAATGGCCGCCTACGGGCTAATATGATGCACTCCACCATATTAGTACCTTCACCCCCGAGTCCAACCTTTGGTTCGTAAAATCATAACTTGAAGTCATCCCCATAGGATCGAAAGGGTTATTCGTGCAATTTAGATTATCGTCCCGTACTCGTGTCCCATTCGTAATCAATCTAAATACATGGTTTATGAGTTTGATTCCTAAAACTCATTGGCAACTCCTTACTAGCATCGTCCGTGTTCGGTGATATTATCTCACTCGAAAAAAGATAATTAAAATTAAAAAAAACACTAAAATAGCGTAGCGCGACAGACTTTGTCACGCTAACGTCGCAGCGTCACAAAGTTTGTTGCGCTACACCTGCAGCATGACAAACTTTGTAGCGTTGCACAGTCAGCGTGACGTTACCACGCTAGCGCGACTGAAATTCCTACGCTCCTTTTTTATTGCAAAATACTTCTAAAAAAGTCCATTTCACCTTTCCTTAAGCTAATTTTTTAGGTCTAACTCGACATATGAACGGTTTGGAAAAGACGACCAAAAAATTTGGCACCCTAAAATCCGGTGCCCCTACACGCATTAGTGACCCCCGATTTCAAAAGCCAATCAAATTCAACCAACTGCAATTACATTCAAATTAAACCTATTCAAATCCCCACTAAAATCACAATACATATGTCATTTTTGACTAAGAGCTTGTTTAGTGTTTACTTCAGTTGAAAACAACTGAACATAATTGAGCTGAACTGAACTACAAGTTTTTTATGAAAGATTAATGAGTAGCAAGATAAAAGAAGAGTTGAACTGAACTGAACTGAGCTGAACTAAACTGAACTTAACCGAACTGATTTTGAGCTGAAGTAAACAGGCCCTAACTACAAACACCTACTCCGGACCCTTCCGAAAGCAGGTATTTGGGGGGCAAGTTGTTTGGGTAATCAAATAGCTATTTAGGCCCCTTAGAAATTTGAATGGGCCAAGCCCACCAATGCAATGAGTTGGGCTTTGCACGACCCAAATCAGAAATAAACTGCTTAGGCCCAATGGCTAACTTATCAGGGCCAAAAAGCTGGCCCTTCAGACAGTCGTTCGGCCTTCGGCCAACCCTGCTAGCTGGCCAAAGCACTACTTGTCATTTGTCTACATATACCCAATATTTATTACATTTACATATATTCACTTTCAGCCTTAAGCATTTATTACTCTCAAGCTAGTAACTTTTTACTAGTTTCTACACTTTTCTTACTTAAGCATTGGAGGGGCATTCCTTGGACATAGCCCCAAGGCCAGTAATCTTTGTTTAATTGTGCAAGGCTTTTGGCACACCTTTCGGACCTTGTGCTCAAGTTCATCTAAGTCTTACTTAGTTCAATCAAGATTATTATTAGGATCGTATCGTTTCTACCTAGGGAACAAATTGTATTGCTTTGAGATAAAATTTGCACATTATCTGGTGATTTTAAGAATAACAATTTGGTTTTCTTTAAAGGAATTGAAAGCAGATAATGATTAATTATGGATAAGATCTAGATTAGTGATATTCGATATTATCTATCACAAACCTTTTACAAATGAAATCTGCATTGCGTATTAATTATAACAAATGTTATAATATATAATGAAATTGGAATAAAACATATGATAGATATAAATGGTTATTTAGCTTAATAATAAAATGTACATTACATATTTAATATAGTTATAATCATATAAATAAGTATAATAATTTATTAAATACATAACTATATTCAATATATAAAATTTATATTATGCTAGCATGCGCATCGTGTGGGTTTCAATGCTAGTTCGGAACATAAATTCAGGGTAAATCATTGACTTATGAAACTAGTGGGATGGGGTACGTACACAATCAAACTTGCCAAACTTGAGCTAGTAAACGGTACAAAAGTTGTATAATTAATTATACGGGTATATATATGACACTTGCACTTTCAAAAGTAAAATTCGTTTTTACAATAGAGTACAAATATTGATTACCATAATATAAAAGTACTAATAATCTACAAAATGCGATCAGATTGTGAAGGCAATCTCCTAAAGAAATTAATTGCTGGAGCAGGAGCACGATCTCTAAACATTGGATGTCGAAAGTAATAAAACCCGAAAGCCATTGCAACCATCTTTGACGGAACCAAGTACAATATGATTGCAACCACAAAGCAAAGCCCCACAAATATTCCTGTGCCTCTAGGGTCTCGCCACGTGACCAAAGCTTGCACACGTTCGCCTTGTGTTGCCAAATCGCCTAATACTGTTTGTACACGCGTCCCTAGGGTCCGAAGCTTATCATACCGTGCACGAACAACCTCTGATGGTCTATTGCTCGGCATGACATCAAATTCTTCATCGAGCTCATCACGATCAATGGTTTCGGCCAATGAGATCTTAGGGTCAAAATGTGGGAGAGGGTCACGTGATCGGAACCTATAGTTCCATGCACCAATTGCAAATACATAGAATGCTAATGTAGGGATAATAAGGTCAGGAAACCAAACTAGCATAACTAGTAAGGCGTGTACTAGAATAGTTGATGTTGGGTTTTTCCATGTTCTTGTGTCTTCTACCCATTTCACAATATCTATTACTCCAGCTACCAAGTTTATTATCCTAAACCAATTTGCACGCACTTTTCTCATGCTAAATGTGTTGGAGTCTGCATCCAACATGTAACGTACAACTTCGTGTCGAAGTGGTGGCTCAGATCGTGACAAGTGTACGACAAGGATCTTGACCGCGGCATTCCTTAGCATCTCTTGTTGCCCTGGAGCAAGGGGCTTAATGTGATGCATTAGTGGTAGTAATGGTTGCGAGTACAATTGTAACACGTCTAGTGTAGGCGTGTTTCTCACAAATCTTACTGCTAATTCAATTTCACCCATCTTCTTTAGTCCAATTGGAGTCAATGTAAGTAGAGGATATGTATTTCTATACACTTTTCCAGTTTGAAGAGTAGATATACGTACTCGTACCTATAAAAAGTAATGCTTTAAGTCAGTGAGCAGTAGTCTTTAAGGAAAATACAAAAGAAAAAGCAAAGAACACTTGATTATTTTATGCATACTAGTAATGGGATAGGGTAGGCTATGTTATTTTAGACTAAATGCATGTGAATTAGATGAAAGTATAAATCATGGACATAATAAAAGGCGGTCGGACAACGTAAACGTGCACCTTTCACCTTTATTGCGCCACGTGACAAGCTCTTGTCAATATAGTGTCATGTATAAAAGCTATTTCCAACTTTAAATGATACAATACACCCAAAAATATAATAGCAACAAGGATTGAACCTATACCTCTCTTACATAACCCAAGCCAGTTACTAACTCACCCAAGTGTATTTAATGTATACATCACTTTTAATATATTTTTGTTCTTAAACAATGTTTTAACTATTCCCTTTATAATTATAAAAAGGTGTTTGAGTCAACGTATATGCACACCATGTAATTGCCCTCTTCAATCCTTACCATAATTGCGTCATGTATGCAGGGTTTTTAAGTTATACTTAACAATTACGCCATGTGCGTAAGACACATAAGTAATCTCCAATCATTCAACAAAAAATATAATGTTAATTAACCAAAATCGAATCTAAGACCTGCATAAGGAGATTCAACAGGAATACCAAGTCAACTAGATATTTTTCGTGTCCTTTCTCCAATTTTTAAAATATATTGTTTTAATAGTAAATTTATTATAAAAAACAAATAACTAACGCTTAGTAGGTAGTAAAATAGCACTTTAATTGTTTTTTTTCATTGGTACGCATATATTAAACTCATTATCGGAGGTATCGCCCGGGTGGAATAGCTACATAAGTCCAAAAGCTGGCCTTAGTGCATTAGGCCATTACTGTAGTCGTACATGTTTCTTTAGTTATAGTTATGTTTATATTATTAACTTTTTTGTAAATTACTGATTTAAGCACATGTATGTATTTCCATACCCTCTTCCGGTTTGAAGGGTAGATTATGTATTATATTAATGCTCAGGGTAATTCTATATGATACCTTTGTGATAGAATCATAAATTGAAACATACCTTTCCGATTCTTAAATCAGGACGCATTCCTTGTTGTGTTTCATCACCTTCGAAATTGAAATTTCCAGAACTATCAAATACTCCAATGCTTATTACTGTGCAAGGATCATACACTTTCCAAGTGTATTGTTCGTTCCATTTCGGATCCAAACTATCCGAAACTATACGAGTACGTACCCACTTAGGTCCGTACTTGGCTACAGCATAAGCATCCGTAGACCCTTTCCCATTGACAGCCTTTGCAGGCAGAAGATTTCGACACCCAATGATTCCTAACTCCACCATTCCTACTGCGGGCTTCCACAGTTGTCTCGCTGTTGGGCGGTAGTCACTACACACATGAGCAGCTTCCTCCATGACGTGATACCCTCCGTCAAAGCACAGCCTCAATTGAACCCTTGCTTTGTACACCTTATTGTTATGGTCACTATTAGGATCATCAAAGGCTAACCACCTACCAATTACATTCCGATCATCAACACGCCTCTCAATGGTTGTTAAGGCCACCCGAGCAACTCCAATGGTGAAAGACGGTGATCCCTTTGGGCCTCGGGTTTCCAATGAGATAATCAACTGGTCCCCAAAGGGTTCAGCAGCCACAAACATCAAGTCCTCATTCCAAGAGGGTGACCCGTTCCGAGTACTCGCAGGCTTGGTCTTCAAGGTTTGAGATCCGAGTTGGACCTTGACTTGAAACATTGAATCCTTAGAACCAAACAAGATATCTTGAGCTTCTATTACACTAGCTCTCAAGTACCATAATTTTGGAGATAAATACACTTTTGCCCTTGAATTCACACTCCCAGCAGTGTCAGTCTTCCAAGCATCCGGAAAGGAGTCATCTGCCTGAGTCCCCACCCATGTAGCAAGCATCAAGTCACCCATATGGGCCCCACCTCCTTCCAATCTGTACCACTGTGGGGCTAACGGACTGTCTGGTGGGTCTCTCAGCGGGATCTCCGTCGTATCAAAACATATCCCTCCTAGAAACTCTCTCATTGACAGCCCCTCGGTAGGGTCTGCTGCACCCGGGTTCAGTGGGTCCCACACAGACACCTCCAATATTGCGGAGGAATCCGGAGAGTCTCTTGCGAAGGCAAATGTCTGATCCCACTCGAAAAAAGTAGTTTTTCGAGCAGGCTTGGAAACAACCCGAGTGCCTGAAACCAGGATTTTTACCACTGGACAGCCATTAGTTGGGAGTGATCTTGCCTTCGCAACACGGACAAAAAGGTAATGCATCTTCTCCACCAGATCAAACTTGGACTGCTCGATCGGAATGCTCTCAAAGGACGCCGTGGACGCGGACCTCGAGAGAGCTGGTGTTGGTGGCATCGAAGGTGGCGGTGACTTGGGCATCCCCATTTCACCAACCACCTTCACTTCCGGTACAGTTTCTGAAACTGCTGACGCCTTCATTTCAACCCCTGATGGTGGGTCCTCTAACGTTGATGATGTAACTTCTGGCTGTGGTGATGTCATTGGTGGAGGTATTTCTTCATCAACCTTTTTCTGCTCCTCGTTAGGCTGTATTACTTCATCGGGTTGCTTCACCCCCACGTCACCTCCATTTTCAGGTTCAGCACCCGTAGGACCGTCTTCTTCCTTTTTCTCCTCCACTGGCGGAACCTCGGATGGTTGTGGTGTAGGTGGAGGTGGTAGAGATGACGCCTCATCGGAGTAATAAATCTTAAGACCAATATCTCCCTGAATCCAACTAAGAAGATACTTCTTCTCAAGAGGGAAATACATTAAGGCTTCTTCACCCTTCTTAACGAATTGAGTGGAGCTCGAAGTGAATCTAACCCTACCCAAGTGGTTGTGCCTACGAGTAGGGCCAAAATTCTTGTCGTGGTAGACATCAATCTCAAGGGTGTCTCCGAAGACGTCGGATGGTCCACCCATGTTGAACTCAAGGGTCTCATTCCAACTAGGGTTGAGCTCACGTGGAATGGTTTTGGTTCGTTTTCGCTGTCCGTAAAAGTCCACCACTACGTAGGGGCTTGAAGTTCCATGACCATCTTTTGGTAAAAGATTTCTTGCTTCCACTACTTCTACTATTAATTTCCTCACCATTGCCATTTTTTTTTTTAATCCTCTTATTTGTAGGTGATTTCAACTTATTGCATGGTGTAGGAAATGTAGAAAAAATAAAAAGAATACCACAATTATATAAGTTTTTATTTGTTGGAGAGAATAATAATTATAATGGAGTATGAATAATGTATGTATGTATGTTATAAGTTAGAAGAGAATAAAGCAAGTAATATGAATATGAACCTTACTTAGACAAGTGAACAAAGAAAGAAAGAAATAAAAGAAACGAATTTTGATTATTGTTGTGGGCTTTTTTCTTAGAGGAATTGAAATAATATGATGTCAAAAATATTAATGAGTGTTAATTATTACTATTATGCAAAAAAAGAAAAGAGGAGAAGAAAAGGAGAGAGAGGTGGTGTATGAATTAGGAAGTGGTTTTATAGGGAAGAGTGGAGTTATAAACCGATAATTATATGGTTTTTTTGGTTTTACTTTGAAAGCTAATGAATTATTATAAGGTATGTAAAAGCAAAAGGGTGAAAGGTGAATGAATAAAATGACAATTACATTACTCCACAAGAGGTCGTTAACTTCATGTGCAAGTAGCTCAGAGTCCATGCTTCTTTTAGTGAACTTTTGCTTTAATTTTTTCTGGGAAATTTGAATTACTAGGTGCCACTCATTTGGATGGGTTTGTTTTTTATTGGATAAATTTGTTAGCCTAACTAAAATTATTGGGTTTTCATTCTGCCTCTGGGGTATTGAGTTTTCTACGTTGAGTCATCTCAAATTAAAACTTTCACATGGTTCCCCTAAGGTTCATTAAGTGACTAAGCCATGACCTTTTCGTTAAAAATGTCACAATTTCAATCTCATTTTGGTGACTGATATGCCTCCGTTCATGGCCCATACTCTTACAATTTTCCTTGCAATTAAAGTGCATTATGAGCACTATGGCTCATACAACAAATAATTTACGGGCATTTAATATTTACGGGCACAACGTAGAAAACCCAATACCTCAGGGTACAATGTAGAAAAACCCAAAATTAATATGTACTCGATATAATTTGTTGATTCAAAAATCAATAAATGTACTAAAATGAAATAAATTAACTTTATTGAACTATAAATAAATATAAAGGAACGCGAACTTATGCTATGTTTGGTAACATGAGTTGAAATAGAGTTGAAACTAATAAGGTAGATGAAACAAGCTGAACTGATAAGATAGCTGAAAATTTCAGCACCTTAAATGAGTAGCTAATATTAATTGCAACTCAATTTCAGTCAAAATTGAAGCTTAAATTTTATTTCAACTCATAACCAAACACAACTTTTAATTTTAGGTGACCTAACATTTTAGCACCTACTTATATAAGGTGACTAAAATGGGTTATCAAACTGTACCTAATGCTACCGTGTATCTCAAATAATACGCTAATATATCGATTACGCTTTTTATGAGAAAAATAAAATATATTCAAAAAGCTAAATATGTTTTTATTGTTTTCATAATAATAAGGACTATAAATTTATCCTTGTCTACACATAAATATCTACATTAATTAGTAAACATTCTATCCTTTTATGGAGTAAACATAAAAAATAAATTTAAACAAAATGTAATACTTGGTATTATTATTGAAGGGAGCTAGCTTAGCTTAAGTGAGTAGTCCTTGCTTATTTAGCTAGAGAAGTAAGTAAAGCAAAGATGTAAATAATTAAAATAGGAAAGTGATGACAACTTTGTTGAATATAAGATTCTCTTTTGAAAACTTTATAGTTGGCTTCAACGGCTTTAAGATGCAGAAAATATATTAAGTGCCTTATTGCTATTATATTGCTACATAACAATGCTTTTTTCAAAGACATGACCAACTTTTGTGTCACCGACTTTGTTATATGCTCCCTCCTATCCCTTTCGATCTTCTAGTATTGGGTGATTGTCTAATATTCTAAATAAATTACAAAAAGGCAAAATTGGATCCAATTCTTCAACGCTCATTTTCATTTTTTCACACTTACATTGTTACATTATATATAGTACTTCGTAATTGGTTTAAAAGATGAACGTCTATTTGTTGATGATACTAATTGATGTTGGGGACCTATGACATGTTCATAGCACGTGACCTCAGTATAAACAACACGTGACTACAAAGCATCTGGGCTACCTAGTGGACCTGCTACTCGGTAGGTCATTATATTTCCCTTAGAGAGCAAGGCCAAGCAAGCTCGAGTCGGGTAGACTCCACCCGGTCCTTGAAAGGGGACTTCCCTCCAAATATAAATAGCTAGTCAAGTCAAAAGAGAGGTAAGCATTCTTAGTCACAAATACTTTCTTGCACAACCACACACACTCTCTCTCTCTCTAAACTAACTTGAGCGTCGGAGGGGCGTTCCTCGGAAACACCCCCAAGGCTAGTTACATGTGTCATTGTGCAAGGAACACCTTCATAGGCATGTTCATTCAGGGCAGCTCTACTCAAGCTGGTGGTCATCTCCATTGGCACTGTTTCACCCCGAAACAATTGGCGCTAGAAGGAGGGTAGAGCGCCACAATAAACTCTATTATCAGCCTGCCATGCCCTACGTCGAAACGTGCTACTCCTCGTCGGAGGGGAGCGAGGGTGAATCAACCCATTCAGCTACTCATTCTGCAACGGGCAAACCCCGAAAGGAGCACGCCTCGCCGGACCAACAGGACTCTGGAACGCAGCGACGCTCTGTACCTGCAAGCAGAGCGAAATAGGCATATCGTCCCCACAACGGGCAAAAGAAAAGGGAAGATGTATCCGTCCCATGAAGAAGCTAGTGAAGCACCATCGGTCCACCATGAAGAACCTGAAAATGAGTCTCCACAAACGCCAGACCTTCCAACACCCTCATAGTTGGAAACAGCCATTAACTTAATGCAATCTGTAATGCAGTCTTTTCATAGCAGGGCTGCTCCATATGGGGAAGGGAAAAGGGGGAAGAACAAGGGAGAGTCTCCTAAAGGGAGACCACCTCGTTAAAAAATGATGGGGAGTACTCAAAGAAAGCTAGATATGGAGGAGCCTTCACGAAGCAAGGCGGAAAGAGAAGCTAGGTATGAAAAGGAGTAGAACAGAGTACGTTCTAGAACGCAACTTGGGCCTAGCTGGGAAGAGGAGGAATGACGTACCTCCCTTCAAAAGGAAAGGAACCCTCAATGGTACAGAGAGCCTAGTCATCCTATGCCTACATACCCCTCTTAGAGTGAGAGTAACAGCAACAAGGAGAAAAAACACTCACGTCACTACTCTAGAGAGAAGGAATCAATGGGACCTCCCAAAAGCAAACAACCTAGTAAAGCTTACTAGCAAGAGGAGCAGGTCCAGAGGAGTGCAGTCTTTGGGAGGCTAGGCGAGAGGCTATCAGCCAAGCAAAGGTTTGGCGAAAGACTGTCCGGAAAAGAAAGGTTAGGCCCTCAACCATCAGGGCATAGGAGGTCCATAACACACAGGTCATCGTCAGAGGCTCAAAACGGAAGCCCACGCTATCAGGCGGCGATGGACCCCCGGTGTGGAACTGCCAAGCCACAACCACAAGACATGAGGATCCCCTTCTCGTCACCTTTCAGCTATGACATCGCGATACAAGTACCAAGTAAGGTCAGGATCCCTTCTCACCTCAGATTTGATGGAAGTGGAGATCCAGTGACCACATAGCCGTCTATGAGGGTTGCATGCACCTGGGGGCATACTCAGACGCTACCTGGTGTAAATACTTCCCCACCACACTGACAGGGATGGCTCACGCATGGTTTCAAAGGATACCACCTGGTAGTATTCATAACTTTGCCCAATTGTCACAGCTCTTCTGTGACCATTTTGTCAGTGGAAGGAGGAGGGAGAAGACCTCAGTGGAACTCATGGCTGTTAAACAAGCTTCGGGCGAATCCTTGAGGGAGTATCTGGGCAGGTTCAATAAGGAAGTTGTATCGGTCTCCACCATCCAGCCAGATGTAGTCATACTAGCTCTGCAACATGGTCCCTTCAGAGACCACCTCACCAGGGAGGCCATCACAAGCCTAGCTGAAGCCCTAAGAGTCACTGAAAAATACATTCGAAGTGAGGAATTTAACAGAGTAGTGGCAGCAGGTCAAGAAGACCAGAAATATGAGGCAACTAGTGGGAAAGGAAGGGCTGATGGAACGAAGAAAAAAGGAGACAAAAGGGAGAAAGACCCTCAGGAAGATCCCAAAAAATATGAAAGCTACACACCCCTTGTAGAAGATAGAGCTCTCATATACGCCACCCACAAAGCTGAAGGTGGTTGGAAGAAACCTGAAACGAAGGAGAGGATAGGCAGGAACACATACGCCTATTGTGAGTTCCATGAAGCTAATGGACACCATACCAACGATTACAGGTCGCTCAAAAATAACATTGAAGACCTGATCAGGAAGGGAAAGTTCAAGCAATACCTCGACTGGTCGAAGGCACAAGATCAGGATAAGGGTCAAAAGAGTCAGGATAAGAGGGACCAGACAAAGCTAATTAAGCTGATGGTTATCTTCGGAGATCTACCCACCAACAGTGCCCTCAAGAATCAGATTAGAGGCTCGAGAGGAGGTGTGACCATGACAGCTGAACAAAGAGCTCACACCGTACTGTCCACCCTACCAACAATTAACTTTGGACCTGATGATTGCAGGGGGGGGGGTGGTATATCCCCATAAAAACCCACTGGTGTGCTCAGTACAAATGTGCAATCACCTGGTCCACAAGGTACTAATTGATGGAGGCAGCTCTGTGAATGTGATCTACGTACTACAATATCTTAAAGAGGATGGGCTTGAAGGATGAGTTCCTGACTCCCTCACCAGGTCCGATTACAGGGTTTACTGGGAATTGCATCATCCCTAAAGGGGAGATCACCCTGCAGTAACCCTTGGGAACGACAACCTGGGGAGGACAGCTATGATCAAGTTCCACGTGGTGGATGCACCTTCACCTTATTATGTTATCATGGGAAGAACCTTTGTGGATAGGTTTGAGGGGGTAGCCTCCACATACCACCTCTATTTCAAATACGTTACTGACAAAGGAGAAGTAGCTTGCTTGAGAGGATCTCAAGAGTCCGCCAGAACCTGCAACTTGACCCAGGTTATGCTACCCAGGAAAGAGGAGTCTGAGAAGGCAAAGAGAGCTGCTGAGGAGCTGTCCCAAAAAATTGAGAAGAAGAAACAGAGGGAAACCAGCTTAACAATCAGACAAAAGCCAACAGGCATGGAAGTAAACATCAGACCTGAAGTGTCAAAAAGAGGGAAAGAAGCTGCCCAACCAGAGGAAAACACTGAAGAGGTGTTACTTGAAAGAAGGTACCTAGAAAAAAGTTAAGATTGGGACAGAGATGGACACTGAGGAGAGGTGCAACCTCATAGAGCTGCTGAGGGAGCACAAAGACATCTTTACTTACTCTGCCTCAGATATGCCAAGTATGAGCCTGGAGGTCATCTCCCATTATTTGAGTGTGGCTGCAGATAAAGAACCCATTCAACAGAAGAAGAGATCCTTTTCAGAAGAGAAGGATAAGGATATAGAAGTGGAGGTCCAAAAGCTCTTGGATGCAGGTTTTATTGAGACCTGCAAGTACCCTGAGTGGTTAGCCAATGTAGTTATGGTCAAGAAGGCAAGTGGGGCTTGAAGGATGTGTGTTGTCTTCACCGACCTCAACAGGGCTTGCCCAAAAGACTACTACCCACTACCTAAAATAGACCAATGGGTCGATTCCACTAGTTTCCATGCAAGGATGAGTTTCATGGACGCGTTTTCAGGATACCACCAAATATTCATGCACCCTGATGACAAGAACAAAACAGTTTTCATCACCTCAGGGGGAGTCTACAATTATGTGATGATGCCTTTTGGTCTCAAGCATGTTGGTGCCACCTATTAGAGGATGGTGGACAGAGTGTTCGCGGACCAAAAGGGGAGAAATCTGGAGGTCTATGTAGATGATACAATAGTCAAAAGTGTGGAGTTAAAGGACCACATTGAAGACCTGAGGGAAACCTTCAATAACCTTAGGAGGAACAATGTGAAATTGAATCCAAAGAAGTGCGTGTTTGGGGTCAAATCTGGTAAGTTCTTAGGCTTCCTGTTAAGCAAAAGGGGCAGCGATGCGATTCTTGATAAGGTAAAGGAAGCCTTAGACCTGTTTGAACCCAGGTCCATCAAAGATGTCCAGAAGCTAACAGGAAGGATGGCAGCTCTATCCAGGTTCCTGTCCAAAGCATCAGAGAAAACACAACCATTCTTCCAGGTCCTAAAGGGGAACAAGAGCTTTAGCTGGGGTCCGGAGCAGAGCAAGGCCTTTGAAGAGCTGAAGGTTCACCTGATGAAGCTTCCAACTTTGTCCAGACCTGCACTTGGTGACACTTTGTACGTGTACATTGCAGTAGGGTAGGTCACAGTTAGTGCTGTACTCCTAAAGGAAGAAGACAAGTAGCAGAAGCCCATATAATTTGTCAGCCATGCGCTAACGGGGGCAAAACCAGGATATACCATGATGGAAAAAGCTGCCTATGCAGTCATAATTGCTGCTAGGAAGCTCAAGCCATACTTTGACGCCCGCTTAGTGGTGGTATTGACTGATCTACCACTCGAGAAAAGCATGGAATAGATGGAAAAGTCTGGGAATTTGACAAAGTGGGCAATGGAGCTGACAACTTTTGGCATAACATTCCAGGCAAGAGCAGCAATCAAAGCTCAAGCTTTGGCAGACTTCCTAACAGAGTGCTCGTGTAGTGTTAAGCAGCTGGTGAAGTTGGTCCTTGGACGCTGTATACAGATGTTTCATCCACAGTTAATGGAGCTGGAGTAGGTGTGGTCATGTTATCACCCTGAGGGTGATGTGGTTGAATGCGCACTCAAATTTCAATTAAAAGCCACTAACAATGAGCTGGAGCAGCTGCTATACATGAGCTCCAATTGTGCATATCAATGGGTACAAAGATGGTCCACCTGAAAACTGATTCCCAACTGGTGGCCAATCAGTTAAGGGAGGGGGGGAGTATGAGGTTAGTTAGGGGTGTGCACACAAACCCGACCCATTACCCGCACTACACGCTCCTTAAAACCGGGTATTTTTTGAGCAAAAAATAGATTTTGCGAACCGGGTACCCGATATATTTCGGGTTGGGTATGGGCACCAAATTTTGGTGCACCGGGTACTCGGTACCCGCTTCACTTTTTTTACTTTTATGTTTTTCAAAATTTTTTTTTTTAAGTATTGAATTGGCTTTTTTTTTTTTTTTTTACCACAACTCCAAAATCTACTATATTTCTTTCTCATTGCTATACTCTAACTAGCCACTACCTCTTTCCTTTTTCTTATTTTTGTAATTTTTTCTTTGTTTGTGATTCTTTTCAGGGTTGCTTTGTTTTTTTATGATTTGTTTATCAGTTATTTTTTGCTTTTTATATTTTATTTCTTTATTTTTGTTCAGCTACATCCATTACATTGGTTTAGAGGTTAATGCAATTATGGTAATCACAATATTAATTTTTTCATTTAATTATAATTTATACAATTATATATGCTTTATTTATATCTTATGTGAAGAAAAATGAAGTTGTGGGTACCCGCTAATGCACACCCCTAAGGTTAGGGACCCAATGCTCATGGACTACTTGCAAAAGATGAAGAACTTGACATCCATACTAACGGACTTCCAGATAGAGCTGGTACCTAGAGGAGTGAACACCCAGGTTGACTCCCTCAGCAAGCTCACTAGCTCAAGCTGTAATACCCCGTAATTTTATACACGTTATAAAATTAAAATAGTATTTATACGTACATTTTACGTATTTTAAAGGAATAAAAGTATTTGAAAATAATTAATTAAAGGAATTTAATTAATTACGGAGTTTTATTTACTTTATTTTAAAGAAATAAATTTTTATAAGGTCATAAAATAATTTTTATGAAGGTCTTAAAATGTGTGAAAATATTTTGTAAGGCTTTTAAAAGTGTTTTTAATGGGTTGCCATGATTAGTTTAATTATGGGCCCAAAACTAATCCCACTTCAATTAGACCTTTTGGGCTTTTCCTAAACCAACTCTAAATCCTTTTGGGGCTTTAAATACCCCCTTTCTACAGCCTTTGACTTGGTTGTAGAGGTTAATGCAATTATGGTAATCACAATATAATTTTTTCATTTATTATAATTTATACAATTATATATGCTTTATTTATATCTTATGTGAAGAAAAAATGAAGGTTGTGGGTACCCGCTAATGCACACCCCTAAGGTTAGGGACCCAATGCTCATGGACTACTTGCAAAAGATGAAGAACTTGACATCCATACTAACGGACTTCCAGATAGAGTGCTTACTAGAGGAGTGAACACCCAGGTTGACCCCTCAGCAAGCTCACTAGCTCAAGCTGTAATACCCCGTAATTTTATACACGTTATAAATATTTTATATTTTACTGTATTTTTAGTATTTGGAAATAATTATTAAGGCTTTATTACGGTTTTTTGAAGTTTTTTTTTTTTAGATATTTTATAAGGTCTTTTTTTGGGTCTTTGTGTGAATTTTGTAGGCTTTTAAAAGTTTTTTTGGGTTGCCATGATTTTTCTTATGGCCCAAAACTAATCCCACTTCAATTAGACCTTTGGGCTTTTCCTAAACCAACTCTAAATCCTTTTGGGGCTTAAATACCCCCTTTTAAACCAAAAATTCAGAATTTCCCAAGCATTCAAGTTAGGATTTCCAAAAGCAAAAGAGAGAAGAAGAGAGAGAAAAAAAAAAAAAAAAAAAAAAAAAAAAAAAAAAAAAAACGAAGGGAGAAGCGACGAAGAGGACCGAAGGTCGCCGCACCTCTCCGCCGCTGCTGCCCCGCGCCGGCCCCGTCGCCGCCACCTCTCCCCCTTTGCCTTCTCGATTTTCGTAGGTACAAAAAAAAAAAAAAAACTTTTTCTTCTAATTTAATTTAATTCTTAAGCATGTTTTATAAATTATGTTTAGATCATGTTTTAGTAATGTTTTATGATTATAATCATGTTTTTATGTTTTGTAATTATAGATTTAAAAAGTTGATCATGAAATTTTAATTAGGGTTTGAAAGTATGAAGTTTTATTGTTTTAATTATTTTTATGATCTAGATTGAAGTGGTATGATCATAGTTAATATTATTTGATTATGATAAATTAGATGTTTGATTGGTTTTTAACAAATTTAAAGTATTAAAACAAATCTGAAAATTTGTTAAATACATGTTAAAACAAGTTTTAAGTGTTCATATTAGCTAGTATGATCATATATGAAATCTATGATCACTACATATATTTTTAGTATGATTTATGAAGTTTAAAGATGATTTTAAGTATGATTTATAAGCTGTCCAGATTTTATAAAATTCATAATTATGTTTTAAAGTATGTAATAGCATGAATTAATCATATAAGTTAAGTATTACATATATGATCAATCCATGTTGTTTTTAGGGCTTTTCATGAAGTTTAGAGAGGTCTAAAAGGATTTTTAATTAAATAAATAATGCTGTAATTTTTATTAAGGCATGTTTATAAGAAGTAAAATTAAGTGTATTACTTACAAGTTTCCAAATTAAATTCTAATGCATAGAATCGAACCATAAACCTATAAGGATATTAAATGGTGTTTTTATGCAAAAATAAGTGTTTTAAAGAGGTTTTAAGAGGCTTGAAATAATTAAAGTAAAGCTGCCATTTTGGAAAGTAATGAAAAAAATAGAATTTTCGAAAAGAAAAATAAAGAGACAAGTTATGGAATTGAATAGAGACATAGTAAGGAAGGTTATGGATGTTTATCCACTAGTAAAAAGTAGTTTGAGTTGCTGTAAATTTAGTCAAGAGGTTTTTCTTATATAGTTTTCCTCTTATGTTTTATAGGAGGATTCGAATCAAGTGAGTTCTAGAAGTAGTGGCGAATCACCGCTATTATACAAGGTACGTAAGTTACAAAGTTCATGAGTAGAATATCATCTAGGATCATGCTAGTAGTAGATTGAATATATAGTTTCATGTTAGAAACTATATGATATGAAGTATGTTATGTGACTCTTGTTGACTTTTGTTGACTTATATGAGCATGTTCAAGTATGCATGATTACATGATAATCCATGAGTATTTATTTATGCATTCTATTATATAATATTATTAATAATACATCAAGGATGTTTGGAATGCATGTTTAATAAAAGAAGTTGACTAGTAGTCAAAAATGAGCATGAAAGATTATGTTTTAAATATTTTGAGCAAAGAAGAGTTAGTGAATTTTATTCACATGATTAGTAGTAATTGAGCAATTTATTATTATTATCCACTCACAGTTTATGTGTGGACTAGTAAAGGAAGTTATCCACTCACAGTTTATGTGTGGACTGTTAAGGAAGTAATTAACCACTCACATTAATGTGTGGTCTAGAGAGGATTATAGGAAAAAATATATGTTCACTTATTAATGAATATAATTAATATGGTGTTCATGTCATGTTATGTTATGAAATGTTGTGTGATGTTATGCATGTTATGTTTGTTATGTGAGAGTCATCACAAGTTATAAAATGGTTAATCACGTAAAGTGAAAGAGGATTCGCAACAAACTCTTGGAACGTATATACCTTGAGTATGAACAGTGGGGGGAGTTGTCTAACAAGGATTCAACTCCTAGTTAGGGGTACAAGACGTTGTACTTCTATTTAGATTTTATCTTATATGCGCTGGAATTCCGCCACTAGGTGGCATAGTAATACCTTCTTGGAGTTGCTCCCAAGTTGGTGCCCTTTGGGCAATTATTTATTTTAGGAAGGAGCCCGTTCGATGCGAATCCAATTATATAATAATTAATTCTGAAGTAGAGTCTTAGAGTCTTATGATGTTGCAATTGTGGTAAAGGTATCGTTGATGTTTTACTTTGATGCTCTTGCCTAGGATTACTCATGCTAGTGGTTGCATTGTCTTTAATGCTTATGTACTCAGCTTTGCTGATTACGTGCTTTGTGTGCATGGCTAATCTTTGTTTGGCCCTACGACGACCCATTTATTATGGCGAGTAGAAGTCTTGAATAAAGATAAGCAACAGGTTTCAGGTGGGCATCTAGTCGATCATGCTGGGATTGAGTGAAGAGTGTTCATGTTGTTTTAGTTTTTGCTTAAAATTAAGTGACTATTATGCTATTTATTATATCATGATGGATTAACGTTGTTTTAAAGATATTAAATATTATTTGGTTTGAAGGGCCGTTATGTCGGTTCCAAGTTGTTTAAAAGTATCATGGGATGTTGTTTTGAAGTTTATTTTAATTAAGTTGTTTTGGTTTGTTTTTTAAAAGTTAAGTCTTCCGCTGTAGTACTTGGTAAATGCCTTAGCCGTTTTCACGGTGGCGGTAATGCTTTGGTTTTCTAAAGTAGTTGGGGCTCGATTATTTTATAAATGTTTCCGAAATGTTAGTATGTTTAGGAAGGAGAAAACCAGGGTGTTACAAAGTGGTAGCCAGAGCCCTGTTTATGAATAATGTTTTATTTTTGGGTACCCTAAGTCTAAGTCCGAAGTCTAAACCCTAAGCTGAGTCATTTTATTCATTCATTTCGGGAAGTGTCTGAGGAGCAAATGTTTTTAGAAAGTCATAAATAGAATATTTCTACGAATAAAATATTTCCAAAATAGAAAATTTTCAAATGGAAAAAAGGTTTTTTTGTTACATGTGGGCAGTACACAAGGAGTTAGGTACGTTATTATGTGTTATTGCTTACAATCATGTGGTGAGATGGGTAGGAAGTTTTGGGCATGTAGGATAGATTTATTTTCTTCCTTCATGCAAATATATTTGTTTTCTAGTTGACTGTTTTATGTGACTAGTTATGTGTAGAAAAGATTGTTTGTCAGCCATTGAATCCTTTTCTTTTGAGAAATGGTTTGTTGTTGTTTTGTTCTTGGCTGGGTTGGTAATTGTTAGAATCTGTAAGTGGCTTTGCAGATGTTGACCAACTTGCCTAATAAGAATTCGGAAATAGGAACCTTGGAAAAGAAAGATTATGAATATGTGGGACAATATGTTGGGAAAATCGGTTTTATTGTGATTACCAAAGAAATGTGTTAGGAAAGAAGGAGTATGAGGATGCCATAGAGTGTCAGCCATGATTATAAACTGTTTACCTGACCGTGAACCCTATACCAAAATTAAGGCAGAATTGATGACTTTTACCTACCTGGAGGGATTCCTAATTTTGCTAGTATATGAATGAGTATGGTTGTTGGAGAGTCTCATATGGGTATCTAGAGAGTTATATGGTCTTAGGGAAGCAGAGCATAGGGCTGCATTAATGAAAATCCTCCATCACCTGAAGTCCCTGAAGCTAATGAAGCTGAGTCTGAGGATAGTTCCTGTTTTGAAAATGGAAGATCCACCCGATCATCCAGAGTATGTGGATCTAGTGACCGATTCTGAAGAAGAAGAGCAACCTATTGATGAAGATGATATGGAAGAAGACCCAGAAGAGGATCTAGAAGACATTGAAGATGATGTTGAGAAAGACCCTGAGTATACTCCAGAGGAATATGTTATGTCTTCAGATAAGCTTGATAACACTAATGTTTAAGTAGAAAAGCAATTGTTGCTATTGTTATTATTATTAGTAGTAGTATGTTATTTATTGGAGATGTAAACTCCTTAGTGCTATTTGTTTAAGTGATGAGTGGCAAAAGGGCCTGTGAATTTTAGAAATTAGTGTTGTTAATTATTTTCTAGAAAGGAGCATAATAAAGCCAATACTTTAATTAAGTATGTTTAAGAAGGGGAAATTCCAAGGGGAATTTATTTTTATTTCTATGTGCATTATTTAATTTAATGGTTGTGAAAACAATCAAAAGTAAGTGAATCAATTACTCTAAGGAAGTATATACTTACCTATGAGGTAAATGAGAATGTGTTATGCTCAAAGTAAAGTTTTGTGTCTTAGCATAGAGTTAGACATAGTTATTAAAGTAACGTGTTTTTCTTCTCTCAGGAGAAACAGAATGGCTGAAGGAAATGCAAATCAGCTTAATGAAGAGTAGTAAGGCAATTGGCAACTGTAGCTCAGCAGTTAGCCGAAAGAGGAAATAACCAAGGAGTAGACCCCGCTGGGGAATTGTTTAAGAAAATTTCACAGAGTAAACCACCAACTTATCAAGGTGAACCTAACCCATCTGTTTTAGAGGGATGGTTAGAGAGTTTAATAGCTATTTGGTGCTGTAGAGTGTCCAGAAGAGTTTGGGTGAACCATGCGGTTTACTATTTAAGAGGAGAGGCTGATCTGTGGTGGTCTCAAATGAGGCTGTGATTAGGGCTTTGCCTGGTTTTAACTGGACTGTGTTTCAGGAGCAATCCGTAATAAGTTTTACCCTGTCTTTTTGCAAAAGCAGAAGGCTGATGAGTTTTAGAGCTTAGAATGGGGAATATGTCTGTTACGGAGTATTATTCGAAGTTTATTGAGTTATCTAGGTTTGCTAAGGAAGCTTTAGCAACTGAGAAGTTGAAGGCTAGTCGTTTTGAGAGGGGATTGACCATAGATATTCAGTTGCAACGTTGCTGGTCAAGTGTTTGAAACGCTTGATGATGTTGTATGGAAAAGCGGCTCATTTATATGCTTTAGAACAAAAGAAGAAGGAGTTGCTCAAGGCAAATTCTGGGGAGAAGAGGAAGGATGTTGGTGGGAATTATCACCAATATGGAATCAAGGTGGATTTAAGAGGTCTCGTTTTAATATTCTCAAGGAAATAGGGGAAATTTTGGTAGGCCAATGAATGGTAATGGTTTTAAAGGACAATTGCTAATCAGAATAATCGTGTGTATTTCTGTAAGAAGTGCACTAACAATCATCCAGGAAAGGATTTGAGGGAATCTAGTTACTTGTCGCAAGTGCAACAAGTTAGGTCATCGTGAGTATACGAGTGCTTTTCTAAGAGTAAGGGGAAAGGAAGGTCAAAGTTCTCAATTCAAGGGCAATTCTGCAGGAGGACAGCAAAAAGATTCCAAGGAAACATGGGAGGAGAGCTTCGCAGCAAGCTGGATTTAAGAATGGAAATGGCAATGGAGGGAGTCAGGCTAAGCTATCTAGTGCCAGGAAAGCTGAAATGTGATAGCAAGGAGTGAAGTTGATAATAAGGATGTTGATTACTGGCTTTCTCTATTCACTCTCTACCTGTTAATATTTTTGTTTGATTCTGTGCTACATATTCTTTTGATCCACTAAGGTTTTGCAAAACTTATAATTGTTTTGGGAAAAGTAGAATCCATAGATATTCCAATATGATTCCGTCAGGGAAGGTAGTGCAATGTTATAAGAGTATTTAGATGTGCCCAATTAGATGAGGGAGTTGAGTTTAGGTAATTAATTGAATTTGATTGGGTGACTTAGAAGTGATCCTAGGGATGGATTGGTTGAGTGTAGTTAAGGCTGAGATTATGTGTGACCCGCAGAAGATTTCGTTGTTTAAAAAGGGCAAAAAGGTGAGCTTTTGGAAGTCAGGAAGGCCTAGTCAAAGAATCGTGTCGATGATGAGATTTCTAGCTATGTAAGAGGGGATTTCCAATTTGTGTGTAGTGTGAGGGATGTGGCATGTTATGGAGACATCTAAGCCAGAAGACATCGAGGTAGTGAGGGATTTTCTGGACGTGTTTCCGGAAGAGATTCCGGAATGCCGCCGAGACGGGAAATCGATTTTACTATAGACTTGATGCCAGGTTACTCGCCCCATTCCAAAGTACCTATAGGATGGCTCCCTGCGGAAATGAGCGAGCTTAAGGAGCAATTGCAGGATTTGTTGGAGAAGGGTTACATTCGACCTAGTGCTCACCTTGGGTAGCACCAGTGTTGTTTGTGAAGAAGAAAGATGGGAGTATGAGGTTGTGTATTGATTATAGGGAGTTGAATAAGGTGACGATCAGAACAAGTATCCTTTGCCAAGAAGATGACTTGTTGATCAGTTAAAGGAGCGAGTGTGTTTTCAAAGATTGACTTGAGGTCGGGATATCATCAATTAAGGATTGCTAATGAGGATATACCAAAGACGGCTTTTCTTACGAGGTTGGGCAACATGAGTTTAGCGTGTGATGCCGTTTGGGTTGACAAATGCGCCAGCAATTTTATGGACTTAATGAATAGGGTTTTTCATAATTTTTGGATAGTTTGTGGTAGTATTTATTGATGATATTTGGTGTACTCAAAGTGTAGAGGGAGCATGTGGAGCATTAGGAACAATTTTGTCAACGTTAAGGGAAAATCAGTTGTATGCTAATTCTCAAAATGTGAATTTTCGTTGGAAAGATGGCATTTTGGGTCATTTTGTGTCCAAAGATGGAGTTGAGGTAGATCCCGCAAAGATTGAGGCAGTGAAGGAGTGGCCTACACCTAAGAATGTGATGATGTTCAAGTTTCTCTGGTTTAGCAGGTTATTACAGAAGGATTGTAGGGATTTTTCGAGGGATAGCTAAGCCAATGACATCTTTGATGAAAAAGGATTGTAGTTTGTTTGGGATGATAAGTGTGAAGAAGCCTTTCAAACTCTCAAGGAGCGTTGACTACGGCTCCAGTTTTGACCTTGCCAGATGGTAGTGAGCCGTATGATGTTTATAGTGATGCTTCGAAAATGGTTTGGGATGTGTGCTTATGCAAAATAGAAAGGTGATTGCGTATGCATCAAGGCAGTTAAAGCCATATGAGGTTAATTATCCCACTCACGATCTCGAGTTAGCAGCGATCGTGTTTGCATTGAAAATATGGAGACATTATTTGTATGGAGTAAAGTGTAGAATCTATACAGACACCACAAGATTTAAGTACTTTTTCACTCAAAAGATCTAATATGCGTCAAAGGAGATGGCTTGAGTTGATTAAGGACTATGACCTAGATATTCAGTTATCATGAAGGAAAGGCGAATGTAGTAGCGGATGCTCTTAGTCGAAAGACGAGACATGGAGTGAATACTCTAAGTAGTTGCTAATGAGCTATGTAGAGAAATGGAAATGCCTGAATTTAGAAATAGTAAAGGAGGGAGCGTGGAAGGAATGCTTAGTACCCTTAGCAATCCAACAACGGTGTTTGAGGAGATAAAGAGAATCAAGCGCCGGAGATGTGAAATTGATAGAATAAGAGAAATCAAGCAAGGTAAGGCAGTGGACTTTCAAATTCATGAGGATGGAAGTTTAAGGTATAGGGTAGGGTGGGTGGACCACAGAAATGTGAAGAGATAAAGAAGAAAATCATGGAAGAAGGTCATATACGCCATATTCAGTCCACCCTGGAGGTGATAACTTTATAAAGATTTGAAAGAAGGTGTATTGGTGGCCAAGGTGAAAAGAGAGTAGCTGAGTTTTTGTAGAAGTGTCTTACCTGTCAAAAGTAAAGTTTGAGCATAAGAGGCCACAAGGTGAAGTGCAACCACTGACTCCCAGGATGGAAGTGGGATTGCATCTCAATGGATTTTGTAACTAGTTTGCCAAAATCCAAGAAATAATAATGATACCATTTGGGTTATAGTTGATAGATTGACTAAGTCAGCGGTGTTTATACGATGAAAGAGACTTGGAAAGGAACAACTAGCTAAAGCTTATATTAAACATGTTGTGAGGTTACATGGGAGTTCCAAAGGACATTGTGTCGGATAGGGATTCCAGATTTCTTTCGAAAGTTTTGGAAAAGTGTGTGCAGAGAATTTTGGTACTACATTGAAATGAGTACTGTGCTTTTCATCCGCAACGGATGGACAGACAGAAAGGACTATTCAAACATTAAGGATTGTTGAGAGCTTGTGTATGGATTTTCAAGGAGTTGGGAGGATAGCTTGGATTTGATAGAATTTTCATATAATAATAGTAACCATGCAAGTATAGGCATGGCACCTTTGAGGCATATATGGAAGGAGTGTAGAAGTCCTTTATGTTGGAATGACATAAGTGAGACAGTGATTTAGGGCCTCTCAATTATGAGGATACTGCCAACAAGTAAGAGAAATTCGAGCAAAAATGCAAGCAGCACAAGATAGGCAAAAATCCTATGCAATCAAAAGCGTAGGAGAGTCGATGTTTAAAGTTGGAGATAAGGTGTTATTAAAGTATCACCTATGAAGGTATTATGAGGTTTGGAGAAGGGAAGTTAAGTCCGAAGTACATTGGACCTAATGAGATATACAGAGGATTGGAAAAGTAGCTTATAGCTAGCTTTACCTATGGAGTTGACAAAGTTCAATAAGTGTTTCATGTGTCGCAACTTAGACAGTAGTCCCGGATAAATCTCAGGTTTTGCAACCGGAGACAGTAGAGTTACACCAAATCTTACCTATGAGGAAGACCGATAAAAATCCTTGATAGTAAAGTTCGTGGTACTCGTAAGAAAGAGTGTCAATATAGTTAAAGTTTTATGGTCAACCAAGAAGTTGAGGAAGCAACTTGGGAAGCAGAAGATAAGATGAGGAAAATATCCAGAGTTATTTCCAGGTTAGTAGAGTTACGGGGACGTAACTCGATCTTAAGGGGGGTAGAGTGGCGTAGAACTTCGCGCTTTTTTTCCCTTAATTTTGCAAATTTTATTTCTTTTTATTGCTTTCTTTTAGCAAAGTTTTTATTTTTTGTTTCCAAGTTTAGTAGTTTGCACTCAATGAGTGTTTATAAAAGTTAAAGTAAGTGTCTAAAGTTTACAGCACAAAGGTCAAAAAGAATAAAAGTTGTGAAAAGTGCACAAAAGTGCAAGTCTCTCATTCAATTCCATACATTATTTCGTTCAAGTTTCGGGACGAAACTTCTTTTAAGGGGGGTAGACTGTAATACCCCCGTAATTTTATACACGTTATAAAATTAAAATAGTATTTATACGTACATTTTACGTATTTTAAGGAATAAAAGTATTTGAAAATAATTAATTAAAGGAATTTAATTAATTACGGAGTTTTAGTTACTTTATTTTAAAGAAATAAATTTTATAGGCTAATAAAATAATTTTTGAAAGGGTCTTAAATGTGTGAAAATATTGTAAGGCTTTTAAAAGTGTTTTTAATGGGTTGCCATGATTAGTTTAATTATGGGCCCAAAACTAATCCCACTTCAATTAACCTTTTGGGCTTTTCCTAAACCAACTCATAATCCTTTTGGGGCTTTAAATACCCCTTTTAAACCAAAAATTCAGAATTTCCCAAGCATTCAGTTGGATTTCCAAAAGCAAAAAAGAGAAGAAGAGAGAGAAAAAAAAAAAAAAAAAAAAAAACGAAGGGAGAAGCGACGAAGAGGACCGAAGGTCGCCGGCCACCTCTCCCCGCTGCTGCCCCTCGCCGGCCGGCCGTCGCCGCCACCTCCTCCCCCTTGCCTTCTCGATTTTCGTAGGTACAAACAAAAAAAAAACTTTTCTTCTAATTTAATTTAATTCTTAAGCATGTTTTATAAATTATTTTTAGATCATGTTTTGTAATTTTTTATGATTTATAATCATGTTTTTATTTTTGTAATTAAGATTTTAAAAGTTGATCATGAATTTTATTAGGGTTTGAGAAAGTTGAGTTTTTTATTGTTTACATTATTTTTATGATCTAGATTGAGTGGTTGATCATAGTTTAATTATTATTTGTATGTTGATTATGATGTTTAGATTGGTTTTACAAATTTAAAGTATTAAAACAAATCTGAATTTGTTAAATACATGTTAAAAAACAAGTTTTAAGTGTTCTATATGCTAGTATGATCATATTGAAATCTATGATCACTACATATATTTTTAGTATGATTTATGAAGTTTAAAGATGATTTTAAGTATGATTTATAAGCTGTCCAGATTTTATAAAATTCATAATTAATGTTTTAAAGTATGTAATTAGCATGAATTAATCATATAAGTTAGTATTACATTAATGATCAACCATGTTGTTTTTAGGGCTTTTCATGAAGTTTAGAGAGGTCTAAAAGGATTTTTAATTAAATAAATATGCTGTAATTTTTATTAAGGCATGTTATAAGAATAATTAAGTGTTATTACTTACAGTTTCCAAATTAAATTCTAATGCATAGAATCGACCATAAACCTAAGGATATTAAATGGTGTTTTTATGCAAAAATAATGTTTTAAAGGTTTTAAGAGGCTTGAAATAATAAAGTAAGCTGCCATTTTTGGAAAGTTAATGAAAAATAGAAGTTTTCGAAAAGAAATAAT